>OX463840.1:55440390-55640390 GCA_949825065.1 Odontocerum albicorne
TATATATATATATATATATATATATATTGAGTGTGAAAATAGGTAAGTAGTGGCTGCGGCCATGAGATTTGTTACTTTCTCGCATCTGAATATGTTAAAAAAATGGTAAGGAAACCCCTGAAAACTGACCTCAGGAAGACGAACTACAAAGAAACCTCGGTATGTCTTCTGATATGTGATAGTAATACATTCAGATTTAGGTGGAGTGTAGTGTATGTGTGCAGTGTTCATATACAACTGTAAATTTTGATTAGACCTCCTAAAAAAATGTTGTCTTCAAATGCAAGATGGCATTGAGGTTCTTAGTTAAGTTTACACCAAAGATCTTAAATTCAAAACAATATAATTAGTCAATGGTCCATTGAGTAACTGAGGCTGCGTCCAAGGAGCAACCTACTGCAGAGTCGCTAATCGGCGCGTGGGCCACTCCCAGCCTTCAGGGTTGGGGGGCCCCTCGCGCCTCATGCCCGCACCCGCGCCTGGGTGACTCGAAGCTGATTGACGAAAACTTTGTTTTAGAAAGACAACCTGCACCCTAACCGCGAAAGCCGGTAGCCGCGAGACCAGTAAGATGACGGCACGGTGTAGCTGTCCAGTTGCTGGCAGGAATAAAAATTTAGTAATAATAAAATGACAATTTATATAGCGCCGTTCAAAGAGCAAACTGTCTTTAAGGGCACTAAAAAATCTAAAGCTTTTTTATCCACTAATTAAGCTAGTCTCCGCTACACTCACAGTCGAGGCTCTCTTAAGGCGGAATGAATTATTGAATGAATGATCATTCCGCCTGAAGAGAGTCTCGAGATAGGAGGTGAAACACGTGGATATTCTAATATAGGAGGTGAAACACGTGGGTATTCTAATATAGGAGGTGAAACACGTGGATAGTCTGATATGGAGTTACACGAATTTAAGGCTGAAATTTGAGCAATTTTAAGCGCTCTTCAACTTGTACTAGAACCGAAAAGAGTTCCATTCTGGCAAAAATATTTCGTCTGATTGAAAACTTACTGCAGGAAGACGAACTACAAAGAAACCTTTGTAGATCTTCCTATGTGTGATAGTAACATGTTCGGCTTTAGGTGTAGTGTATTGTTCATAGATTTACAAGTGTATTCATTACGCTGCGAATGATGTTCCTTCTCCCGTGACGTCGGACCTTCGATCGGTCCGTTATCGCTACTATTCTTTTCACACTCAGGTGTATCGCCACCCTCGGTCGGTCTATCATCGCTACTATTTTTTCCACACTCAGGTGTGTCGCCACCCTTGGTCGGTCCGTCATCGCTACTATTTCTTTCACACTCAGGTGTGTCCTGCCACTGAAGGATGAGTTCATTTGGGCAAGTCCTCCTTCGTCACTACGTAAAAATAAAGTAGATTTCGGTCTTCTAATGTATGAGTAGATCACGCTGCATGAGGACATATTTTGTCCCCCATAACAGCATGGGTCGGGGTGAGATCGAACCGAACTGTGCGCGTCTGTGTAATTAATTGGTGAATAACAAAACATTGAAAAATTGATAAATCTTCACATACGTACTGTCACGGCGTCTCTCTATCGGAGTAGACAGAAAGGAGAGAACGCAACACCGACCTTCCTATCGCGACACACATCTTTTGCGTCTTCTACATTCATACGCCTTCCTATACTATCGCCTTATCATGTTATCTCAGCTCCTATGAAATACTTGTTTTTTTTAACATTTCCTTCTTTCAAAATATCCCACCCTTGATCCAATCATACTTTCCATGATCTTCCTATATCACGTCTTTCACTCACATTTGCTCTGTATATTTGTTTTCTTAGTCTTTCTTCATTCATTCTTGCTCAACATATTATGAGCCTTAACTTCACACTCATCCATAAGCACGCATTTCTATATGTACATACTCGTAGTATATTTATCCGCAGGTCCTTTCAATCTTGTTCCACGTCCATGTTTCACTCTCGTACATCAAAGTTGGCACTAAAATACTGTTTTGAAGTATCATCTTGGCAGATTTTGAATATGTCCGGTTCGAGAATATATGTTTTAGTGCCCGTTGACTTTATTCTCTATCTCTACACGCTGTTCAATATCCCTCGTAAGTCTTCCACTATCTGAGAGAATTCTACCTAAATTAGAGGATTCTTCAGCTTGCTCTAATTTTTCATTACTCACATATATGGTACATACAATGTATCGTTGTTACAATACTTTCATTACTCACCTATACATACAATATATCGTTGTTGCAATACTTTCATTACTCACCTATACATACAATATATCGTCGTTACAATACTTTCATTACTCACCTATACATACAATATATCGTCGTTACAATACTTTCATTACTCACCTATACATACAATATATCGTCGTTACAATACTTTCATTACTCACCTATACATACAATATATCGTCGTTATAATACTTTCATTACTCACCTATACATACAATATATCGTTGTTGCAATACTTTCATTACTCACCTATACATACAATATATCGTCGTTATAATACTTTCATTACTCACCTATACATACAATATATCGTCGTTACAATACTTTCATTACTCACCTATACATACAATATATCGTCGTTACAATACTTTCATTACTCACCTATACATACAATATATCGTCGTTACAATACTTTCATTACTCACCTATACATACAATATATCGTCGTTACAATACTTTCATTACTCACCTATACATACAATATATCGTCGTTACAATACTTTCATTACTCACCTATACATACAATATATCGTCGTTATAATACTTTCATTACTCACCTATACATACAATATATCGTTGTTGCAATACTTTCATTACTCACCTATACATACAATATATCGTCGTTACAATACTTTCATTACTCACCTATACATACAATATATCGTCGTTACAATACTTTCATTACTCACCTATACATACAATATATCGTCGTTACAATACTTTCATTACTCACCTGTACATACAATATGTCGTTGTTACAATACTTTCATTACTCACCAATACATATAATATATCGTCGTTACAATACTTTTATTACTCACCTATACATATAATATATCGTCGTTACGATACTTTCATTACTCACCCATACATACAATATATCGTCGTTATAATACTTTCATTACTCAAATATACACACAATATATCGTCGTTACAATAGTGTACTTTTACGAGTACCTACTCCAGCCGATAACAAAAATAAATAACAGTTCTGTGACTGCTCCAATAGCGTCGCCATAAGACGGGCACTGGTATCTATCGCAGGAAATGGCGTGCGGTGACACGGGTATACTCGTGCAGTATAGACATAATGAGCGAGTTCCCGCTATGTGATGTTTCCTCTAATACGAGTACATAACATACTATATTATGGTAACGGTAAAGCCAACTGAATTGGGCATATTATGCGATGCGATGCGATGCGATGCGATGCGATGATTTGCAAACTTGAATTGACATCGAAATTATCACAAAAATATTACGGTGAATTTATGATACACAACAAGATTATCTCAATTTCAGCAAAGGTACATACCTACCATCACGCCATTTCCCTGTCGGGGTAGACAGAGAGGTTAGACCGTCATTTTTTCTATCTCGACACACATCCGTTGCCCTTTTTATATCCATACACCTTCTCGTACAACTTTTACGATTATTCTGACTATCATAATGTCACAGCATTCACTACACTACACTACACTACACTATTGTCACAGCATTCACTACACCACACTACACTATTGGGCAGTTTGTTCCAATATTCCACAATTCAGCGACCGAAACAAAATGTCCTTGGATTATTGTGGAAAGTTTGTACTGATGTTCTAATATGAGTTTTGGATATACGAGTAATACTCGTAACCACTGCTCAAGATCTTATTACGCTCAATCAAGTCTCCACATCTTCGTCATGGTTGCAGAGTTCGCAACTTCAATAAGGACCTCTGTTACACATACTTGTTAATACTTCCAGCTCGGAGGTTGCGGGTTCGATTCACGTTGTTACCATTTTTTTATTAAAAATAGACAACGTGAATCGAAGTGAGATACACACGAAGTTGGATACACACATTGTGACGTGACATTGGAAGTTGGATACACACTCTTGTCCCAATCGAAGGGTGGCGAGCTCGATTCCACTTGGAATCTATAATGTATTTTTTTATTGGATTCCAATCTGATCTTCACTCAAGACCTCTTTAACATATTTCTGGTTAGTTGAAAGAGATTGCCACATGGTAATGAGCCTACCAGGCTGAACTGTATACAATAAAAGTGTAATAAAGTATCATAATACAAAAGTAATAGCCTCACTCCAATAACCCGCGTCATGTTGTACTGTATACAACAAAAGTGTAATAAAACACAATAATACAAAAGCAATAGGCACATTGCAATAGCCCCCGTCATGTTGCACTGTATACAACAAAAGTGTAATACGTAATCATAAAGGACATGTTATCATATAGTTGAAACCTTTCAAGAAATCAAGGCTCACTCCGGGAGGATATAAAATATATTAAAATGATTGAATAGAAATGACACAAAAGTTCCATTTTGAAATAACACATACGACTGCTTTATCTGAGGAAGTCATAAAGATATGAGAGTAATTTAGTCGTAAAATTATTTCCATTATTGAAAAACATGGTCAACGTTTTCTGTTCTGCATCAGGGCCTATTGGTATGCGTCACAACATACGCAGCACAACAGGCAGAAGGCTGTGCGTGGTAAGGGTGCGTGGTAAGGGAGCGTAGAGGTTTTATACAAGTCACGGTTTTATACTTTTTATGTAAATACTTCAAAAACATGGTCAACGTTTTCTGTTCTGCATCAGGGCATATTGGTATGCGTCACAACATTCGCAGCACAACAGGCAGAAGGCTGTGCGTGGTAAGGGTGCGTGGTAAGGGAGCGTAGAGGTTTTATACAAGTCACGGTTTTATACTTTTTATGTAAATACTTCAAAAACATGGTCAACGTTCTCTGTTCTGCATCAGGGCATATTGGTATGCGTCACAACATTCGCAGCACAACAGGCAGAAGGCTGTGCGTGGTAAGGGTGCGTGGTTAGGGAGTGCAGAGGTTTTATACAAGTCACGGTTTTATACTTTTTATTTAAATACTTCAAAAACATGGTCAACGTTTTCTGTTCTGCATCAGGGCATATTGGTATGCGTCACAACATACGGAGCACAACAGGCAGAAGGCTGTGCGTGGTAAGGGTGCGTGGTAAGGGAATGCAGAGGTTTTATGAAAGTCACGGTTTTATACTTTTTATGTAAATACTAACTTCATTAAAAATAGAAGTACAAATATATATTTTTAAGACGTTTGGTCTGCCAAGACTGTGCTTGCTGAAGTGCAACAGATTGCACGCAATACACGCATAGGTGACTTTCGACCGCTACGATGGCTGACAATCATATTCGATCACGTGGGATTACCTATTGTATTGTAAATGTTGTACGAGTATGAAATCAAAAGTATTGAGACAGAAAAGCGCGGCGCCTCGATTGACTTGCGGTGTGGTGTTATGACGCTATAGTTCGGAAAATGTAGGATGAGTCCTGTGACAGCTCACAAATTTGCCCCAATACAACCTTATGTAATGTATTTACCTAAATAACTTGCTATTTATTAGAATCGAGTCTTATATTAAAGTTGATAAAATAATTAAAACTACTGAACATCGTTAGAAGGTTGTACTGGGGCAAATTTGTGAGCTGTCACAGGACTCATCCTACATTTTCCGAATTATAGTCACTAACTCGCTGGCAAACAGTATTCTACCTACTGTGTTAGCGTTAAAGTGAGGGCGTTTTGTTTACGAGTATATAGTATGATAATGTTTAGATGCATTTATTTTTCATGTTTATTTAAAGACATTCCCACCAAGCATATTATATTATATTTTATAAATAATACCAATTATAAATATCCCAATGAAAAGCGCTCATTTCATGCAAAGTTCCGTTACTCAAAGTGTCAGCAGATCAGATGTCCTGCCTGCCTGGTGTGGTGTGGTGTGGTGTGGTGTGGTGTGGTGGTGGCAATCAACCTCCGTGTCCTAATTGGTAGGACGCTCGTCTCTCAGCTCAGGGGGTTGTGGGTTTAGTTCGCGTTGGAACCCAGATTTTATAAAAAGGATTTTTATCTGGTTTTCACTCAAGATCTCTTTAACGGTTTTTTGGTTGGTCGGAAGAGATCGCCACATGGCAACTAGCCTGCCAGGTTGTACTGTAAACAGCAAAATGTAATAGATTTTTTTATTTAACCTGGCGAGTTTATTCCCATGTGGCAATCTCTTACAACCAACCAGAAAGATGTTTTATCTTTCCAGCGGAGATCGAACCCGCAACCTCCGGATCGGTAGACAAGTGACTTACCACCAGGCCACGGAGGTCGCCTGGTGGTAAGACTATCGTTAAAAGGTTGAATCGTTAACAAAAATATTTACTATACTAGAGAAAATGTAGGATGGTCCCTAGGACGTTTGAAATGTCATGTCTCAAAGGGATGGGGTAAAATCGTTTTTTTTTTATCGAATATTTTTTTTATAAATCGAAAAATTGTTTTTCTCTAAACAGACGTTTTAATTCCTAAGAATAAAGGTTAATGAATAATTTTCGAAGTATATATAATATATAAGAAAAAATAAAGCATTAATCAGTCAATTCAGCCGCCAGGAGGATCCTCCTAAACTAATTCAGCCGCCAGGAGGATTCTCCTAAACCAATTCAGCCGCCAGGAGGATCCTCCTAAACTAATTCAGCCGCCAGGAGGATCCTCCTAAACTAATTCAGCCGCCAGGAGGATTCTCCTAAACCAATTCAGCCGCCAGGAGGATCCTCCTAGACTAACAGTGTTGCACTAAATATGTCCACATCCGAATCAGCTGCCGCATTGTACTCTCGGCACATTCTTACGTCTGGGTTATAGAAGCCGATGTTACTTCTATACAAAGCAGGTCTTCTAAACACTTAAATCTATACGTTCCAGAGTCACAGGTGACTTCACAAGACCATGTTGTAAATTAATAATGAAATATATTCGTTTTTTATTGGTTAATTAAATCATCCACCATGATATGATTGTTATTTTTATTGTAAACCCAATCAATAAATTTACTTAAAATTGAGTAGGTACGTCCTTGGCGTAGTTGACAGGCCGCTTGACTTTCTACCGTCTAGGCTAGGAGACAGCAAATATTTCGCAGGTATCATTTTCATTTATTCGTGTATATGAGTACTAAATTTAAAACCTTTTTAACTAAATTGATCTCTTTCATCTCGTATTATTACATTAGAAGTTTGGTGAAGATAGTATTGATGTATTCAAGTGTAATAGAGGCTGGTCGTTCAAAAGCTGGTGGTTTCCAGCACGTCAGGATGGTCGGCCCCTATTAAGTTATTATGTTAGTTTTAATCTACAGATTGTAAAATATGTGGCTATATTAGCTTGATAAGTAACGTATTGTGTAGAATTTGACAGTGTTTTTGTAAAGCGAAACAGACCTTTTATTTTAATTTTAAAGTTTACTGTGTACATTTTTTCACATTTAAGTGTTAAATCTTCTGTTTAAAAATAGAGTTCTGCAATATAAATACCAAATCTCACATGAAATAAACTGTTTTTAATAATAAAAATAAGATAAACAAATATGAAAAACGTAATAATTTCATAGAGAACGTGAGTTGTGTGAGCATGTTCAAATCATTGGCGGCTATCGCGAACATTGGCGGCTGTCGCGAACATTGGCGGCTGTCGCGAACATTAGCGGCTGTCGCGAACATTGGCGGCTGTCGCGAACAATTGCTGATGTTGATGTTTAATTTCGTAGGAAGTTCTTACGTCACAAGTTTTGACGAATATTTGAAATTTGATTATTTATATTGACTTGGCAAAGTTGTAGGCAAAAAATGTAAATATTGTAAAACATATCCGAATTGGTGAATCGGACATATTGAAAAACGTGGTCTAGAGACAATATTTTCATCAGTCCCACTAATTGACCCACCAGTTGAGAACGTGTTTCGTCATTGCACGTGTTGGGAACACCGAGATACTAAGAGACAACAAAACTCGCACATACTCGTATACTCTTTTACCAGATTGGGACACATTTGATAAGAAATGTAGATCATCGTGAATCGAACTCAAAGCCCCCGGGTAAAAGTTAATCGTCTTGGCCACTAGGCCACAACGGATAATAGTTTTAGCCTGAAATGTTTTTATTTAAACAAATTATATTTCACGTATAAAGCGGTCCGTATCAACTTCTGGTTGTGTTGTTATATTGTATTGACGCCAGTAGGGCCAGTAGGGCCCAGTAGGGGATTAGCAATTTTACTACGCAGTCCGGTTTTGTAAAAAAAACTATCAATGCAGCTTACTCGTACCCTGAATGCATGCCGTGTTGGGTTCACTCGAATCCCTCGATAACTCTTGTTGCCTTCAATCTCAGGAAATCAAGATGAATAAATATTCTGAAAGTGCAACACGAGAACACATTATTCATCTGTCACGGATTGATTGGATTTCCTGGTTGATCTTATTCAGTGGTGCTACAGCCCATATACTATAGAGCCTCGGTCCACTGAATTAATCTATGTCTTTAACGATAGCTTTTTTAAATTTTATATTAGCAACAGTTCCGAGACATCGTTTTTGACGCTGTCCTCCCAATAAAGTCAAGTTCTTCCGTCTCTCTTCCGTCTCTCTTCCGACTCTATCCCTGTTCCCTACGTCGGCGTCGTCTCTCGTATGGTATGACTAGTCCGTATGAATCTTGACAACTTCACACGGGTGGAAAGTCTGGCAGTCCGATATGTATAATATTATAGAGCTCTGCAGTATTCTAAGATAGAAAAAAACTTAGTTGAGGAATGCTTATTTTCTCGCCCGCTTAATTTGTTCATCAGAGTTACTTATTTGTCAGTCTTTTGACAAATCAATTGGGCATGGATGATCTAATATTATGGCCACAGTCGCTACTTTCTTATCCTTACACTAAACTTATATATTTATTTTGTAATATTTTTAAACTGTCAATATGTTGTTGTTGTTTATAGTTAAGGCATTAACGTTGTGGAGGTTTAAAGACATTGTAATTTATTTTTAACAAACACTGTTTATTCCACTTTTTTGTGACGGTATAACCCTACCAAAAATATTCCAAGTCACATAAAGCCAGCTTTTTACACTAACTTTAATCTCCGGAAACTCTTATTTAATGGGAAAGGCAAAAATGGAATACTTAGCAACAGTGGTGTGTATAAACTTTTATGTGCTGACTGTGATAATTTATATATAGGAAAGACAGGAAGATCTTTTGAAAATAGATTTCGTGAACACCAATCTGCCTTAACAAATCCTCTAATTTATTCTGAAATGGCTAATCATTGTCACCGTGAGAATCATACTTTTTCTATCGATGATGCCAAATTCTTACATATTAGCGGCAACGGAAATAAATTGGACAGATTAGAGGCCCTAGAAATTTCTAAGTCAGTATACCGATCGGAGCATCTGTTGAACAGTTATTTCCCCAAAATCTCCCCGCTCTTGGCCGAAATTATCCCTAGCCTTCCTAGGGATAATTTCGGCAAGCCCCCCCCCCCCCCCGCCTCCAACCGTTGAAGTGTCTATATCGGTACCAGTTCGAACAGCATTTAGTCTTGTTTGCGCTCCCCTGAAGATGAGGTGAAAGCCTTGAAACCGGTAGGGTTATACCGTCACAAAAAGTGGAATAAACAGTGTTTGTTAAAAATAAATAACAATGTCAATATGTTGACTGGAGACTCGAGTCGGAGCGCCCTTGAGGAGATTTGCAATCTAAAAGGCGTTATATACTCGTACATTTTCCTTTTAATATTATTATTACAACCCTTTTTGGGAGGTCCAATCAAAATATATGATTATACTCGTATGTGAACACTTCACACGTATTGTATGTGTACACTATACTAACATATGTTACAGTTTAAGCTGAATGTGTTACTATCAAAATCTAAAAAAAATTCTATAGTATGTATCATATCATCGTTCGTCCTCCTGCGAAAAGTTTTCTGGAGGAAGACGAACTACAAAGACAGACGAATTTCTTAACAAATATGTTTTTCTGAGCACATGCAGATGCAGGAGAGTACCTTATCGAATATATAGGCCACAGCCACTACATTCAACTTGTGTACACGTGTTTCTACATCATATCCCTCTTTTCTGAGCACATGCAGATGCAGGAGAGTACCTTATCGAATATATAGGCCACAGCCACTACATTCAACTTGTGTACACGTGTTTCTACATCATATCCCTCTTTTCTGAGCACATGCAGATGCAGGAGAGTACCTTATCGAATATATAGGCCACAGCCACTACATTCAACTTGTGTACACGTGTTTCTACATCATATCCCTCTTTTCTGAGCACATGCAGATGCAGGAGAGTACCTTATCGAATATATAGGCCACAGCCACTACATTCAACTTGTGTACACGTGTTTCTACATCATACCCCTCTTTTCAACATTCCGCCTGAAGACAACCTGAGAATAGGAGGTGAAAACACGTGCAGTGGGGATTGATGTAATTAGTGGAATAACAAATATATTCATTTGTTTTATCAAACACTTTTTATTCTATTTTTTGTAACGGCATAACCCTACCGGTTTCAAGGTGCACACCTCATCATCAGGGGAGCACAAACAAGACTGAATTCTGTTCGAACTGGTACCGATATACACGCTTCTAACGATGGGGACATTCGGGTTGGGGACTGGGGATTGAGGGAGGCGTGGAACGACCTCGGCGAGATTCTTGGTATATATCTTTGCCAGATGTTCACCTCGATGCACTGACTTAGAAATTTTTAGATTGAACAGATTAGAGGCCCTAGAAATTTCTAAGTCAGTGCATCGAGGTGAACATGTGGCAAACACATATATAGCGAGAATCTCTCCGCTGCTCGCTGAAGTCATCCCATGCCTCCCTCAGCCCTCAGTCCCCAACCCGAATGCCCCCAACCGTTAGAAGTGTGTATCTCGGTACCAGTTCGAACATAATTCAGTCTTATTTGTGCTCCCCTGATGATGGGGGGAAAGCCTTGAAACCGGTAGAGTTATACCGTTACAAAAAGTGGAATACAGAGTGTTTGATAAAGCAAATTACAATTTCTTTAAACCTCCACAACGTTAATGCCTTGACTATAAATAAAATATAAAGATATTCATTGTTAAATATTAAATACTCGTATTATGTAGCTTCACAAAGTTAAAACCGAAATCTTTGATACAATAAATATACCAGTTTACTTCCTATCATACAAAAGTCAGGCAATAATGAAACTGATTTATTTGTGCAAATCTGGATTCTGTCGTGCTATTCAGAGTATAAGCGAGCGGACACCGGCTCCCCTCTCTCCTCTCTCCTCTCTCATCTCTGCTCTCTGCTCTCCGCTCTCCTTCCCCGCGCCCCGTCAAACTGACCGTATTTCACGAGAGCTCTCGGAAACTCGAGTGTCTTCAGCGCCCATATACTCCGCTGGAAGGTGGAGGTGGCGTACCGAGTGGCGGCGGGCGGGAATGCGAAGCGCGGAGTGCGGGGAGAGTTGCCCCGGCGCACTGGCCTAATACGGCGCGCGTGGGCCGAGGGGGGCCGGGCCGGGCGCGGGCTCCGCACATCTGTGTATCTGCGTCCATGCGCTATCACCTATTCATGAACGTTTTGCCAAAATCACGAACAATATACTCGTAGATAACAATAATAAAAGTAAGATATCGTGAAACAAAGGAAACAGGAAGAGTTGCTAAAGATGAGAGGGAAATCGGGAACGAAACACGTAACATCACTGACTTGAACTTAAGAGGTTCTTTTTCAATCTGTTGTTTATAGTTAAGGCATTAACGTTGTGGAGGTTTAAAGACATTGTAATTTATATTTAACAAACACTGTTTATTCCACTTTTTTATGACGGTATAACCCTACCGATTTCAAGGCTTTCACCTCATCTTCAGGGGAGTACAAGCAAGACTAAATGCTGTTCGAATTGGCACCGACATAGACACTTCAACGGTTGGTGGTGGGAGGGGTGAGGGGAAGGCTAGGTATAATTTCGGCCAGGAGCGGGGAGATTTTGGGGAAATAACTATTCAACAGATGCTCCGATCGGTATACTGACTTAGAAATTTCTAGGGCCTCTAATCTGTCCAATCTATTTCCGTTGGAGCAAAGTCCTATTTATAAAAAATATATCAAATGAAATAACCAAAAATATTCCAAGACACACAAAGCCAGCTTTTTACACTAACTTTAATCTCCGGAAACTCTTATTTAATGGGAAAGGCAAAAATGGAATACTTAGCAACAGCGGTGTGTATAAACTTTTATGTGCTGACTGTGATAATTTCTATATAGGAAAGACAGGAAGATCTTTTGAAAAGAGATTTCGTGAACACAAATCCGCCTTAACAAATCCTCTAATTTATTCTGAAATGGCTAATCATTGTCACCGTGAGAATCATACTTTTTCTATCGATGATGCCAAATTCTTACATATTAGCGGCAACGGAAATAGATTGGACAGATTAGAGGCCCTAGAAATTTCTAAGTCAGTATACCGATCGGAGCATCTGTTGAATAGTTATTTCCCCAAAATCTCCCCGCTCCTGGCCGAAATTATACCTAGCCTTCCCCTCACCCCTCCCACCACCAACCGTTGAAGTGTCTATGTCGGTGCCAATTCGAACAGCATTTAGTCTTGCTTGTACTCCCCTGAAGATGAGGTGAAAGCCTTGAAACCGGTAGGGTTTTACCGTCATAAAAAAGTGGAATAAACAGTGTTTGTTAAAAATAAATTACAAAATCTTTTTCAATCTATTGTAATATAGTGCTTGAGACCCCAGTTCTTTCTGACAGCTGTTCATAAAATCATGATGGTCAATGTTCCATTGATGGACATGGCACCCGGAGGAAGACAGTTTCTCATGGAGAGCCTTCTTCGAACATCCATCGTAGGATAATATCTCAGAGAGATGTTCTCTTAGGTGATACAGTCAGGTAGAGCAGGAAAAGAAGGCGGTACTGGTGTTATCTTTTGGATAGGATGAACAGGGACGGAATCCCATACATTGCACGCCAGAAAGACCGTCTGAACTATAGGTTGTACGTTGGTTTAGTTGAGGCATCCAGCGGCGATTGTTGAGTTGTCTATCATCACAAGGAGGGGTTGCTAAGTATTCTTAGGTCGTACAGTGATGAGTCTTTTTCAGATTTTCCATCGATTGAGTCTCGTCTGTGTAATTTTGATCTTGTATTTCTATATAGTCTCTAATGGTATTGTGGCCTCATCTGCGACTGGAACATTTTCATTTAAATGTTCCCTCTCGCTCTCGCTCTCTGGAAGACCTACTTTATTCAGCGCAGCAACATTTAGAATTAACATCGGCTTTTACAATCCACCAGTGAGACGTGCCGAGTCTATAGGTAACATATAGTACAATGCGGCAGCTGACTAGGACGTGGCTATATTTAGTTCAACACTGTCACAACAGACTTTAGGAGGATGGTGGGGGAATTGACTGAGGAATTAATATATTTGTTGTATGTTGTACAATATAGTATATAATTTGTAGCATTTTGACTGAGATGAGCATTGGTAATTGAGATTTCAATCCCAATTAACAATTTAAATTAATGGGTATTATTTATGAATGATATGTTTTGTGTAAAAATACGCATTATCTTTTAGCGTGTGTCCTAGTAGGACGTGCTGATGATGTTGATGTTGTTGACATCTCTGTATTCGCTTTAGTCGAATTCTGTGTTCCTTTTCGTTCGGGGTCATCAATTTAGCGGGATGCTTAATTTGATACGTCGTGATGATTTTGATTTGTTTGTATTTAAAATAAAATACGTCGATTCAGGAATGCGGGAAGTGAGAGTGAATAATAATAAATAGTAAACAGAAATGAATGGTCATGCGAATAATAACAAGTGCTCTTTATTCAACGATAAGTAGGTACAATATATATAGAATTTCAGAACGGGACGCGTGAATGCGTCCGAGGTATATCTCGATCTCACTCCTGCTCGTGCTGAGGTGGTCGCAAGCGCTGCGGATACTACAGTGGGTAGGATATTTATTGTCGAAACGGCGAGACGGCGTGATATGTTCTCTTTCTACCTTTGAATGCGATGTAAATATTATTTGCGTGTAAACAGTGTTGACATTTCTGGTATGTGACAATTGTACATATCCAGAGGTTGATTCATCGGTCGTTGACCCTGCATGTTGACAGTATTTTAGGGACGTGGGTACCCTACAATCTAATATATAAGTGTTCTTTTGAATATATAAAATAAAAGGATGATACAGCTGGTCGGTGTAGGTAGTCTTAGTCTACCTCCCAGGAGTAATTTTCGCGGCATAACAAATCCAAGAGCTGCATCAAGAATAATGAGAAGTCATTAATTAGTCTTATTGTTACTCGGTAGAGCGGGTCAGGGTCTTGGTAGGACTTCGATGGTAAAGGTATTTTGGAAAGACGAGGAAACAACGGTGAGCGAGTACTGTCATTCAGTGGATCGAGGAGATGTCATAACACGTGGGATTGTATTGTTTCATATTACAATTAAGTTGTACCTACGAGTATACATATATCAATGTTAAGTTTATTTAATGCGGAACATTTGTGATACATGATTTGCTCCTTATATACGAGTAGGGCATACTAAACTTGGACACCACAAATTGTTTTTTGACAATGCTGAACAAAATATATTTAGAGCATTGTGACACAGAGTATTGTCAATATGGTGAATACAAAATGTACCCGCGTATCAACACTCAATCGAACTGGTTTATGGACATTTGTCAATCTCTTCTAACCGAGACATTAAAGAGGTCTTAAGTAAAAACCAGACTGGAAAACCTTTTCATTTTTTGGACACATGCGCAATCTCCGAGCTCTACAATCGAGGCGAAATCTGCGGGTTGAAAGACAGGCTTCTTAACAGGCAATGGAAGTCGTCAACGGTGGATTGACAAAATTATTGAGAGAGAGAGAGAGAGAGAGAGAGAGAGAGAGAGACCGCTTTTGCGCGGTTTTCTCCGCTTACACAAAGTGGGTCACTATTGAATTCCTTTGAAAGGAAGAAATCAGTCAGGATTCTTCTCATACCGTTGGTCGACGCCAAGAATATATTGTCACTCAGTCGGTTAAATATCTTTACATGACGCGTAACTGAGTGTTTAGCCACGATATTCGTTCTGTAAGTTGATTGATAAGCTTAGTACTTCATTAGTTCACCAAACTTTAGTTCACACTGCGAAATTCAAACTTCTACAATAATAATAAAATGAAAATGTATTAAGTACCGTTTAGAGAACAAACTCTCCTCAAGAACATCTCAACGCGGGATACAAATCCACTACTATTGATTGTATAAAATAAATACAGAGAAGTTGAGTGCAAGAATAGAAATATACGAGTAAATCGGGTCGCTGTGACTGTGAATTAGATTAGATTAGGTACATCACACGCCCACATTTGGGTCGCTGTGACTGTGAATTAGATTAGATTAGGTACATCACACGCACACATTAGATTAGGTAAATCACACGCCCACATTTGGGTCGCTGTGACTGTGAATTAGATTAGATTAGGTACATCACACGCACACATTAGATTAGGTAAATCACACGCCCACATTTGGGTCGCTGTGACTGTGAATTATATTAGATTAGGTACATCACACGCCCACATTAGATTAGGTAAATAACACGCCCACATTTGGGTCGCTGTGACTGTGAATTAGATTAGATTAAGTACATCACACACCCACATTAGATTAGGTTCATCACACGCCCACATTTGGGTCGCTGTGACTGTGAATTAGATTAGATTAGGTACATCACACGCCCACATTAGATTAGGTAAATCACACGCCCACATTTGGGTCGCTGTGACTGTGAATTAGATTAGATTAGGTACATCACACGCCCACATTAGATTAAGTACATCACACCCCCAC
The DNA here is from genome assembly GCA_949825065.1 of Odontocerum albicorne. NCBI lineage: Eukaryota > Metazoa > Arthropoda > Insecta > Trichoptera > Odontoceridae > Odontocerum > Odontocerum albicorne. The sequence goes on from OX463840.1 coordinate 55,456,438, forward strand.
AGTAGATTAGGTACATCACAAGCCCACATTTGCTAATTATGTTCAGAAAAACATATTTAGTCAAACAATCGCAGAAAACTTACCAAGAGAAGACGAACTACAAAGAAACCTTTGTGGATCTTCCGATATGAGATAGTAACACATTCGGCTTTAGATGTACATATGTGTGTAGTGTTCATATATCATCATAAATTTGATAAAACCTCCCAAAAAGGATTGTCTTCCTAAAGCTGCACGTGCCACCCACATCTCGAACACCGAGTAGACAATTCCTCGCTACGGGACTAGCAACGGCAAAAGGTTTATCTTAATACTCCACCCTATTGAATCGATTTGGAACAATCAATTTATTAGATGAAAAATAAATCGACATTACTCGTCAAGTTTCTCTCCGAAGAAACATCTATCAGACATTTATTCGAAAGATACTCGTACAATGAAGATATCCCATTAAGGGACTTGAATAAAAAGATATATCGTTTGAAATCAATTCGTTTGCGACACTTCAGCCAATGTAGACATAATTGCATACCATGAGAAGTTTAACATGATGCGCCTATTTTGGGTAATCACCCTTTGTTCTGTTCTGTATCATTTATATACGAGTATATGACACCGACGAAGGAGCACTTCTATCAGTCACTTGACCAGCCTAAAAAAACATTTTTTATTCATCGAAATCGTCTGTCGGAAGTTTTATCAGACGGTCAAGGCTGGCCTTAACCGATCGAACCGCCCCGCCCCGCCCCGCCCACAGAACGGCCCGCAGGGGCACGTCGCCCGCCTCGTGGCGTATGGCTCACGACGCGCCGCGCATGCCGTATGGCCCCATCTAGAGGTTCCACGCCGCAGCACGTGAAAGCGCGCATTATGTAAACCTAATTATAATTCGGACAAATTTCCAATTTCACTTTAATTATGAAAATCGATCTACGAATATGCGCGTTATACCGTACGACCGGCACATCACATTCACACTGCGCGGCGCGCTTTTGTTCCGCTCTACTCATCGTTGGGTTTTTTGCAACTCAGGGGCGAAGAACACAAGAATGGCGAAGAGATACAAATCATGTTTGGAATTTATCTTGAAAATGACAGAAATAGTTAGATATAATACATTTTGTGTAATAATACAATACAAAGATAATATAATACATTTTGTGTAAGCTTCAATATATGTACGAGTATGTCCTCCTGAACTGTGGCACAATTATGTACCCGTATAGCCTATCGTACCGAAGTCACATTACGTGCGTACTGTACTTACTCAGGCTTACATATTACATAATAGTATAGTATAACGCATTCCAACCACTCTTAAACCCCTCAATAACGCGCAAAGGCAAAAGTTCTCATCCACGACACTTCTAATCTCTCTCCCTGGTTCCATCCCAACTCACTGTCTGCGAAGACTGTTGGGGTCAGCTCTCCTCGTCCTCAGGTTGTATGCTCTTCTGTCCCGGACTACGTCCCCCAGGCCGTGCCTCTGCATCAGGTTATCTCTTTGCACCACCCATGAATTCCTTGGTCTTCCTCTGGTTGTTATTCGAGGAAGATCCATGGAGATTGCCTGGTTCACAATGTGATCGGGTGCTCTGCGTCCAACGTGCCCATACCATCTCAATCGCCTCTCCTCCATCTTGCTGTTGATGTCTGTAACAACCAGGCTTCCACGAATGTGTGAGCTTCTTATTTTGTCTCTTAGGGGCACACCAGCTGACCATCTTAGCATGCGCATTTCAGCAGTTTCTAGTTGCCTAGAGTAAGAGGTATACATCGTCCAGCATTCGGAGCCATAGAGGAGTGCGGGTCTGACAATCGTTTGGTATACTTTTCCTTTTAACTTTACTGGCATTTTCGGATCACATAGAACTCCTGTCATTGATCTAAATCCACGACACTTCTAATAAAAAGCACAATACAAAGTGAGGGTTCCGGGTACTTGGGTACTTGTCGTTTGTGCCACCGGAGATACTCGTATAGTAACTCCGTAAAGCAATATAGTATGTGTTGCACAAAGGACAAGGTGCTTCGTTCACGCAACGTGTCTGCGATTCCTTTCTACATCATTTGGCTCAATCTGCCGATGTGATCTCAATCGCTCTCAGTTGTGCTGTGTATTCGTGTTTTTAGCGTCTCATGCAGTAGGTATAGTACGTCCTTATACTCGTAGTATATTTTGCGCTGTACCCACCGTGCAGTGCTGTACTTCCTTCTGCTCTTCCTCAGTTCATCAAAAAGGTCACTTCTCGGGAGTCTGAAGTCTGTATATGTATATACATATGTATGTATGTATGAATGTATTTATGTATGTATATATGTACGTATGTATGTATGTATGTATGATATGTATGTATGTACCATATGTATGTATGTATGTATGTATATATGTATGTATGTATGTATGCATGCATGCATGCTTGTATGTATATACATATGTAAGTACGTATGTATGCATATACATATGTTTACATGTATATGTGTATGGGTGTGTGCGTATGTGTGTGTGTGTGTGTGTGTGTGTGTGTGTGTGTGTGCGCGTGTGTGCGCGTTTGTGTGCACCACAGGCGAAAGTTGATTTGATTGATCAACGTGAATTTTTTTATTATTTGTTTATTTATTTAACTTTTTTAATTTATTTTGAAATAGCTATCGTGTCGTGTCGTATTCATGTTAAACTAAATTACTTACATACAAACCTTAAAAAGAAACGTGCACCGGTGAAAACAATTAAATAAGATATAATTACTTTGTCGTGACCACCAATTCGCTTCAAATGTTGACTATGTCAATGTTCGAGGATCCCTTCAAAAGGGACGGCCCCCCCCCGTGTAACTATACCTCAAACTGTTTGTCAGGAACATAAAATCATATCTTTTTCAACATAGTTCGATTCAATGTTGCCCCTGTCAGTAATAATAATATACTCGTATAAGAAGATAGATATAGCCCTCCTCACGCTTAGAAAATACAATATTATCTCAACCTGGCAACATGGCTACGAGAAATCTTGTAGGATTGAACGAGGGTAGAAACCACACTCTCAAGTAGTAATGTCTCTAAAACATATTTTGGACTTTCTCCTCCATTTGAGAGTAACCAGTCGACAATGAAGAGATTAATTGGAAATGTTCGACAGCAGGAATGATCTCGAGCCGGAAGATACTATACAGCCGAGTACTACAGTAACCCCTCTGGGGTTACAGTACTGATGAAGAGCGCGTCGCTGGTGATCGAGCAACTTTAACCGGGCAACGTGCGGCTTCTCTCGAACGACACTGCAACATATCTAAAGAGGCGATTAGCTCCTCTTTCCGTATAAAATGTAAACAATGCAAGAATTGAGGCCATGAGATCCACAATGCCTTGAACAGGAGCGTAGAAGTGCAATTTATTGTACACCCTGTAGTATGTATCATATATTGAAATAACAAGACATTAAATACATCCGTATTTACGCAAATCAATAAAATATTAAACATCGAGATTCAATAGAAATTAAAATGTTGTGTTATCGTGGGAAAAGCGTGAAATAATAGTTTTTTAAATAATTCTCCGTTCTGCTTTCCGCAAGTTTCTGTCAAAAAGTTATCTTAACGCGTTAACATTTTTACTGTTGATTTTTTTGTCAAATTAGGAAATGAGCGGAAACCGTTCAAGGCGCTTTCCATTCAGCTGCACAGTTTAATACGAGTAATGGCAACACGTCACTCCGCACTCCGCCATCGTCAATATTATATTCAATATTCGCTTGACCCGTACACTCTCATACGATACAATCATATGTGTAGTTACAAGATATACAATATATGTAGTTATAATATTGTATATACTGCATTATGTCTTTGTGTCGTAACAATTTGAATTGAAAAAATATAACACGGCGCTTAAATTAAATATTATTTATTTGTATGTGAAGATAAAAGTTATTAATTTTAAATAATTGGAAAACAAAATAATTTACAAGTACTCATAGAGTAGAATAGAGTGAAATAGTCTACAAAGAGTGATATCCAAGTACTCATAGAGTGAAATAGTCTACAAAGGGTGATATCCAAGTACTCATAGAGTGAAATAGTCTACAAAGGGTGATATCCAAGTACAGTGGTGCCTCACACAACGAACTTAATTCGTTCCAGGAGCAAGTTCGTTATGCGAAAAGTTCGTTATGTGAAACGCGTTTTCCCATAACAATACATGTTAAAAAAAATAATTCGTTCTGTAGCATAAAATATGGTAAGATGACATAAAAAAAAGATAAATTTTTTGTTATTATTTTTATTTAGATACATCTAAAAACATAATGAAAAAAACACACATTTTTTAATTTTAAGAAATAATCGAATCATGCACATCTTCATCCATTTTCCGCTTTTTGGCCGATGGTGCAGTGAAAAACCTGTCCAAAGTCGTTTGTTTCTCTCTTTTCTTCAACATCTGCCGGAAATAACGGACAAGAGTATCGGAGTACAGGTCGTTGATCCTGTTTGCTTCAGCGGAATCCGGATAGTGGGCATTGGTAAACTCCTGAACTGCTTTCCATTTGACCAGGATGTTCTTGATGTCAGCAGTTGGAATTGGTCGACTGTTTGATTGTTGCTCCTCGTTATCAGATGACGCTTCCCTTTGAGCATTGTCCTGTTGTTGGGCCAGAAGTGTTTGGAGCTCTTCAGTTGTCAGCTCTTCTTTGTGTTCCTCAATAAGTTTTACCCCACATTCACTCCTTCTAATTATTTCCTGTTTCATTTCAAGAGAAATCTCCTTCCTGCTTTTTTTAGAACCCATCATATAAAAAAAATGTTGAGTTTATCTTAAAAGGACGACTGCCGTGATACGTGTGCGATTTAATTCGTAATGAAGAACGATTGCTGCGATACGTGCGTAAGTTAAGCGTACTACGCAGTGACTAACGAGTCTAACGACTGCCTGCGCGGGAGGATGCAATTAATCGGCAGTGATCGTAGAAGATCGGGCGACTTCGTTGTAATGATGAACGATTGCTGCGACACGTGCGTAAGTTAAGCGTACTGCTCAGTGACTAACGACTGCCTGCGCGGAAGGATGCAATAAATCGGCAGTGATCGTGTGAAGTGGGCGACTTCGTTGTGTGAAGCGAAGTTCGTTGTGTGAAGCGAAGTTCGTTGTATGAATCGTGAAATGAACGAAAAGGAAGTTCGTTGTGTGCAGCGTTCGCTGTGCGAGGCGTTCGTTATGCGAGGCACCACTGTACTCATAGAGTGAAATAGTCTACAAAGGGTGATATCCAAGTAATCAAAATATATTTGATTATTTCAATGGAAATTTTAGAAGTTTTAAAAAGAAAAATATTAAGGAAGAAAATCGAACAATCCAAATTAAAAATATGAATTTCCTATAATTTATAAGGTGTTTCGGAGTGCTGTGCCGCATGGTCCTTACCAGCCCTAAGGATGAAAACTGCAACGTTTTCGAAACGATATGTTGAAATAAACTTAGTGAATGTGTTAGTGGTTCAGTTATGTACGAGTACTTTTCATTCATTCACAACAAAATCGGTTATCGTTTCACATTCACTAAGTTTATTTCAACATGTCAGTGTCGTTAGAAAAGTAATTTTACATACATACGCACTATTACAATACTTCCCTGTCAGGGTAGACAGAGAGGACAGAACGCCAGACTTTCCTATCTCGACACACACATTCTGAGCCTCAGCACATAAAATACTCGTACATCCACACACATTACATTATCATGAAAATTTTAAGATTTCTCTGTATTTAATTCTTTCGAAATATCTTTAAATTGATCCAACCACACTTTCCTTGGTCCTCCTCTCGCACGCCTTGCACTCACATTTACACTATACATTTGTTTGGTTAGTCTCTCTTCATGCATTCCACACGCCCAAACTCTTAGTCTCTCTTCATGCATTCCACACGCCCAAACTCTTAGTCTCTCTTCATGCATTCCACACGCCCAAACTCTTAGTCTCTCTTCATGCATTCCACACGCCCAAACTCTTAGTCTCTCTTCATGCATTCCACACGCCCAAACTATCTCGGCGTGCTCTTCCTCATCTTACTCAGCACATTAGCTTTCAGTTCACATTCCTCCCTTATCACTTCTTTCCGTATTCTTTCATACATTGTCACCTCATGTTTTCTTCTCAATATACACATTTCTACAGCATTAATTCGGCTACTATTAATCTTTTTCCACGTCCACATTTCATCTCCATACATCAAAGTTGGCAGTAAAATATCATACTATTGTGAACTATGATCTCAGCAGATGTTGATACTCTCCGTCGAGTATATCATACAAGTTTTAGTATCCCATTGACTTTGTTTAGTATCGCTACACGCCGTTCTGCGAGTTTATCCCTCTTAACTCTTACATAATCCGAGAAAATACTATCCAAATAGTAGAATCCCTCAACTTTCTCCAATATTTTATTATTCACCCATATATTGAGTTTATTTTATTATTCACCCATATATTGAGTTTATTTTATTATTCACCCATATATTGAGTTTATTTTATTATTCACCCATATATTGAGTTTATTTTATTATTCACCCATATATTGAGTTTATTTTATTATTCACCCATATATTGAGTTTATTTTATTATTCACCCATATATTGAGTTTATTTTATTATTCACCCATATATTGAGTTTATTTTATTATTCACCCATATATTGAGTTTATTTTTTTCACATTTTTCTATCACCATTACTTTTTATTTTACAACATTCATTCTCATATCTTTCTCTTCACATCTCTCATAAAATTCATTCTCCGTTAACCCTACCATGTCATTAGCATACTGCAATGCGCGTACATTCCCATTAAACATTTGCATGCTACACATTGACCTCTGCACGAGTAGTTCTTTCACATATGAATTTTCGTAAACATCAAACAACCAGAATGACATGAAGCATCCTCACTTTACCCCTTTTGAAATATAATATTAAACAACTCAGTCAAGGCATCGTTCACGCTAATATACTATAGTACATAACTTTCAGCATAAAATGACGTAAAACCAACTATTAATTTAGATTCAAGACCACATTCATTCTTGCTTGCCTCTTATCTTATCACTCGGCCAAGTGCCTTTTCCAAGTTCACAAATGCAAAGTAAATTTCATTATTTTTTGCCATATATTTTTATACAACCGTACATATGTTATCTTATCCTCGCCCCCTCTTCCTATATTTTATATAAATCAAAAATAAAATACTGTTGAAACGATTTTATCTCATATACTCGTATGTTGTACGAGTTATTAATGTTCATTCAATGTGTAGGGTACCCACGTCCCTAAAATATTGTCAACATGCAGGGTCAACGAGCGATGAATCAACCTCTGGATATGTACAATTGTCACATACCAGAACGTCAACACTGTTTACACGCAAATAATATTTACATCCAATTCCAAGGTAGAAAGAGAACATATCACGTCGTCTCGCCGTTTCGACAATAAATATCCTACCCACTGTAGTATCCGCAGCGCTTGCGACCACCTCAGCACGAGCAGGAGTGAGATCGAGATATACCGCGGACGCAGTCACGCGTCCCGTTCTGAAATTCTATATATACCTACTTATCGATGAATAATGGCACTTGTTATTATTCGCTTGACCATTCATTTCTGTTTATTATTTATCGATTATTCACTCTCACTTCCCGCATTCCTGAATCGACGTATTTTATTTTAAATACAAACAAATCAAAATCATCACGACGTATCAAATTAAGCATCCCGCTAAATTGATGACCCCGAATGAAAAGGAACACAGAATTCGACCAAAGCGAATACAGAGATGTCAACATCAACATCATCAGCACGTCCTACTAGGACACACGCTAAAAATGTATTAAGTTACAGTAAACTAAACTACACTTATAATACTCGTATATAACCGTCATGTACTCGTATTATATTACCCAAAAAGTTGAAGAAGAAAAAAACTCAAGTCAATATGTTATGTATAATAAAAGCACTCGGAAAGGAATTGATGGACGGGCTGAGACTGACTTACAGGCACTCGTAAATGAATGACTCCAGACGTTATTATGAATACGAAACTAAATGATTTCTTATTCCCGTTATTGGATTAAATATAAATGAAAGAGCATCGTACAGGTCCGTCCAAGTTACTCGTAATAGGACCCGTAAAAGAGCAGAGCGCCCAAATCGCTGGTGTCGACGGTTTATCCGACTAATGAGAGTTGAACGTTTCAGAATGGCCGAATTTTGAAATTGAACGTATCATACTCGTACACATACGAGTATCAATCAGTGTTAATATGGTCGCAGTGTCGCGCAGCATAATATCGACTCAAGTTATATGGTCGCAGTATCGCGCAGAATAATATCGACTCAAGTTATATGGTCGCAGTATCGCGCTGAATAATATCGACTCAAGTTATAATACAAATTATGGTTATGATACTTTGCGCTTCAACTTGAACACTCCAGATTTCGTCTCTTGTGCGGAAAAATCTAAATTATTTTGGTTGACTTTTATTTCATTTTAATTCATTTGTGTATGTACGAGGCGTATCCAGAAAGTAAGTGTACTGAGGCTCTCACGACCGGATGGATTTTATTTTCGACATGTTGGCTACATTTCCGTGTAGCCTGACCCTTCCCCTCTGCAACGAGATCAGTTCAAGGTCAGTACGTTGAGGAGTGTCGACGCGACAACACGTTTCGTGAAAAATGTCAAACCAATCTCCCGCCAAGTGCGAAATTTTGTAAAAAGGCAAGAGTTTTTGAGGCGCTGCAAACTCCATGGAGTTACTGGAGATGAAACTTGGGTTGCACACTACACAGGAGGTAAAGGAGGAGGTGGAGAAGTGGACGGAGGGGTTGGCGGGAAACTACTTCGAGGAAGGCATCAAAAAGTTGATACCCCGCTTCACCACCTGCATTGAGAGGAATGGCAACTATGTCGAAAAATTGCTTACATATGTACTACGGTAACCACGTAATTTATTTGTTTATATAGAACTAGAAAAGTAATTATAGTAATAAAAATAATATTTTATTTTATTTTCTCAGTTTTATTGATTATAAAATAGACACTCCGAAATTACTCGTATGTATGGAATACAACATCAACCAAATGACCTCCTCTACTCATTGTGCTCCTCTGCTCCTGTGCTCCTCGGACAGATATGGATTCTTTTGACGAAATTTTCGATGACGTGTTCACATAATTGTGGTTGAATTTTAACAATAGCTCGACGACGACTGTTGTCTTTTAGCTCTTGAGGCATAGTCTTTTGTTTTAACAAAACCCTAACATATACCATAATATAAATACCGAGCATGAGTGCTATGACGAGTGCAGCCTTTCCTTCTGCGATATGTGGGTCATAGGTGATGTCCACGGGATGGCCATGGCCATGCACCGGAAACCGAAACTGACGAGTGACTGATTTTGAGGTATTTCCCTGGTTGGAGAGTCAAACTAATTTAATCTCAAGGTAGTTAGATAGTATTAATCTTATCCTGTATTATCTGGTCGAGTATAGAGAACGCCATACGATAGTTAGCTAATATTAATCTTAAGGTAGTTAGCTAGTATTAATCTTATCCTGTATTATCTGGTCGAGTATAGAGAACGCCATACGATAGTGAAACTAAAATGAAATCAATAAAAATGTATTGATACGGTCATGTGGCTAATGCGTTGCAGTTCTGAGCAAAACGTTGTCACTACTCTACGTATCTCCGATGCCATTCAACGTATCTCTCCGATTTAAATCAACGTATCTTCAATGCCATTCAATATACATCCGATGTCATTTAAAGCATCTCCGATGCTATTCAACGTATCTCCGATGATCGATGCAGAACTTGAACCACCAGAACGATGCCTCTCCACCTTGGACTCGATCTCACGTTTTTTTGCTGCCTTCCTTCCCTTCCTTCGAGCTTCTCCAGTTCAGCCAACACGATATGCGTACAGTACTGTACTGTCTGGGTCTACCAACACGATCGTAGTCTACGTGGTTTTGTCTTGCTCGTTCGGTGCCTGTCCAGCATTCATTATCAAACCGTGGTAATCGATTGATTGGCCCTGATGGAGCTCGTAAGGAAATAGTGTCGGGACAAGGCACTAATATCCATGTTACTCGTGTACTTACTGTTTTCTGTCGTGTCGCGACACCAGACTTCGGACATGGAATTGGTTTCAACACTTTTAGTAGTTTGAAGTCATAAGTGAATATAGTAAAATGAAGCCAGCATTTCCGGACCCAGACAGTTCTTCTTCGTATCAGTTGTATTATATCAGGTATTTCGGAGTATTTTGTTGTACCGCGAGGTTTGCCTTATGATGCTGATGTTCCGAAAAACGTCGCAATTTTCAACTTTACCATAAGTGGAATTCAAATGAAATTGATTTATAATATTTTCCATGTACTTTTCGAGGTAACAAATATAAGTATGACTCGGATCGCGTCAGTTCTGTGTCAAATATATGATGGATAAGATATGGTACACACAACAAACACCTTTCAAACTGTGACTTTCTTAAAAGTTGTCTGACTGTACGGCCCTGGCACGTCTGTGTTGGCCTAGTTAAGCCCCGCGCGTGGACGCGCCACTCCACGGGCAGCGGTGATCTGATCTGGTCCGCAGCAGTGCACGCGGACTTTAAAAAGCCAAGCTGAGAGTCGAACGCTCCCGATAGGCAATCATGCATCCGACGTCTGATACACACTCCGCTCGGGTTTCAGGTCAGGCGAGTCGCTAAGCCTACATTGTGCACACACTAGTCTTACACTCTTGTCACTAAAGTGTATCTAATGTTATGGGGAATGTTTCTTAGTTCGGTTCGCAATGGTAGGTGTCGAATTGTGTAATTGCACTAATAAACTAGGGTTTTCCCTGTATCCCTGTACTAACTGAGGATATATAACTTGGAAAAATAAGTTTATATCTTTTTTAATTGCTGATTATATAATACATCGTTGCAAACTCTTATCAACTTGATAAACACTCAATTGCATGTACCATACTCGTATGTATCATGTGAATCGAACCCCGCGTACTTCATCATTCCAGACAGATAAAAAACTCCATCTCACAATGTCACCTAAAACACACCACGTTCACATAAACCTTAACTCACTTAACTACAAGTCATCCCTTCTGCAAGCCCAAGCACTTAAACTCTTGTCGTAATAACAACTACGCTCCGATCCACTGCCTGAAATTGTTTGCATCATTTTGTCTTTATTGATTTCTGCATCCTATTGTACGTCATGGGAGCTACGAGTAAGTAGGCATATTGCCTTTGGGCAAACAATGTTCTAACTCAAGGAATGGTGAAAATGTTATCAGTTGTCATGCGTGTCATGTGTATATGCCTAGTTAGCATTTTCTTTTTTTTTTAGCATTAAATACACGATACTCCTTGAAAAGTTCCACTATGGGATACCATACCATACCGGGCAGGAAGCTTAATAATTATTGTTACAATTTATTTTTGGAAATCCTGAAGTATGTGCTCGTGTTAATGTGCAACCTCCCCAAAGCGTGCCATATGAAAGTGCCGACTGTCAAAGCAAAATATGTACATTTAAGAATATTTTTACTGTGAATATTTTTACATTTCGGGTGGGTCCTAGGTTGGAGCGCCTTTGCACATAAAATGTCATTTTATTATTATAAGGTGTTTTTATGACTTCAGAAGAGGATAACGATGTGTCGTGATAGGAAAGTCTGTCGCTTTGTCCTTTCTGCCTACCCCTGCAATGAAACAGCGTGACAGTATGTATGCATAGCACCTTATACCACACTCGTATATGATTGAACTCGCACACACGACAGATCCGAGAACTCGTATTGGAAATGATCGAACAGTAGATACTCGTGCATACGAGTATGTTACGAGTACAGCTCGGTACACTCAGTACTCGTACTCGTACAGTGCCAGTATCGGAGTGCTCGGGGCTCGGGGCCCGGGGGCCGGGGCTGTCCCGTTACGGGCGCGATGCGAGGATCCCACTTACAGTTACCGCGACATCTGCAGCGGATTGCGTCGCTTCACAGTACGAGTACAGTAACACGCTCTACATTTCCTTATTCTCTTTTGTCATTACTGACTGCATGGCCACCGAGCTCCGTGTGGCGCAATACGCAATACGCGATGCGCGATGCGCGATGCGCGAGGCAGTTACACTTTCAGGTAGCAATTGAAGACTGCTCTTTTTTACTAGTTTTTTTTTTTTAATTAATGAGCACCACACACACACATTAGACTCGACCTACAGCCGAATGTGTTACTACCACATATCGTGGAAGATCTAGAGAAGTTTTCTAGGTAGTTCGTCTTCTTGCGATGAATCTTTGCAGTTCTTTGCCAAATAAGTTTTAGCATATATGCAGATGCGCGAACGTACCCTTCTGTATTTTGTAACATTTTCATTGTATACAATACAACTTGGCGGATCTATTGTCACGTTGCAATCTCTTCTAAACAACCCTCAACCTGAATTGGAAACTAGACTGGAACCTTTTTTTACAAATACCCGGGTTCCAACACATCGGCCACCCCCGGGTTTGGTACTCGTACATAGCAGGTATCTCATATCAGTAACTGGACCTCTGAGGCCGTCGAGTAGGCTTATCTAACGGCCACAAACGATAATTTCATATTCTTATACTCTTCATAACACCATGTTATATCCGTTGTGGGGTAAGCGGAGATGACAGATATCTACGTCTTTCTACGAGAACTAGAGAGTATATATGAACACAACGATATCCTCGTCCACATCTATAAATCTCGTCATACTTGCTCTCCTATTTCTTACGCTTCTTATTTTTCCTCAGTTAAGATTTCAAAAACTATCGCGTCCTTTCTATCTTCCATCACACTCCATTTATATAAGGTACTCGTACATATATTAATTTCGTAAGTCTTTCAGAACTCATTCTCTCGATAAAATAATGAGAATGAAAATAGTTTGACACGTCCGTCGTATAGAATACAACAATACAACCTGGCGAGCTTACTACTGTACCTATATATAGAATACAACAATACAACCTGGCGAGCTTACTACTGTACCTATATATATAGAATACAACAATACAACCTGGCGAGCTTACTACTGTACCTATATATAGAATACAACAATACAACCTGGCGAGCTTACTACTGTACCTATATATATAATACAACAATACAACCTGGCGAGCTTACTACTGTACCTATATATACGGTAGTACCCGTAATATAATGAGAATAAAAGCGATGGAGGTTAAAAGACTATGTTTTACACATCCGTTGCATGAAAAACAATCTGGCGAGCTTGCTACTATATAGTAATATCTTCAAACCAAACACACGGATATTAAAAAACTACGTAAATAATCAGACTACAACGCAACCCCTTTCTGGGTACCATTTAGAATCAGACTGCATCCCCTTTTTGGGTTTCATTTAGAATCAAACACGATATCTCCGGTTTGAAAATGGCCCATTCTGTTAACAAGACTTCGGAGGTCGTCCTCACTATTCATCGTCAGGGGTGCTTAGCATCATTTCGAAAACAACCCTCGACATTTTGAAATTTGAAAGAAAATATATATAAATACTGGAATAAACAATACATACAAGAATCTACCAGGAATCGAACCTGGGACGCTCGCTCGCTCGCTTAGCGTGGATGCTAACCTTCACACCCAGACCCAGACCCAGTCTCTCTCTTCCTTTCCCCGCTTAGCGTAGATGCTAACCTTCAGACCCAGAGCCAGTTCCAGTCTCTCTCTTTCTTCCTCCGCTTAACGTGGATGCTAACCTTCAGACACAGACCCAGTCTCTCTCGTCCTTCCTCCGGCTCCTCCTGAGATGACGTGAGCAGTGGTTATTTGTGAAATTGACAGTCTGTTAGTGATTATTCCTAGCACATTTCCAGACCACGTCACTAAATATTATTCCTGATTAATACATTTCAATTATAGTTCTTATATTTGCGAAAATTTAATTTCGCAAATATAAGAACTATGATTATAATTATAAAATTAATATCGATTCGGCATATATTTCTCTATAACAACTTAGGACGAAAATATTCCGATGATCTTATCAGGAGAAATCAGATATGCAATCAAAGGCACGAAATCCAGTAAGGCCACTGGTACCGGCACCGGCGGTTTGTCCATTGATGGCCTAAAACAAGGGAAGTGGATACCATCTTATTAACACTTTTTAACATGTGCCCTCTGGAAAAAGACATTCCAGAAGATTGGAAATCTGCAACCGTAATACTTCTCCATAAGAAAGGCGATCAAGAGGATCTTAAGAACTACCGTTCGATCAGCTTGTTATATCAGCATTCATACCATGTACAAAATACTCGTATTTACCAACCGACCGATCTTAACCAACCGACTCTCGATAAATTTTAACACGACCCAGCCACGAGAACGAGCTGGATTCAGGAAGGGTTTCAGTACCATGGATCATATTCAGGTGCTGCGGGAAATAATAGAACGATGTGAGGAATACGAACTTCCTCTGTACCTAGCCTTTGTGGACTACGAAAAAACCTTTGACTCAGTCAAAAAAGCTGCCATACTAGAAGCTCTAAAAACACAAGGCATTGAGGGGCCATATATTGAGCTGTTCAATAACATCTATAAAGATGCAACAGCCAGAATACGTCTCCACAAATCCTCCAAAACCTTCCGTGTCTACTTGGTCAAATCCTCCGAAACCTTCCAGGTATACTTGGTCAAATCCTCCGAAACCTTCCATGTCTACTTGGTCATATTTTGTGGTATACATATTATACATATATTTAACATGTTAATATTAAATAATTTTAAACAACGAATTTGTAATATATTATAACTACTGCTTTATGTATCTCATGTACATGTCAGTTTAAGACAAGGTTTTGTATTTTTTATCAATAAGTTGTACTTGTATAACTTGTCATATGTTCATTTGTACATAAAATACACTGTTGTGTCGTTAATTTAAAAAAAAATTAAAAATTGGTAAGGGAGATTGACAAGGAGATACTATATCCCCAAAATTATTGACAGCTACACTTTAATATGTCTTTAGTAAACTGGAATGGGACAATAAAGGCCTGTTGATTGATGGAAAATACCTGAGCCATTTGAGATTTGCAGACGATATCGTTATATTCTTACAAAACTCAAATGATCTTCAGCGCCAACTGCAGGAATTGGCAGAGGCCAGTAAAGAAGTAGGAAAGTGTAACGCTTTCTTCTTTCTGCCTACCTCGATAGGGTTAAAGTGTGATGTATGTATGTATGTAGAACACAGAAAATATACACATATGTATACATACATAACATCACAGGTAGGCAGAGAGGACAGCGCGCAGTCTTCTTTTTTATCTCTACACACATTCTTCGCTTCTGCCACATCGATACACCCTTACATACCATTACGACTTCTCTGACTTTCTACGTTTCCATCTTTCAAAATATATTTCGCTTGATCCAACTACACTTTTCTTGGTCTTCCTCGTCCGTGCTTTTCTCTAAAATTTGCATAAAATATTTGAAATTTCGGTACTTTTTCATTCTTTCGTTCAATACATACAAACCATCTCAGATTGCTTTCCTTCATCTCGTTCAATACATCGGCATTAAGTTCATATTCATCCCCTAATCCCTCCATTCCGTATCCTGTGCCGTGCACATTGGCCACCCGTGTATCCTGTGCAGTGCACATTGGCCACCCGTGTATCCTGTGCAGTGCACATTGGTCACCCGTGTATTATTATCAGTGCGCGTATTTCTACATATTCATCCCCTAATCCCTCCATTCCGTATCCTGTGCCGTGCACATTGGCCACCCGTGTATCCTGTGCAGTGCACATTGGCCACCCGTGTATCCTGTGCAGTGCACATTGGTCACCCGTGTATTATTATCGGTGCGCGTATTTCTACATATTCATCCCCTAATCCCTCCATTTCGTATCCTGTGCAGTGCACATTGGCCACCCGTGTATCCTGTGCAGTGCACATTGGTCACCCGTGTATTATTCTCGGTGCGCGTATTTCTACATATTCATCCCCTAATCCCTCAATTCCGTATCCTGTGCAGTGCACATTGGCCACCCGTGTATTATTCTCGGTGCGCGCATTTCTACAGGATTTATTCGGCTCCTTTAATTATATTTTTCCACTTCAACGTTTCACTCCCATGCATCACAAATGGTACTAAAATAGAGTTTTAGACGATCATCTAAGCAGATTTTATATTAATACTGTTCTCATATCATAACATATTCACATGTACATGTACGTGTACAAAGCCACAAATACAAAGAATAGCATCATTTATAAAAATATAATTAGAAGGTTCCGTATCAGAACTTGTCGACTGCGAAGTAAAAACTGGGCGGAAATACACATTTGCGTCCAATGTTTGCGATTTGCTTATTTTTTATTTTCCTTTTCATGCAATGATATATAATCGTACAACAATATATGATATCATGTATATATGTAATCTCTTTCATTTATCGACAAGCTTTTGAGCTTCTCTCTTCATCGGCATAATTTTCATGTGGGACTCGAAATCCCTTTTCAAAATGTGGGCAAGTGTCGACTAGTATCGTTTGTGCTAATTCTAGATAAATCTTTTTTTGGCGGGTCTATTTCGCGCAACATTTTTAAAATACTCCGTATATCGATATGCTTTCGTAAAACGATTACGTTGATCGTTTTTTCAATTCCGGTTCAAGTGTGTTAGTGTAAAGGGTGTATATTATAAATGTGTCAATCATGAATCGCATTCGAATTGAGTGTTCAGTAATACACTATACTCGTACATTTTATCACGTATCTCTAGTTCCATAAATGTGTGTTAGTGTAAAGGGTGTATATTATAAATGTATCAATCATGAATCGTATTCGAATTGAGTGTTCAGTAATACACTATACTCGTACATTTTATCACGTATCTCTAGTTCCATAAATGTGTGTTAGTGTAAAGGGTGTGTATTATAAATGTATCAATTATGAATCGTATTCGAATTGAGTGTTCAGTAATACACTATACTCGTACATTTTATCACGTATCTCTAGTTCCATAAATGTGTGTTAGTGTAAAGGGTGTATATTATAAATGTATCAATCATGAATCGTATTCGAATTGAGTGTTCAGTAATACACTATACTCGTACATTTTATCACGTATCTCTAGTTCCATAAATGTGGATTAGTGTAAAGGGTGTGTATTATAAATGTATCAATCATGAATGGCATTCGAATTGAGTGTTCAGTAATACACTATACTCGTACATTTTATCACGTATCTCTAGTTCCATAAATGTGGATTAGTGTAAAGGGTGTATATTATAAATGTGTCAATCGTGAATCGGATTCGAATTGAGTGTTCAGTAATACACTATACTCGTACATTTTATCACGTATCTCTAGTTCAATAAATGTGTGTTAGTGTAAAGGGTGTGTATTATAAATGTATCAATCATGAATCGCATTCGAATTGAGTGTTTAGTAATACACTATACTCGTACATTTTATCACGTATCTCTAGTTCTATAAGAGCGTGTTAGTGTAAAGGGTGTATATTATAAATGTATCAATCATGAATCGCATTCGAATTGAGTGTTTAGTAATACACTATACTCGTACATTTTATCACGTATCTCTAGTTCCATAAATGTGTGTTAGTGTAAAGGGTGTATATTATAAATGTATCAATCATGAATCGCATTCGAATTGAGTGTTTAGTAATACACTATACTCGTACATTTTATCACGTATCTCTAGTTCCATAAATGTGTGTTAGTGTAAAGGGTGTGTATTATAAATGTATCAATCATGAATGGCATTCGAATTGAGTGTTCAGTAATACACTATACTCGTACATTTTATCACGTATCTCTAGTTCCATAAATGTGTGTTAGTGTAAAGGGTGTATATTATAAATGTGTCAATCGTGAATCGCATTCGAATTGAGTGTTCAGTAATACGCTATACTCGTACATTTTATCACGTATCTCTAGTTCAATAAATGTGTGTTAGTGTAAAGGGTGTGTATTATAAATGTATCAATCATGAATCGCATTCGAATTGAGTGTTTAGTAATACACTATACTCGTACATTTTATCACGTATCTCTAGTTCTATAAGAGCGTGTTAGTGTAAAGGGTGTATATTATAAATGTATCAATCATGAATCGCATTCGAATTGAGTGTTTAGTAATACACTATACTCGTACATTTTATCACGTATCTCTAGTTCTATAAGAGCGTGTTAGTGTAAAGGGTGTATATTATAAATGTATCAATCATGAATCGCATTCGAATTGAGTGTTTAGTAATACACTATACTCGTACATTTTATCACGTATCTCTAGTTCCATAAATGTGTGTTAGTGTAAAGGGTGTGTATTATAAATGTATCAATCATGAATGGCATTCGAATTGAGTGTTCAGTAATACACTATACTCGTACATTTTATCACGTATCTCTAGTTCCATAAATGTGTGTTAGTGTAAAGGGTGTATATTATAAATGTGTCAATCGTGAATCGCATTCGAATTGAGTGTTCAGTAATACACTATACTCGTACATTTTATCACGTATCTCTAGTTCAATAAATGTGTGTTAGTGTAAAGGGTGTGTATTATAAATGTATCAATCATGAATCGCATTCGAATTGAGTGTTTAGTAATACACTATACTCGTACATTTTATCACGTATCTCTAGTTCTATAAGAGCGTGTTAGTGTAAAGGGTGTATATTATAAATGTATCAATCATGAATCGCATTCGAATTGAGTGTTTAGTAATACACTATACTCGTACATTTTATCACGTATCTCTAGTTCTATAAGAGCGTGTTAGTGTAAAGCGAGGTAGTGTAAAGGGTGTATATTATAAATGTGTTTATCACGAATCGCATTCGAATCGAGTGTTGAATAATACAATATACTCGTACAGTTTATCACTTATCTCTAGTTCCATAAAAAGATAATTCTTTTGTAATTATATTCAGATAAAAAAAATAAGTCTGGTCTATTAAACGAATTTCAAAGAGTGGATACATTTTCTGATATTTTTATAATAGTTTTCAATCAATTTGAGAGAAAAAAATACAATAAGTGACAGACCTCCTCCTCTAATACAGGATGGCCCATCAATGGCCAGTTCCAGTTTCCTACATACATAAATATCACCACGCCATCGCCCTGCTGGGATCTCCTTGTAAGGAGTACAGAGAGGACAGAGCACCAGACTTTCTATACCTTCTCATACAACTTCTGCGATTTCTCTGACTTTTTACATTTCCTACATTCAAAATACGAGTATCATACCCTTGATCCACTCATACTTGAATTGGTATACTCGTATACTTTAATATAATCATCATACTCTACCACGCCTACGTCTTTCACTCATATTTGCGCTGTACTATATATGTGTTTTGAGTCATTCTTCATCCATTTGTTCCACGTCTCCAAACTATCTCAACGTGCCCTTTTTTATCTCACTCGACACGTCAACCTTATGTTCACATTCATCCCTAACCTAACCTAACCACTTCAGTACGTATCCTATCATACATTGTCATGCTATGTATTATTCTTAGTGCACACATTTCTATAGCCTTTAGTCAGCTCCTTTCAATCCTTTTCCACGTCTACGTTTCACTCCCATACATTAAAGTTGCTATTAAAATACTGTTGTAAACTATAATTTTTAGCAGATTTGTATACTATTCAGTGCAAGTATTTACGTTTTAGTGTCCCATTGACTTTGTGTCCTATCGCTACACGCCGTTCGGTATCCCTCTTAACTCTTCCATCGTCTCAGAAAATAATACCCAAATGGCAGAACGCCTCAACGTTCATCCACATATCGCATTTACTTTTCTTTCACACTATTCTCTATTCTCTATCACCGTGACTTTGGATCTTTGCTCCAGTTTCAAATAATTATACATTTTAATTTGATAATTATTTTAACATTATCTATAACAGATAATTCACATAGCATCCTCAAGTTTTATATTGGAGAGCTTAACAATAGCATCCTCAAATTTTATATTGGAGAGCTTAACAATAGCATCATCAAGTCTTATATTGGAGAGCTTAACAATAGCATCCTCAAGTTTTATATTGGAGAGCTTAACAATAGCATCCTCAAGTTTTATATTGGAGAGCTTGACAATAGCATCCTCAAATTTTATATTGGAGAGCTTAACAATAGCATCATCAAGTCTTATATTGGAGAGCTTAACAATAGCATCCTCAAGTTTTATATTGGAGAGCTTAACAATAGCATCCTCAAGTTTTATATTGAAGAGCTTAACAATAGCATCCTCAAGTTTTATATTGGAGACCGTAACAATATGTTAGAGTCGAACGAAAGTGGTCGATATTTATTTTACAAATTAAGGATCAATTATTCGAACACAACGCGCGTATCGGCGTCATTTTACTGACAGAGATTGTCCAGCAAGATCGACGATCAGGAGATTAATTGCACACTGTCGACAGCAGGCATAAGTTGTTGGCTTAAGCAATATGAATATTCACAGTGTTTGGCTGACGATCAATATACTTTAACCAGATTTGGATATTACTTGAACGTTTTCAACAGCAGGGATCAGCTGTTGGCTTAATTAATGTGAATATTCACAGTATGGTATGTTGATGATGAACAATATACTTTAACCAGATTAAGATATTTATTGCACGTTTTCAACAGCAGTGATCGGTTGTTGACTTAAGTAATGAGTGAATATTCTCATGGTATGTTGCTGATGATCAATCTACTTTGACCAGGTGACGGTCAGCTCAGCTCGGAATGTCGCGAACGTAATGAGAATATTCACAGTATGTTGCTGATGATCAATCTACTTTGACCAGGTGACGGTCAGCTCAGCTCGGAATGTCGCGAACGTAATGAGAATATTCACAGTATGTTGCTGATGATCAATCTACTTTGACCAGGTGACGGTCAGCTCAGCTCGGAATGTCGCGAACGTAATGAGAATATTCACAGTATGTTGCTGATGATCAATCTACTTTGACCAGGTGACGGTCAGCTCAGCTCGGAATGTCGCGAACGTAATGAGAATATTCACAGTATGTTGCTGATGATCAATCTACTTTGACCAGGTGACGGTCAGCTCAGCTCGGAATGTCGCGAACGTAATGAGAATATTCACAGTATGTTGCTGATGATCAATCTACTTTGACCAGGTGACGGTCAGCTGAGCTCGGAATGTCGCGAACTTAATGAGAATATTCACAGTATGTTGCTGATGATCAATCTACTTTGACCAGGTGACGGTCAGCTCAGCTCGGAATGTCGCGAACGTAATGAGAATATTCACAGTATGTTGCTGATGATCAATCTACTTTGACCAGGTGACGGTCAGCTGAGCTCGGAATGTCGCGAACTTAATGAGAATATTCACAGTATGTTGCTGATGATCAATCTACTTTGACCAGGTGACGGTCAGCTCAGCTCAGAATGTCGCGAATGACACTGGAACGAACACTGCAGAAAGTCACATATCATATGTTAATCGTTAAGGTTTTTTTTTCGCAATTTGATGTAGACATTTAAAGTCAAAAATGAAATTCTACAGCATTAATGCCAATTCAAGAGATAAAAGAAAACTAATCAAAATTTTCAGTTCTGTAGAGTTTAATGAAAAAACCTGTCAGACTGCGTTTGCTCGTAAGGTTAAGGTTAATCACCATGAAGGATGCCAATTGGAGACTCGCGTGAAGCTTCTCTCATGACATAGAACAAGCAGACTCCCGTCTGTTTCTCGAGATGTTATGATGGTGATTTTCAACAATTTAAAGCAATAAAGGACACGACAGGGTCACGGTATCTTACTGAGCTGGACGATTTCCGTGGTCTGGTTGGTGAGACATTGGACTCCCACCCGGGGTTTATGGGATCGCTTTCCGATGGTATCCGAAAAAAAGGTGTCAGTCTGTTAAGAGTTCGTCTGGTAACAATACTTGCGCGCGTTAGACATATACAAGTGTAAATGCATCTTCACGTGCTGTAGTATTGCCAACACGTGCGATGGCGAACAGCGACTTACGCGCTTACTCCCATGGTTCTGAAACCAGAAGGCTTAATTAATGGCGCCAATGGCAATGTTGTCTCCTTACCACGATTTTCCATACATTCGCAATGTCAGTTCGGCAATACCGTACGAATAAAAAAGAACTGAGCAATCACACTTGTGTCAGTCCCTCAAGTCGCCCCTGGTGCGGAGAGGACTCACGGCGCCCATACCTCCCGTGTCATGTTACCTCCCTCCCGACCGCTCACTGTCCACTGCTCCTGCAGCTTACTCGTAGAGCATTGGACTCGGCTGACTCAGCCGCCTCCGTATGGTGCTGTCACCTGCAGCATCTCTCACGAAAGTGGTCGCAGTAAAAGAAGCAAATGTTACAATGGATCCATTTCGGGGCACGTCTTGAACTGTTGACATCATTTCATTAAATGTTCGATTCATATTCTTCCTTGATATGTACATACTTGGACACTGTCCGGTGGCGATTATTTTGGTATCACCATTTTAGCAATTTGGCTCGAATATGTGGCTCGGATTAGGGTTTCCGAAACAGTATAAACTGAAATCGGTTTACCAGTTATTCGAACAGCTTCAAAATAACCAAAAACCGGTTGTTTTTTCCATTAACCGATTATAAAATTAAATAAAAATGGATTTAGTTATCAAACCACATTATTTTTAGTATATTTCGGCGTAGCAATTTACTCATCCGTTCAAACACGACGTGTTATTTGACAGGTGTAAATACTTCTCAGAACAGAAGGAGAGCTGTTCTATTAGATAGCTCATACCTGTATAGTCACAGCCGTCGCCTGGAACTCCTGAGATACGAGTAGAATCTCTGTGCCTTGGAAACGGACAGAAATGCGAAAATACTTCCTCGCATCGTCTGCTCTAATTGCCTAAAAACGCGCTAAACTAATTCTTCGGAAATATTATTTTATAAAGATAAATTATAACATATAAAAATGTTTGTGTTTCTCTTTAAAAAATATGTATGTTTATATTTTTTTTGCGTAAACGGTTAAAACTGGTTACTTAGATATTAAAAATTCGAAAACTGGTTAGTCGAATTAAGCAGTTCATTGGAAGCTCTAAATTGGATTAAATTGTAATTATTAATGATACTCATTTCGTGTAACATCACAGATTGTTTGTTAAAAAGTGTCGAAGGACGGCCGAATGAGCGGATCAGCGGTGGCGGGGGCGGGGACGGTGGCGGGGACGGGGGCGGTGGCAGCGCTGCAACGGGACCGCGACAATTCTGCAAGAGCAAGGGGAACAATGTGACTCACCGCTTCTGTCCGAATCCGAGTCCGTGTGACTTGTAGCGGAAAGCGCACACAACACAAGAGCGAAACTGAGGGCAACCGGACCACTGTGCAGGCTGCGCTGTGCACTGGGACTGAGGACTGAGCGAGGAGACGTGCTAGGTGAGAGGCCGCGCGTCGAGTACTGGCGGTGCCGCGGGAGGCAGGCGGCGGGGGCAGCGCCCGGCGGCTCCCACGCGGCCCCGGGCCCCCTAAGCCTTCCTCAGGGCCCTCCTCCCTCAAACTCTCGCGTTACATTTCGCCTACAATCATTTCCATTTCGTTGTTATTGTCAACGAATTAATATTGAGGTTTAACAAAGGTAAAAAGGAAAAAAATCATTTTCACTTCTTTATCATAAACATTTTTCTTTTACCGATAAAAAAATATTATACATTTCCAAAAAATCCCTCATATCTCCTCTCCTAGTCAGATCAAATCATCTAATGATTCACGCATTCCTTTACACTATTCATTCTTTCTTTCATCGAATAAAGCTTTAATGCACTCGTTAATCTTTCTCCCAACAAGGAAGGCAACAAACCCGCCAAATCATACACATATGATACGAGTACACTGCACATTGAAGTGTTGAATACTATACGGAATTATTATATAATCCGGGATAAGTTTATCAGTCCGATGTTCACGGATTCAATTTCCGTTTGCGACCAACTTTGTGTAAAAGGATTCCTATCTGATTTTCCCTTGAAACCTCCTCAACATCTTTCCGGTTGGTTGGAAGAGATTGCCACATGGCAATCAACATGCTAGATTGCACTGTTTATAATGAAAGTGCAATACGATTGAGCTCTCAGCTCCCAAAAAGAGTCACTCACGATTCTTACGTGTTGATAATATACACCTACTATTCGTACCATATGCCGATAGGTCATTTTTGTAGATAAACTTTGAGCTTTTTTTTGAGCTGTTAACCAATCTAAATTCGCGGAATGAAGGTGTTAAATGAGAGGACGGTAGTGCGCATGCGCATGTTCTATAATATGACTCATTATTAGTATATTCACCATGTTTTAGTAGGCGGCCTGTTGAAGCCACTTCTTCAAATACCGTAGAACAACTTGTGCCGGAAGATGCCTGCCTAAACAAACAACCGCTCGTAGAGATGGTCGAAGTATCATCTACAACAATTTTGAATATCTTCCATCAGCATCTACGGATGTCAAAAGCCAGTGCAAGGTGGGTACCCAGAACGCTCACACCACTTCAGACACAACAACGTGTCGAATGTTCATGACAGTTATTGAACCTCTGCAAAAACAACAAAGATGAGATTTTAAGTCAAATCGTTACTGGAGATGAAACTTGGGTTTATCATTATGACGAAGCAGGAGGCATAAAAAAGGCACACAGCCCCCTAAGGAGTTCAAAGTGTCATAAAACGGTTAGAAAAATTATGGCTACATTTTTTTTGGGATGTGGAAGGCATACTGCTGATAGATTACAAAAATAAGGGCATCACAATAACTGGAGAGTTCTATTCTGGTCTGCTGATGCAGTTAAAAGAAGCTGTGAAGGAGAAAAGGAGAGAAAAATGGACAAAAAGGGTGCTGTTTTTGTATGAAAATGCACCCATGCACAAAAGCAATTCTGTATTGGCTGCCCTTGTGGTTTCCAAACATTAAATCACCCTCTCTACAGCCCAGACCTAGCTCCGTCTGACTATTATTTGTTTCCAAATTGAAAAAAGAATTTTGAGGGGAGAAAATTACGGACGATGAAGAAGATAAAAGTGGAATTGCGGCTTATTTTGAGGGCAAAAGCAAATCTTTTTTTCTTGGGTATAAATAAGCTTATTGAAAGATTTGAAAATGTATTCGAGTTAATGGTGAATATATTGAAAAGACAAAAAATAAAAAAATGTTTTTCCCCTTCATTTTGCGAATTTATTGACCTCTCCTCGTATGAAGGAGATAGAAAACTTATTGTTACAGACAACATTCTTTTTAAAATTTTATTTGAATTGGCTTACAACAGTAAAATCTATCAACTTTATGTTAAACTCAATAAAACAATATATCAAAGGCAAAACACTTTCAAATCAATTGATATTTAGCAAATCAGGTGCTCCGTAAATAGTTTTTAGAAAAAAAATGTGTATCAAAATATGTTTATCTGTATTCAGTTTTGTTTTTATTTATTCGTGAGAGAAATTCGTATAATATGTATTATCAATTAGGTTCTATTTTAATAAAGTTCTGTCTCAATATAATAAAGAAATGGCACAATACTAAAAAAAAAGCACACATCTTTGCATAATACTAGTTTGTGCTGTAATCAAAATGGCACCGCTAGGGATCATATCACCTATATTTGAAAACCAAAAACGTCACTTTTGTAACAAAACAGGATAAGAAAACTCATTTAAACTTGTTTGTGTTAAAATGGCTACAGACACGTAGGCATTTTATTGTAATTAGAAAGCTAAAAAAGTATTTACTACTCAAAAGTGTCCATCACATTAAATATATTTACTAAAATGTTAAAAACATTACAAAACAGTAAAAAAGGTATTGAAAGCAATAATTCGTTTTAAGTGACTGAATATGAATGATGAAAAAACATAGTTTAAGGAGTTGGTTAAGGCTAATTCAAGACAATAAAAATTAAAATCATCATCCAATTCCCATCTGAAATTAATAGAAAATAAAAAGCGCCAAAACGTTTCAACACTGCATACCTACGTCGGCTTCTCTACAGAGCGTAATGGAACACTTCTAGAGATCTTGTAGAATTATCTATGGTCACGATCATTATTCAAGAAGATTGTCTATGGTAAAAGAAATGGCGCGAGAAACTACTAATTTTGGCAGTGGATGACAGTTGCTTGAAAATATGAAGTTTTTATTTTCAAGACAGTGTAACTTTTCAATCTGATTAAAATGGAGTTAAACTCGATAGCTTATTGTTTGCATGATTAAAAATTGGTGCGCATATATTATATGATGTCAATTAGTATATATCGAATATAATGTCGAACATTAATAATATATTTATCGAACGCAAACCTTCTCAAGTAACATTCGCGCGAAGTCTCCGAATGAATGCGTGCAGTTGGGGGATAGTAACAGAGTTCTATTTAGAATCAGTGAAAGTAAACTGGTACGCGTGGGCGGGGGGCGCGCGCTCCGTGGCGCTGATCAAGCTGGGGGATAAGCGCGGCAAGGTGACGGCGTTGCTGGAAGGTTCTCAGGTCGCCACGCTATTCGGCGTGTCCCCTGCCCGCTGGAGCGAGGTGGAGCGCTTAGCTTCCTCAACAGGACAGCTTTTCTATCGCTACTTCAAATTGGGACTCGACAAGAGTTTCCCCGTTCAACAGCAGTTGTTTTATCATTTTTGTTCCAAAAAACAGATCAAAGAACCCTTCTTTATAGCGTTTCAGAGGGTGCCCAACACTCGCAAGGGAGAGAAGACCAAAGCCTTCCTCAAAGTGTTGCAGTGCTCGCCGTGCACCCCGCACCTCTACAGACTGTTCTCCCGACACGGAATGGCTGACCACTGATCACTACAGTTATGAGAATGTTTGGATTAAACTGTGGGCTTTTACAAGTGGAATTTTATTTCTCTTACCCAGCTCACCATTGACCTAAAGACAACTTATGGTATAGCCGCAGTCAAGTGGGTATCCGGCGAATGTAGGCTGCTTTTAGTGTCAAGTATAAGGATATTCAGTAATAATACACAAGGATATTTAGTTAAGAAATGGCATTTATTAAAAGAAAATAGAAACACGACCTGAAGTGACCTCACATTGTGTAGTCGACTCGCAGCTGGGGGAACTTAAACAGTTGTCAATGGATCTTTATCTTTTTCACTAACAATCATTTGAATTTGGTTCTGGAACATCTCGGAGAACTTGGGCTTAAACTCCTTCAAGAATCCTCGTTCAGAGTCCGAGTGGTTTGTCAGAATAACGGATGTGCCATTATGAACTGCGTCCAGTACATCGTGATGTAACATTTCTCCTGGAGTCAAAAAAAGAATCGACAAAAATTATTCATATTTTTCTTTTTCATATTCATAATTAAGGAGTGTGAAAAAATGATCTAAAACACAAAGTATTAGTTTGCTCCGAAAATAATGAAAAACTTTCAAATGCGATCAAACATAATTTTAGAAGAAATAAATTAGAGGATCCATTTCTCGTCACACACATCACAACACGATTGAGAAATATATATTTTAGAAGTAGAGGTTACGCAACAGCAATGAAGAACACATTTCTTAGGACAATTTTTTTGGTTATCAGTTTATGCAGAACCCACTATCGAGCTTTTTCACCTTTCCAATTTGCTTTAAATATATGCCTCAGTTTAAATTCATGCTAAAAATTGCGCGTAATGCTTTTTTCCTCAATCCAATTTCTAAAGGATTGAAGAAATTCAAAATAAATGTCTGACTCGATAAATAAATATAGCAGATTCCTAACTGTCAAATAAAAACAAATCAACATTTCTTAGCAAAAAAACGTTGGAAATGAACGACCTAATATTATCAGCGAGGGAAGGGGTTGCATTTCATTAAATTAAATATTACACTTCATCGATTAGTGTTAACAATTAAATGTTTAATGTTCATCTGTGGCAAAATATTAACTTCAAACTAATTTCAAATTTATTTATTGAACAAATAAACAATACTTTAGTGTCATTTACATTTACAAGTAGCATTTATAAAACAAAAGATAAAATATCGCAATATTCAAAATATAAACCTAATTTGGTTTGGTTTGCGTATCTTTCAAAATATGGTGCATGAAAAGAACAATGTACAGTTGTTGCGCTAACAATACAATTTAATACAAGAAATTCCAAAAAATACATAAATATGTAAATATAATTCCCAATGGAAGCCTTAAGATTAAGGAAATGCCAGAGAAAGACCAACTAAAACTCATCAACATCTACAGGGTGAGCCAAAAGTCAAATAATGGAAATTTACTTCAGAAGCAGTTGTTTCTGAAGTAAATTTCCACAACGGATAAGTACAAAACTTATCAATGTGCGAGTATTGTGGACATTTACTTCAAATACAAAGTTACTCAAATTGTTGCATTCTCACGATTGATGAATCATAAAGTGCAAATGTCATAAGCAAACTGCTATTGATATATCGTCGTCATACAAGAGAAAGTGACCAAGTGCATTTTTCGCGAAAACGTGATTAATGACTATCTGACACCTTACTAACATAATGGTGGTCTGGAAGAAATAACCCAGCAAGAACTTGGAAGAATAATAATAATATCTTGACTTGTTTAAAATTACTATCTGCATTGATGTTTATTTTTTTACAAGCAAAATTGTATGAAAATTTTCAAAAATATTATTTCTTTATTTTGAAAGCAATGAACATTTCTATACACCCAAAAAAAATCACAAATGTGAATACGTTTATTTAAAAAAAATTGAAAACAAAAGTGTAAAAATGGTTAAATGGCTCTCCTGAACATTTTGCATTTTGTTAGTTGGTCACTTTCTCCTGTATGACGACGATATTTGAATTGTAAAAAGTTTTCTTTATAAGGAAAATGAAAACCGATTTGAGCCAATATATTGCGAATAACTTTATAAATAAAATAAAATAAAATATATTCCTTCTTTCATAGTTTAAAAAAGCAGATAAAAAT
Organism: Odontocerum albicorne; assembly: GCA_949825065.1. Lineage (NCBI taxonomy): Eukaryota > Metazoa > Arthropoda > Insecta > Trichoptera > Odontoceridae > Odontocerum > Odontocerum albicorne. Next base: position 55,485,486 of record OX463840.1, read on the forward strand.
TAAAGAGTAATGTGGTTAGGCGGGATGCTGAGAGAAAAATACGTCTTAGGAATTTATTCTGGACATTTTCAACAAAGTTAGAATGGACCAAATTGTAGAGTAATACTTATTACGAGCTATGTGTAGAGAGAGAGAGAGGGCACTCGCAATGTAGGTCTTCTTTGCAACTCTCGGGCCTCAAACAAATTCCAACATCTTTTCTCTATTTGTTACATTTTTGACAAGATAAATTTAGTCATCTGGGCATCAAAGTGATGCCCAGATCGATGGCCTTTGTTACTATCTCCAACATCATGTTAAAGAATTGCTGGTTGGTTGGAAGATTTTGCTATAAAACAATAAGTCCGCCATGTTAACCATGTGTGCCATAAAATGAAATAAACTAAAAAATAGTGGTAAGGTCGGTTTACTTGTATGAAAACTGATACACTAACATTTTTTTTATGCAACAAAATTTGTTTTCTTTCAGAATAGAAACAATCATCAGGTCCATTTATAGTATAGAAAAGTTTCTCAATATCATTGAAAATTTCAACAATATTGCTGATGAGCAAAATTAGCAAAAAATATAGATTATTTGCTGGTCACATCCAGCTTTATAATTAGCCAGAAAATAAACATATTGATGTGAAATTATTTAATAAAACCTAGTGGAGAGTAATTGGTGCGATATTGCTGCGCAGTAATTGGTGCGCTCTAGTGTTGAGCCGTGAACCAACCTGAAGGAAAGAATTTAGACATACCCCCCCCCCCCCCGTATTACTGATGAAGTTAATAGGTTGATGAATACAAAACAAAGTTCTCAGAATCGGTTCACAAATCTACCTTAGAGACAAATTTCATATTTTAATATATAGCACAGTTAACTTTTTAATAATATTATCACAGTTTGAAATATGTTGGGGTAAATATGATAACATATGGCTGCCATCAATAGGATCTCTCAAGCTCAGGAAACCTTCAATATTGGGGCAAATAATGTCAAAAAAATTTGATACGTTGAAAAAATTACACGAAACATGCATTTATAATTTTACTCAGCAAAAAACCTGCGTAATTTCCTTTAATAACAAACCTGTAATATATAGCTGAGCGATAACCCCACGCAGCACAGAGCTGCCTGACCCGGCGCACAGGGCCACTGTAGACACTTGCCCCTCGAGGGAGCCGCCGCGGGCCAACGCCAAGCGCACATGCTGCAGCCCACAGTGCCTCTTCACGCGCTCCACCACCTGATGCAGGGACACACCCTGCTGCAGTGTGCACAACCTGGACAGACACATTCATCCTGATTGAGCAATTCAATTGGGTATTCTAATAAATAAAATATTACTTTCACACAACATTTACAACTGTGCACTGTGTGTATGTCATCATTTACTTATATCAACTGACGAGTCCTTCGATATATCAAAGGCAGCTTATACATACGTGTTCCTATACATACATCACACCATTTCCTATATGAAGATTCAAGACACACCTTTCGCCTCTTCCACATCCATACACCTCATACAACTATGATTTATCTGACTTTCTACATTTTTTTCCTTTCAAAATATCATTCACTTGATTCGACCATACTCTCCTTGGCCTTCCACTCAAATTTGCACTACATATTTGTTTTGTTAGTCTTTCTTGATTTCTCAGAGTGCTCTTCTTCATCGTACTCAACACATCAGCCTCAAGTTCAGATTCATCCCTGATCACTTAATTCCATATTCTGTCATACATTGTCACCCCATGTGTCTTATTAATGCACTCATTTCTATATTTATTCAGGTCCTTTCATTCTTTTTCTACGTCAATGTTTCACACCCATACATCCAAGTCGGTACTAAAATACTATTGTGGACTTATTATCTTAGCAGATTTTAAGACTATCAGGTTTGAGTATATATTTTTTAGTGCTCCTTTGACTTTGTTTGTTATCACTACACACCGTTTGATATCCCTTTTAATTCTTCCATCATCTAAGAAAAGACTACATAAATAGCAGAATTCATCAAGTTGCTCCAATATGGCAACTTATAAGCACCATTTAATAACATTGAGGAAAAAGAGATCTGAAGAAATACTAAAATTGGAATATCAAGACTTATAGTATACGAGTATATTCTGTAAGTAAAAGAAACACAGTAACTGCATATCCTAAATCTCAAGTTAAATCATCTTTGAACTGGTTTTGTTCTCAAATCAAGAGCCTAAAACCAAAAAGCAATTATTTGTTTTGTTGCTAAAATAATTTAAGAGAATGGAAATTGAACAAACAAAATGTGAATCCCACTATTTTTTATGTAGTTACTGCTTTAGCACTTACAAGGGTAGAATAATGGTCCTCCATTCATAAACCGATGGCACTTTTTAATACGCTTTTGAGTACTCTAAAAATTTACTAAATAAAATTTTCAGGAATGTCTCAGAATGGTATTGTAACACCAGAACCAGTGGAGGCATACCTCCCACAATCGGTACCATGCTCCGTATACTGGGCAAAACGGACTAGTGTAGGGTAGCCCGTAAGTCACACTCCAATGCTCCTACGCGAGACATCGTTTTAGATCTTGTGGCTTTAATTGCACCAGCTGAATTTGATATGGAAAATGTGCAATTAACTCTTAGCGGTCTTATGTAGAGTCTGACTCGACATAGATTTTATTCCCGTGGGTCTTATGTCGAGTTACACTCGACATTAAGAATTTTGTATCAGTCAGTAAAATAAAAAAGAAATGTCCAAATATTGTGTTTTATTTTAAAAAAATAATAAAACTGAGTAAATGGTAATTTTTTATGGACCTGGTAAAGTAAAAATAAAATTGTGGACCGCAAAGGTTTCAGTTTATCTTTCTGGCCTCAGTATCTATCTTCATCAGTAAAATTACGTCAATGTGGCATGGCGCAATGTCTTCAAATCATTGACTATTTGCGAAAGAAAGTTCGGCCACTTATATTCGTTTCTCTGTTGTTAAATTCTCCATAATAAAACTTATAATGCCTTTATATTTTCTGAAAATAATTTAAAAACAGAATCAAATAAAAAATTATAAATGTTTGAAACTGGAGCGAGACTGATGGGCCACCGTATATAACACTAGACACGCGAAGGTCACCTTCCACAGCCAGTGCCGGGCTCTTCTGTGGGGCTGGGCAGGATGGGCACGGAGCAATGTGGAGACAGAGCAGCGGCCAGCCAGTCGTTCACTCCGCCAGGCACAGAGTCCCAGCTGGTGTGCGGGCTGTACAGCGCGATGCCCTTCTCCAGGCACGCACTAACTATGCGCTCCTTCCATGTCCTAGAAATGAAAGTCACATTCTCCATTACTTTAATCTTCAAACAATGAAACTGAAGTGTAAATTGAGAATGTTTTAGGTGAATACTCAAACTGTTTTCCTGGGAAATAATAACTCGAGCGGTTTCCCGTTGTCTTCTTCACTAGATTTTCTGTTAGGTTAACCTTCTCTTAGCAAGTTGTTTTCCCATTTTGTGGGACTTGAAACTCGCCATTTGTCATCTCTCTATTTGCTATGATACTGATGGAAATATCTGGTGATAATTAATATCAGTAACTGCTTTGGCTAGAGTTCGCGGGATCGTAGTGACCACTCGAGGAGGCTTGAGAGTAGAATTTAGTGGCAGTATTGGTGATGGAATGCAACATGGTGTACGCAGCATTTTACAGGCACCTTCGGGCAAAGTATACACCAACGCGACTCTACCAATATTCGGAACTCACTTAGTACATGGCAAAAGTGTGGAAAATAGGGAATAAATATGTATATAATATATAATAATGAAACAGTAGAATGTATATCTCAAACTCAGCAAAAAAATCTGATTATTTGCTGGTTATCACACATCTAGCATTATCCAGAGACAAATGTGCTTATCCCTGAAAACAAACATGTTGATGTAAAATTATTAAGTAAAATCTAATGAAAGAGAGAGATAGAGATGCTGTGCTTGTCTGTTAGTTAGTTAAAACCTGCACTGTTTTACTCCACCAGGAGGGACTCGCTAAATACGTTATGCACCGGTGTCACGGTAGGGAGATTCACAGTATCGGCCTAGTGCACAGTACCAGGTCATGAAGTGCCGGCCTGTAGACTGGCCTGGACGGAGGGAGGTATTTTACAGCGTCTTGTATTGATGGAATATATAGCCATTCTGAATGAAAAAAATTATTTAGTACTCGGAATTGGTTCATAAACCTACCTCAGAGAGAAATGTGCCCGAGAACTACCTGAGAAATGTATGATAATATTTTAATGTGTGGAAAAGTACTCAGAATTGGTTCATAAACCTACCTCAGAGACAAATGTGCCTGAGAAATGTAATATTTTTAAGTGTGGAAAAGTACTCGGAATTGGTTCATAAACCTACCTCAGAGACAAATGTGCCTGAGAAATGTAAACTTTTGAATAATGTGAATATGATAGGTATTTTAAAGAAATATTTTAAAAATTTATGAAATCCAAAACCGACTTAGCGATGAGTGTAGATTGTAATTTATTTTTATCAAACACTGTTTATTCCACTTTTTTGTGACGGTATAACCCTACCGGTTTCAAGGCTTTCACCTCATCTTCAGGGGAGCGCAAACAAGACTAAATGCTGTTCGAACTGGTACCGATATACACACTTCAACGGTTGGAGGCTGGGGGGTGAGGAAGGCACGGGACAATTTCGGCCAAGAGCGGAGAGATTTTGGGGAAATAACTGTTCAACAGATGTTCCGATCGGTGTACTGACTTACAAATTTTTAGGGCCTCTAATGAGTGTAGATTAGTTCATTTGAGAATTTAGTGGATGTAAACTATGAAATAACTAAAGGATTTATACATTTCAATGTTTAATCATTTCCAAAACGTACCTCTGTGTAACGGACTTCAGGGCTGAGAATATGGGAGGATGATAGGAGATGATCATCTGCACATTGCACTCTATCGCTTCCTGCATCACGTCTTCTGTCAAGTCATTGGTCAACAAAATACTCTTTATTGGTCTGCAAACAAATTTTACATGTCACACCAAAACAGCTGTACTATATAAGAGTGAAAATTTAAACTTTACTTATAAATATCATTTCATATTATTTATTGTTCATTCATATCGCATGTTACTCAACCAGGCCCGCGCCTAGGCAGTAGGCTGCCCGCATGTAATTATAATTCGACTACCATATTTGTATATTGCAAAAAAAATTGAAATCCAAAATCATGCCACAGGTAGTTTTTCGTAAATTTTAAGGTCAACCCTGTTAAAATGTAAAGCATTTTGTAATGCAAATTCTGATATTAAATTGTCCATTTAAAGTTTATCTAATATTTCATGTTCATTGTAATTTATTTTTAACAAACACTGTTTATTCCACTTTTTTGTGACGGTATAACCCTACCGGTTTCAAGGCTTTCGCCTCATCTTCAGGGGAGCGCAAACAAGACTAAATGCTGTTCGAACTGGTACCGATATAGACACTTCAACGGTTGGAGGCGGGGGGGGTGAGGAAGGCACGGGACAATTTCGGCCAAGAGCGGAGAGATTTTGGGGAAATAACTGTTGAACAGATGCTCCGATCGGTATACTGACTTAGAAATTTCTAGGGCCTCTAATCTGTCCAATTTATTTCCGTTGCCGCTAATATGTAAGAATTTGGCATCATCGATAGAAAAAGTATGATTCTCACGGTGACAATGATTAGCCATTTCAGAATAAATTAGAGGATTTGTTAAGGCAGATTGGTGTTCACGAAATCTCTTTTCAAAAGATCTTCCTGTCTTTCCTATATAGAAATTATCACAGTCAGCACATAAAAGTTTATACACACCACTGTTGCTAAGTATTCCATTTTAAACCTCCACAACGTTAATGCCTTAACTATAAACAACATATTTCATGTTCAATCGAAATATAAACACAATGTGACCATATTTTAAATTTTGTCATTTTAATACTAAAATGTAGGATTTTCTACCTGTTGTGAAGGCTGTTCTAAAAAAAATGCAGTGACATACACGTGTGGCTTTTTGATTCTGTACACAATTTATTTATCATTTTATGTTTAAGGTCTTTCATGTATAGACTTCGTCAGCACACCGCTTTTCTTAGCACTTTGCCAGCAATGTAATGTGTTACTAATACTAACCTCGGAGTAAAAGGCTCTATTAGCGTTCCAGTGTTGTCCCATTTTTCAGAGAGTGTTGTAGGAGCAAATTCTTTCAGTTTCTCTACAATTTTCTCCAGCGGCAGTCCAGATCTGACGGCCAAGTCTGCCATTGCTGATTTCTTTCTATGCGGCACTTGGGTGTATTTAGCTAAATGATTTCCTTTCGACAATATTCTACTTATCATCAGGATGATTTTGAATCTATAAAAAAAAAATAACTACAGTATGAAGATAAATAAAGACAAAACAAAGCTGCTGACTGTAGGCCGAGCGCAACACCAGGTGAGAATAGTGATGTCGGGTAAACCACTAAAGAACACCGAGGAGTTTGTCTACCTCGGGAGCAAAATAACATGGGACGGTCGGTCCGAGAGCGAGGTCGACAGCCGTATACATCAGGCCAGACTTGCATTTAATAAAAGGTCGAAAATAATAGAATCAAATAATATAGACCTAAAACTGAGAATACTCCTCATCAAGACCTATGTATGGAGTATCTTGATGTACGGCTGCGAGACATGGTGCCTATCCGAAAGAGATAGACGAAGACTAGAGGCTTTTGAGATGTGGGCCTATAGAAAACTATTAGGAATTTCCTGGAGAGACCGCATCACAAATGATGAGGTTCTCCAACGAATCGAAGGAGGAAGGCACCTGCTCAGGATCCTGTCCGAAAGGCGTGCAAGATGGATCGGTCATATAATACGACAAGAGGGCCTCTTGCATGCCATAATGGAGGGTATGACCGAGGGGACAAACTCTAGGGGACGCCCACGCCGAGAGTACCTGGAGGACCTGTCGGTGGACGTGCGCTGCTCAACATATACAGATTTAAAAAGAGCCGCACAGGACAGAGGGGAATGGAGAAGAGTTGAAATTGCTGCAAACCAGTCTTAGGACTGCAACCACGGAGAGAGAAAAAAATAAATTTAATCCAACACCAAATATGGCTTTTTGGACATTACTTGTTCCATAAAAATTAGAGATGATATAGTAGCTGTGCTGTGCTACGAGTAGATAGTAATATAGATTAAATTTGGATTATTTACAGAAAAACATGAATCAGCCTATGGAAATATTCCTTATTTTTAATTTCAGCAAATGCATTCATGATATTTAATATATTCAAAACAATTCATGGTATTTAATTACCAAATACAGTCTGTTTGAAAAAAATGTGTACGGCGAAACCCGAAAAACCATTTGGGATAAGGCATTAAAAAAAATACACACATACTACATGATATAAACCGTGATGTTTATTATTAAGTTGTCCAGTCACCTCCACTAGTAATAGTTGCCCGGCATCTCCGAGGCATACATTTTACTCATTGTATAGCATAATCTAGGGGCAAATAACTGCTTGACGTTCCAGATCTTTTTCCCTCGGAGCTTGAACTTCATGAGAGCCCAAACATTTTCTATGGGATTTATATCTAGTGACTGCAACGACCAATCCATTATGTAATTTTCCTGTTTCCACACAGTACAAAGACGACCAATGTTCTGGGTCATTGTCCTCTTGCAGTAGCCAATTTTCATATTTTTCTTATAAACCACTTTTGGGCAGATGGTAATAAATCCCTCTGATATACTTTAACCATTTTGGCAGCGTTCAAATTATTTGTGAAGGTGTGCAAAGTGCCAAATCCCCGCTTTGAGAAACAGCCCCAGACATGAACTTGGACAAGGGTGACCTTCGGAGACTTAAGATTCAGGCAGACTAGACACAGAAGGTGCAAGTTCCCCAAGAACTGTCCGCCCATCGGAGGTAGGAGGTCTGTACACATTTTCTTTACTTTACATCGGAGGCACATATTTCCAATAACTAAGAGAAAAAACATAAACATGTCTTTATACACGTATAGTATGTTTCATCAATTTAACTTGGTCCAATTAATGCTTAAGTTTTCAGACCTGTCGAATATTTCCACTGCATTAAGAAACACCAATTCTAAGAAATGTTTGTATAAAATATTTCTTTCCATACTAGCGTGATACTAGTCGGTCAACACATCGATCAATAAGTCCAGGACTAACCAACAGATGGCGCCTCTAATAACATATCCATACCATTCTCAGTTAGTACCAACCTTTAGAAGTCAGGTGTCAAACTTTCATGTCATTGAGTTACAGTGGTTTTAGTGACGCTACTTTTGCTATTTTCAAAACAATGGAAAAAAACGAATTTCGTGTGTTGATAAAACATTGCTTTTTAATGGGGAAAAATACCGTTACTCAGCGATGGCTTGTTGCGTTGCATGAAAAAGCTGACATCCTAAAGATATCATTTGGTAGTGTTTACACTATTTTGCATGAACATTTGGTCATGAAAAAGCTTTTTTCGAAATGGGTGCCGTGTTTGCTCACAATGGAACAGAAACAACAACGCATCGATGATTCAGAGCGCTGTTTGGCACTGTTTACGCTAAATAAACAGGAGTTTTTGCGTCGATATGTGACAATGGATGAAACTTGGATCCACCACTATACTCCGGAATCAAATCGGCAGTCAGTTGAGTGGAGAGCAGCCGGTGAAAGTTATCCAAAGCGACCAAAAACTCAACAGTCGGCCGGGAAGGTTATGGCCTCCGTATTTTGGGATGCGCATGGTGTAATATTCATCGATCACCTTGAAAAGGGAAAAACCATCAATAGCGAAAATTACATAGCGTTATCGGAGCGTTCGAAGGCAGGAATTGCAAAAAACGGCCCCATATGAAGAAGAAAAAGTTCTCTTTCATCAAGACAATGCATCGTGTCATCAGGACAAGTCGATGGTAACGATGGCCAAATTGCTTGAGTTGAACTTCGAATTGCTTCCGCACCCACCGTATTCTCTAGATTTGGCCCCCAGCGACTATTGGATGTTCGCAGACCTCAAAAAGATGCTTCAAGAAAAGAGATTTGGCTCCAATGAAGAAGTGATTGCCGAAACTAACGCCTATTTTGAAACCAAAGATAAATCGTTCTACACGGCTGGCATAGAAAAGTTAGGAAAGCGTTGGAATGAATATCGCTCTTGAAGGAGACTATGTTGATGAATAAAGAAGAATTTTGGCAAACAAATGTTGTTTTAGTAGTTAGTCCCGGGCCTTATTGATCGATGTGTTATAAGCACTGCTCTTATAACGGCATAGGAGGTAGAAACGTGTAGCGGGGATTAATATAGTTAATGGAATAACAACGTAATTTAAATCTTTTCATAGTAGCATGACACTAGTCAGATATAAGCACTGCTCTACAAACCGGGATCATTCCATCTGAAGAGAGCCTCGGCATAGGAGGTAGAAACATGTGTAGCGGGGATTAATGTAATTAGTGGAATAACTAAGTTAGTGGAATAACCAAGAAAGACCTTCATATGGTCTTCATCGATCTTGAAAAGGCATTGGAGGACAGGGTCCCTAGAAGCCTAATTTGGGCAGCACTTAGAGTCCATAGTGTACCAGAGAAGTATGTACTTGCCATTCAGGACATGTACGATAACGTGACAACGCAAGTGAGGTGCACTTCGGGAACTTCACCAGAATTTCCTGTGGGGGTAAGGTGGGAGTACATCAAGCATCGGTACTCAGTCCGCTACTGTTCATCTTAGTCATGGACTATTTAACTAACCAGGAAACGAACAGTCTCCTAAAGATCCTACTATTTGCAGACGATATCGTATTAATAAGTGAAAAACACGAAGACCTGCAAAATAGTCTGGAAAGGTGTAGAAGAATCTTGGAGGACAATGGATTGAGACTGAGCAGAAAGAAAACAGAGTATCTGTACCTACCATTCGAGAACACAAATGCTGTCACTCCCGTAATGCAAATGGATGGAGAAACATTACCGAATTGTGACTCCTTTAAGTATCTTGGGTCACTCATCCATAGTGATGGAGGATGTGCAGCAGATGTAACACATATAATTAGTGTGGGATGGATGGAGTTTAGATCAATGACGGGAGTTCTATGTGATCCGAAAATGCCAGTAAAGTTAAAAGGAAAAGTATACCAAACGATTGTCAGACCCGCACTCCTCTATGGCTCCGAATGCTGGATGATGTATACCTCTTACTCTAGGCAACTAGAAACTGCTGAAATGCACATGCTAAGATGGTCAGCAGGTGTGTCCCTAAGAGACAAAATAAGAAGCTCACGCATTCGTGGAAGCCTGGGTGTTACAGACATCAACAGCAAGATGGAGGAGAGGCGATTGAGATGGTATGGGCACGTTGGACGCAGAACACCCGATCACATTGTGAACCAGGCAATTTTCCTCGAATAACAACCAGAGGAAGACCAAAGAATTCATGGGTGGTGCAAAGAGATAACCTGATGCAGAGGCACGGCCTGGGGGACGTAGTCCGGGACAGAAGAGCATACAACCTGAGGACGAGGAGAGCTGACCCCAACAGTCTTCGCAGACAATGAGTTGGGATGGAGCCAGGGAGAGAGTGGAATAACTAAGTAATTTAAATATTTTCATAGTAGCGTGACACTAGTCAGATATAAGCACTGCTCTTATAACAAACCGGGATCATTCCATCTGAAGAGAGCCTCGGGATAGGAGGTAGAAACATGTGTAGCGGGGATTAATGTAATTAGTGGAATAACTAAGTAATTTATTGTTGAATATTCTAATATGGAGTTCCACAAAGATAAAGCTGAAACCTTAGATAAAATTGAAGTAACTTAATTAATATTTATATAATATTTCGCCATTTTATTGTTGCAAGGAAAGGAAAAATAAAACCTCAAATCATTTTAATATACCATCATATAAATATATTAACTAAATTACAAAGGAATTATTACATATTTTAAATGAATACAACTTTTTAGTAAGTATAAAGTGACCAATAGGCTTACATTCTCCACAAATTCAGTTAATTCCACAAAACAAATAAGATAATAAAAATTGTTCCATCGTAAAAGAAAAACACTGTTCCCATCATTTTAAATTGTACACTTATTTAAAATTTTTTTAAATCTTTACAAATTAAATAACAATAATAATTAGAATTATATCTACGTAGCAATGTTATTCCTCAAAGTGCCAAATCTTAATTTCTCCATCATCACTACACGAGGCGAGCTGGTGGGGAACCTTGGGGTTCCACCTCACAGCGTTTACATCTTGTGTATGAGCAGCGTGCTGCGCACAGACCATTTCAAATGTAGGCGCAGATGGTGAAGAGTCATCAGACTCCTTGAATATCCTTATGATATCGTCTCCACACGCAGTGGCAATGAGTTCAGTCTGATGGCACCAGTCCACATCATAGACCGTCCTCGTGTGGTATCCGGATAGAGTACATACACACTTCCACACTGCCGTATTATCCGGAGTGGCGATTCCTTCCTCATTGTCAGGCAAATATTCCTGCCAGATTTTTACTGTCTGGTCATCGCTGCAACTGGCCAACCGATTCCCTTTCTTGTTAAAGGAGATACTCCACACCGTCGATTGATGGGACTGAAGCGTGGCAGCACAGAACCAGTCGTTATCTGAAGGATCTTCTTTGAATATCTTGATTGTGTTATCATAAGAAGCAGAGGCTAGGATGTCTTTATTGGGATGCCAAACAACCTGCAAATATTTTAATTTATGAAACAAACATTAAAATATTTTATCTATAAAATGTTACTCTCATCAGAATGATGGTAATACATGTGCTTTAGCGATGCAACCTTGATTATACCTTAAGTACGAGGCGTATCCAGAAAATAAGTGTACTGAGGCTCTCACGACCGGATGGATTTTATTTTCGACATGTTGGCTACACTTCCGTGTAGCCTGACCCTTCCCCTCTGCAACGAGACCGGTTCGAGGTCAGTACGTTGAGAAGTGGCGACGCGACAACACGTTTCGTGAAAAATGTCAAACCAATCTCCCGCCAAGTGCGAAATTTTGTAAAAAGGCAAGAGTTTTGAGGCGCTGCAAACTCCATGGAGATGAATTTCTCCGCTCCATCGTTACTGGAGATGAAACTTGGGTTGCACACTACACGGCTGAAACCAAAAGGCAGCCTCAACAGTGGCGTCACACCTCTTCACCCTCCGCCAAAAAGTTCAAAACCACAATTTCAGCCAAGAAAATCATGGCATCCGTGTTTTGGCACTATCAAGGCATAATTTTAATTGAATATATGCCTCTAGGGGACACCATCAACTCTGCAAGATACTGTGAGACCCTAAAAAAATTACGGAGGGCGATTCAGAACAAGAGGAGAGGCATGCTGACAAAGGGAGTCTGCCTGCTGCATGACAATGCCAGACCACACACGGCCAACGCCACGAAGGAACTGTTCGCCTCGTTTAAATGGGATGTCCAGAACCATCCCGCGTATTCCCCTGACCTAGCACCTTCAGATTACTATCTCTTTACCTCCCTAAAGCTGCACATGGGTGGAAAAAGGTTTTCAACCGACGAGGAGGTAAAGGAGGAGGTGGACGGAGGGGTTGGCGGGAAACTACTTCGAGGAAGGCATCAAAAAGTTGATACCCCGCTTCACCACCTGCATTGAGAGGAATGGCGACTATGTCGAAAAATAACTTACATACGTACTACGGTAACCACGTAATTTTTTTGTTTAAATAAAAAAAATTGTAACCTACAAAAAATCAGTACACTTAGTTTCTGGATATGCCTCGTAAATAACCAAAACATTTTTTTTAAATACAGGAAACCCTCATTTAACGCAATTAATTCAGCCTGTAATTGCCTCGCGCTAAGTAAAAGCACGTAAATAAAATACAATAACCAATAGCATTATTTCTAATTAATCCACCATGATATACAGGGTGTTTTTTTAAGGGGGGAAAGATTTAAGATTCCTATCTCTCGGTAGGGGCGCCAGTTGTCAAGCTGTCATTGTCATTTTTACTAAGTAACGTTTAACAATTCATCATGAATAGATATACACCGCAACAACGCTACGATATTATTGTGGCATACTTCGAAAATCAGCGTTCAATTGTCCAAACTCAAAGAGCACTTAGAGTTTGGACGATTGAAATGTTTTTGGCTTACATAATCGACCATCTGAGACAGCGATTTGTCATATAGTGAATACATTTCGAACACAATACACTGATGGATGTTGTGCTTCTTTACTGACAAAGAAGGGTGCGTACAGAAGAAGCTATTGCGCCCGTTGAAGACAGTATTGAAGAAGATCCAAATTTGTCTATTCCTCGCCGTGCACAACAAGTTGGTCTCTGTCCGTCTACTGTTTGGACGATTTTACGGAAAGATCTTGGTCTAAAAGCCTACAAGATTCAGTTAGTCCAAGAATTGAAGCCGAGGGATTTTCGTTCTCGCCGAGAATTTGGTGTATAGGCCAAAAATCAACTGCAAGATGATCCGCTGTTTTACCGGAAAATTTTGTTCACTGATGAGGCACATTTTTGGATCAACGGACATGTTAATAAACAGAATTGCCGCATTTGGAGCGAGGAGAATCCACATGAGGTTATCCAACAGCCATTACATCCACAAAAATGTATTGTTACGTGTACTTTATGGGCTGATGGAATCATGGTCCTTATTTCTTCAAAAATGAAGCTGGCCAGAACATTACCGTCAATGGCAATCGCTATAGAGCCATGATTACTGACTTTTTCATTCCCCAATTGTATGCCATAGATGTGGAGGAAATGTGGGTTCAGCAGGATGGTGCTACATCCCACACAGTCAGTAACTGTCACAATTGATTTACTGAAAGAAACTTTTGATGATAACATAATTTCGCAAAATGGACCTGTTAATAGGCCACCAAGATCCTACGATTTAACGCCTTGGATTATTTCCTTTGAGGATACGTGAAGTCGCTAGGCTATGCTAATAAACCGGACTCGATCGAGGCATTAGAAGGCAACATAAGATGAGTTATAGTATTGGCGATATATGGCCCCAAATGCTTGAAAAGTGGTCCAAAATTGGACTGATCGGTTACGGTACGCAAGAGCCAGCCACGGTCAACATACTATATGATCTATATCTTATATCTTCGAACAATAATTGTCATTAAACAACCTCTCATATCAATTCAATTCAAATACACGCCCATTTAAATAGTTTATATGTTTTATTCCAAAAACAAATCCTATCACACCCAAAAAACACCCTATAGTTTGAAGAAAAAAAAACTATACAAGTTAAGTTATATTAGAGGATAAAACTATACAAGTTAAGTTATTTTAGAGGATAAAACTATACAAGTTAAGTTATATTAGAGGATAAAACTATACAAGTTAAGTTATATTAGAGGATAAAACTATACAAGTTAAGTTATATTAGAGGATAAAAATATCAAAGAATAAAAAACAAAGCATGATTTTTTATTTACTGAATGAATATATAATTAAATGGTAAACTACTTTTTTGCAAAATATTGAAGCAATTATGTTTGAAAAGAGGTTGATTTTTCATTTCATCATGTAATTAGGACAGCTGGCGATCGCTTTGTCCAAATTTTGCCATTTCCTTCCATATTCCGGTCTGTGTGAAATGCAAATTCCCTTTACACTCTCAATGTGATTGAATGCTCGCTCCAATTATTTTGCAGTTATCTTCTTAACAATATCTTCTTGTTCTTGCTCACACTCCTTATTTCTTCCTTCTTCATACGCATGAAGGAGATCATTCTCGCTTAACTCTCTTTCCTGAATGAGAGTCGAGCTAATTTATCACATTATCACCAGAGTTCAATGAATTGGAGTTCTTTTCAAATTGTGCAAATTTCTTCAACGACAGTATCTACTGACTCATTGAAACCAGTTAAATCATTTGCACAGTGAGGTCAAATATTCTGCCACAAATCCCGCATGTTACTGGGGTTGGGTTCACTTCTCATGATGAATCTATATTTTCTATATCATATTTCTTCCAAAAATCTGGTATGAAAATTCCACTCTTTTCACTTGCTGCTTGAATATTGCGATTGAATGAAAGCGATCAGGCGAATGAAATGTAAGAGAGGCATGTCCGAGTCGGGTAATGGTTTCGGAGGCAACTGGCAGTGAGTGCCGAGGAGACACCACCACGGCCGCCACCACGCAGGTGCAGGCGCAGGAGAGCAAATGTAAGAGAGGCATGTCCGAGTCGGGTAATGGTTTCGGAGGCAACTGGCAGTGAGTGCCGAGGAGACACCACCACGGCCGCCACCACGCAGGTGCAGGCGCAGGAGAGCAAATGTAAGAGAGGCATGTCCGAGTCGGGTAATGGTTTCGGAGGCAACTGGCAGTGAGTGCCGAGGAGACACCACCACGGCCGCCACCACGCAGGTGCAGGCGCAGGAGAGCAAATGTAAGAGAGGCATGTCCGAGTCGGGTAATGGTTTCGGAGGCAACTGGCAGTGAGTGCCGAGGAGACACCACCACGGCCGCCACCACGCAGGTGCAGGCGCAGGAGAGCAAATGTAAGAGAGGCATGTCCGAGTCGGGTAATGGCACGGAGGCAACTGGCAGTGAGTGCCGAGAGACACCATCACGGCCGCCACCACGCAGGCGCAGGCGCAGGAGGGCAAATGATAACCATGTTAACTGATTAATCAGCTGCTTAAAGCAGGAAACAGTATCATTTGGCTTAACCCGCTTAATCCCACGGGTCTGATTACCGGCCCCAACTGGTGTGTGCGAAAAATCTCACGGGGCCGATCATCAGCCTCAAACTTTTCATACAAATTTTTATGTTGAATAAAAAAAAAATATTTAATTTTATGAAATATGAAAATTACCTATTATTTTACCCTACAGGGAGGTCTCCACAAAAAAATTAGGTTTTAAAACTAAATATTGAGATAAATATAAACTGTTTTTTTTTGCCAAAAAATGCTTGGGATTATTCGTACATTTTATGCAAAATATGCTGGATTTTTTATTATTTATTTTATTATTTATTATTACACATGACAAGAAATATACACAATTTGAGAAAAAACAACAGGTAATTTGATTTGGACATATAATTTTAATGGATCTGGGTTTGTTGCCTTTCATTTGTCATATCCCCAGTAAACTAGGCTTCTGCCTGTATCTCACTGAGGATATTTAGCATGAAAAAATAAATCGATACTTCTTTCCGATTTTTGATAACACAAAAAAACCCCGTTGCACGCTCTCATCAACCTGACAAACAGTGACACTCAACTACAACTGGAAACATCTTGCGAAACTCAACTCCTCACACATCATTACTCCAGAAAGACCAAAAATATTCATCCCACACTATACCGCACACAATCATAAGAATAAAAATCAAAACAAATTCAAAACAAAAAGAAAAGAAGAAAAAAAGAAAGAAAAACACACAGAAACACAAACACAAAACAACCAAAATTAAAACAACAAGAAGAAAGGGTTAAGTGCGCTAATTCATTTTCTCGCATTAATTGAGGTTTTCTTGGACTTTTTATATACCTACTACCTACAGTCACAATAAGTATAGAGTTTTAAGAATGGGGCAGAATATTTTCTGTTGCATAAATTTAATTATTTTAAATATTGAAACATAAAACCCTACGAGTATCTATTAACTGATTAATTTTAAAGTATCAAACATAAACAAATTACAGGGTAATAACTTAGTTTTCAGCATATTCATGATAAAAAAAAAATGGAGTTTATTATTTGAACCACTTTATTGATTTGGTAACATCAGTCAAGATTCCCACAGTTTATAATCAAACCCAAAACACCAAGATTGGTTGAATATGATTTCTATAATAACTTAAATGGACCACTTACTCATATTTTGAAATGAGAAAACAATCCTAAAATAACAAAATAGATAAGTAAATGTCCAATTTTAATTTTGCGATAATTTTATATAAAACTTGATTACACTTAAAGTTTCTCGTCGTAATCATAGATATGTTAGTTCGAGAATTTTTTTGCCAAACCTCACGCATACAACTTTGTGCGCTGGCAAAATGAAGCGATAGAATACACAAAATAGACTAATCCTCTTGTCTTGCCTTCTTAACATCCTGTAGGTGAGCATTGAGAACGGCGGCACACTCGTAGTCCTCTTCTCCGGCCGCCTCCCACACCCACACGGACTTGTCCCGCGAGCAGGTGGCCAGCAGCTGCCCCGAGCTGCTCCACGCGACACTCTTCACTTCATTTTCATGCCCCTCTAGTGTGGCATTGCACTCAAACTCGCCTGGAAAAAAGTCATCAGGCTAATAATAAAGCTAAATACTGTCCCATATTAAAAGTGTTTTTTTCTTAAAACTATATGAAATGTTATTTCTTTTTAAATTTACTTATACAGGAATACCTCGCTTAACGTTACCTTTGTAAATGATACCGCCTTATAATAGAATTGACAAAAACGCACATGTGTTGATACGGTGCGCCAACTAGATTTCAATGAAATTGACGCTGAAGATATTCAGACGTCACTTGATGACGGCGATCATACGAATAAGAAACTACAAAAGTGGAAGAGCCACCAGCTAAAGTTTAAACAACAAAAAATGTTATCCGATTATCTCAGTCCAGTGCAGTGTCTCATTCGTTGAGACATTTTATCAGAAAGTGATCCTGATCTTGCACAAAGCTGCGCAGTAAAAAGATACGTATTCAATTATTTAATCTGTTACAGTGAGATGTTATATGAAAAGATACATATTCAATTATTTAATCTGTTAGAGTGAGATGTTATATGAAAAGATACGTATTCAATTATTTAATCCGTTAAAGTGAGATGTTATATGAAAAGAATAAAAGTGCAAACCAATCAACGCTTGATTAGATTTTATCAAAAAAAAAAATTTTCACTACTTTGCAGAACTTATATTCTTTTATAACCCTGTTTTTTTTTTAATTTTTGTAATATTGGGTGTACAAATTAGTTCGGTCGGTTTTTTTTTGTTCAAAAATGCATTTATTTCTAAACAAAATGAATGAACAGATCAATTAAAGTATTGTCCATCGCTGGCTACTACTTTTTCCCATCTCTCAGGCAATTTTCGAATTCCATCTCGAAAAAATGACTCGTCTTTTGAGGCGATTCAAGTTTGGAGCCAATTTTCGGTTTCTACGAAAGAAGTGAACTGGTGACCTGCCAAATCGTGCTGCATCCTTCGGAACAACCAGTAATCAGAAGGAGCAATGTCCGGGGAATACGGCGGGTGCGGTAAAACATCCCATTTGAGCGTTTCCAAATACTTTTTTACGACTTGCGATATGAGGCCGAGCATTGTCATGAAGAAGAATAACTTTATCATGTTTTTGCTCGTATTCCGGCCGTTTTTCTCGCAATGCACGGCTCAAACGAATTAATTGTAGCCGATACCGTTCACCCGTAATGGAATCGCCAGGTTTCAGCACCTCATAGTAAACAACACCCCTTTGGTCCCACCAGATACAGAGCGTGATCTTCGAACCATGTATGTTCGGTTTTGGTGTTGATGTTGAGGTCGATGGCAACGATTGACCGGGCTTAGCGTGGTATTTTTTCTTCTTGGGGTTGTCGTAGAATATCCACTTCTCATCTCCAGTTACAATCCGATGCAAAAAACCTTTTCTTTGTTGCCTTTGAATCAGCTGCTCGCAAGTGAAAAATCGCCTTTCAACGTCTCTCGGTTTCAGTTCATAAGGCACCCAATTTCCTTGTTTTTGAATCATTCCCATGGCTCTCAATCGTACGGAAACGGCTTGTTGAGTCACTCCCAATGATTCTGCAAGCTCCTCTTGTGTTTTACTCTGATCTTCTTCGAGTAATGCCTCTAATTCTTTGTCCTCGAATTTTATGGCTGTCCAGAGCGAGGCTTGTCTTCGACGCTGAAATCTCCATCCTTGAAACGTCGAAACCATTCCCTACATGATTTATCAGTTGGAGCAGCGTCACCATAAACTTCGACAAGCATTCGATGGGCTTCAACTGCACTTTTCTTCCAATTAAAGCAGAAAATTAAAACCTCCCGCAGCTGAATGCTGCTTGGTTAACACAAAATTCGACATTTTCAACACTGTACAAAACAAGGTTTTTGCATGAAACTCAAAGCGATATAAACTGAATATTATTGGCAGATGTCTAACCTCTCTGAAACCGCCAAAATCGGCTGTCACTATGAACCATTCATAACAGCCAGAGCCATCTTTTGGAAACGGACCGAACTAATTTGTACTCCCAATATGTATAATAATAATTTACGTAAACTTAACTTTTAAATTGCATTTTGTGAATAATAATTATTTACAATTAAAAAAATATATTTTTTTTTACTTTAGAAACCTATCCCTATACTTGGCGTATTATTTTTACCTCTGTTTATGATAATTCTCTTAAGGTAACCATTTTGACAAAGATATATTATCTCTATTGTTAAATGAGATATTACTGTATATATTGTAGTATGACATTTGTGTAATAACATTCAATGTATTATAATATATTTATTAATTTGATGATTAATATTTCCTTAAATAAGTTCAATCAGTGTGTCAGATCTATGCCAGGTCAGGCACAGAAACATACAAATAAAAGTAAAGTTACAGTAAACACACACATACCTGATTTCTTATCCCATATTGCAGTAGTTGCGTCAAAACTGGCCGATGCCAGAAAGTTTCCGCACGGAGACCAAGCTATTTCTCTTATGGTCCGCTGATGGCCGTCCGCCAGGATGGTCTTGTTGCTCCACTTGGAGGCGGACAGGCCCCAGATGCGGATGGTCTTGTCCTGGCCACACGAAGCCAGGAACTCTCCGGAAGGATGCCACGCGACGTTCCACACGCGGCCCTTGTGCCCGCTCAAGCACTGACCTAGCTGGAGCTTCCCCATGCTCCCGCCTGAAACACACAGCCGGGTCAGTTCCACTATACACTCGCACCGTATCTCACTTCTAGATCAGTGCTTGAGAAGGTACCCGAGATACTATAACTATGCGACAACTTGTACTTGGTTTCATATTATGATAGCGTAGTTTTGTTCATAATACCGCTCATTTTTAGAAATTTCGCATAATTGTTTCTATTTTATACAATTTCAATTCTAATTCGTGAAATCTTAGAATTGACCGATGAATAATTAAAAAATTGTGTTGATTGTTTAAGGAGGGGTAAGCGTGACAGCGGGGAAAAGATCGCTGCCTGAACCAAATCGTAATACATATTCGATTTATGTATCATATTAAACGTTCAAACAAAACAAATATGTTCTCTTCAGAAATCATGCGATATATTCACAATATAAATAACAAAAAATCCTAGTGATTCGAAAGGCCGTTTTAACTTGTGGTTACAAAGTACTATAATTATAATTAATATTTGGATTACCTTGTGCGACGGGGACAGGGCGCAATTGAGGTTATACTGCAGCAACACCGAGAGACTAAGACAAATATTTCCAATAAATGTCGTGAAAGAATATCAATACGATACACTTAAGGAAATTCTACGAAAAGAGAAATAATTAATACTTAATAGAATAAATACTCATCAACAAAACGCACATTTCACTCGATCATATGACCATAAGCAAACAAATGTCAAATGAAATTATACGAGTAAATGTACTTTGTGGAAATGTCATAATACATCATTAAAGCTGCGTGCATTGAACTATAGTGCTAAAAAAATAAATTTATATGAAAATTGAGAAAAAAAATATGCATTTGTGTCCTGCGTTGTCAGTTAAAAATAAATGCATTTTTACGTATTTTAAATCAAGTCTAACAAAATTACATATTCTTAATAATTTAAGCAAATTAATTAAGCACATTGAATGATTATTTTTCAGTTGATCTCTGAATGGATTAAGGATATTTAATGGTCTACTTATAATCAGTCTTAAGTGATTCTTATTAGCAGCCCTCGTCTTCTTAAAATTTAACGCTGGTAGCCTTTACACGAAAATACGTTATCAGTGTTTTTCAACAGAACAAAAATTAACTTTTGGGGGACTAGAGCAAACTCTAGAGGAGCCAGTCAGAATAAAATATTAAAATTAAATGAAAACGATTAAAATTCAACAAGTTAACTAATAGATAAATATATGTCAATTCATAAATTATATATGTAAATTTAAATAAAATGTAAAAGTAAATTTGATAAGGAAATTTTAAAGTTGAAATACTTTATTTATTATCAGAAAATATACATGCATTTGTTTCTTGTAAACAAAGACATGTCGAATCTGGGACATTTACGCAAAACATGTCAAATCTTGGATGTGTACGCAAAGCATATCAAATCTTGCGCGTATACGTAGAACAAGTTGAATCTCGTGCACAATATTATTGTTAGTTTATTGTCGATTAGCGGCGCACTGCAAGTGTGGACAGGTGCGACAATTTTTGGACAAAGAAGAGGCAAATATATATTTCATTACATTTCCCACATGTTATCTCATGGAATCTGAACTTATTCGGGTTATACGCCTGCTCTTTAAAGCTCATAACTGGGTTGATGTCGTGAATAGAGGCGATCTTCGTTTGTCGCTGAGAACATTGCAGCCAGACATTAAAAAACTTGCTAGTTTGTACCAGTCACAAGGATCACACTAAATAAGTAAATATCAATTTATTTCGTTTGTTTTTAAAAACAAATATACTATAAGTATGTATGTATGGAGTTCATAAGAAATATGTTATAATTATTTTTATTAAAAATCCATTTTGTAATATTTAAATAAACGGAGAATTTTGTAGTTTATTTTTTAATTTTCTTCCCGAGCTACTGTTATGGATGAGGAGCACAGAAAAATATTAAATTCGAAAGGGGGCCTACAGGTAAAAAAAAGCTTGAGAAAACTATATTAGACGACATCACAATTGAAAAAAAAACAGTTTAAAATCTTAGAATTATGTTCAAGATTAGTTTTTCATGGCGAGTATGATTAAATGAGAGCTGCAGAATCTTTTTTTACCTTTGTACCCTTAAGGTGTTCTTAACTGTCCCGCTGCTCTCATATATTTCTTCGAAAATGTTCAGCAAATCATTGACATAACGTATTTTTCAAAAATTACCTTCCTTTGTTTTATAATAATATATGGCATTGTTTAATTTGTATTTATTATTTCGTTTTATTACTTTTTTGTCTTTGTTTTATTTTTTTCTACATATAATAATGATACAACTCTTATCTTTCACTCAAAATGTCTTTGTAAAACAATTTTGTTTGATTGGAAGATATTGCCATTGGTAAGAAGTTCGCTATATTGAACACTATACAATAAATAATTTTATTTAATAAATCCATTGTATATCCGTCCATAGCAAAGCTTTTCCATCTGTAATCTGACCTGTTTCAGCGATAGGAATTGTCAGGAGGTGTCAAGTGTCATTCGACACTGGCGTATATTCCTCCACGTATAGGAGCTCGCGGCCATTATTCAGGAGAGAGCGAGAGAAGAGAAAGAAGTGTCAAATGCCTTATTGTTTATTATACCAATTTTATTAATTACTCTAAGCGGAACATTATCACTAATTTAATATAAGATTATATTATGTCGGGTAACTAGTATACTCTTCCGACGCTCGGCCGGCCTAGCATTTCCTAGAGTCGACAAACAAACAACGGTGGATTGTTGTATTTGTTTAATCGTTTATATCAACATGATCTCTGAAATGGCATCGATGTAAGTACGAACGCTTCTAAGGTTTCATATCGTACTGTTCGCTAGAAACTGTGTACATATTAGATTGTTACTATAATAATATAAATTGCTCATTAGCTTGCTGCGCTGTGCAACGGAGGTGCTGTGGTTTATATTATAGTTTCAACGACCGATTTAAAGGGAGCACCAATTTTTTTAGTATTTTAGTACATTTATTTACATGACAAGTAATTGTACGAATAAATAATTTATGAAAAACAAAACGAACAAAATAAAAACCAGGTAATTTAAAGTGGACACTCAATTTATATGGGTCTGGTTTGTTGCCTTTCCTTTGTCTGTTCCCAGTAAACTAGGAATTAGCCTATATCTCACTGAGGACATATAAACATGGAAAAATAAGTTGATGCTTTGTATCGATTGTTGAACTATTTAATACTTGTCACAAACCCTCGTCAACTCGGTTGATTATTTAATACCCCTGTCACAAACCCTAGCCAATAGGAACTGAGATATATATATCTTAAGGAAACGGCAGTTAACCTGGTTGCTAGCTCAACCTGCCGTCACGGGACAAACTGTTTCATTGTATATACAGTATAGGATTGGTACGTGCTCACACTGGTGACGACTGATGGTGAATTATGTGATTGACAGAAGTTGAAGATGGCGTAGCGCAACACAGCACCGAGAGGAGGAGAGGAGAGGAGAGCACCGCAATGTCTTCAGTGGGCAATGGCAACACGCCTGGAGGAGGCGAGGGTCGCCCCTACAAGTGCAAGAACTACGCCCACCTCGTCATCGGGAACCTCAACTCGCTCAGAAGGAGCGGACGCTACTGCGACGTGGAGCTGGTCTCCGGAGATGTCTCTGTCAAGGTTAGTTATTCTATTTTTCCATTGATAATTATTATTTTGACTCCACTGATGATATCTGACTTTAGTAAATTTAGAAATTAAGGCGTCAACGAGACTCATTAAAATGTTGATGGTTACAATTTTTAATGTGTTAGAAATTTATTTGTAAATACAAATAGTAACATTTAAAATAAGATTACTTGAAGAATCATTGAAATGACCACAATATATTACCTTGTGTAGAGGGTTTTACAAAAGTTAAGGTACTGTTTACATTATTAAGAACCTTAAGAGTTCAATAAAATAAAAAATAAAAGTAGATATGCGAGTAATAAAGTTCTGCACTCAATAATAATAAAGAAATAATATAATCTACGAGATGTGTTAGTGAGATAGCGAGGCACAAATCTACCATCGCTACTGATCGCAATGTACTATATGTTATGATATGGAACAAGGAAAGATGGAACAAGTTGAGAAATTTGCTATTTGGGGATTATGTTTTCTAGAGATGGTGAGATAAACTTATTGAAAGACGTGTCGTGTCGCTACAGGCAACAAGGTGAATAGTGCACTGTGTATTTGCTAGTAAAACTATCAGAAGACGTTGACTAGCTCATGGAGTGAAATTTCGAAGCATGGTGAAGAAACCACTACTGTCAAAAAAAGACTCACTTGGGCGAAAGAAAATGTGAACCGCGATTGGGACAACGTAATTTTTTCGGACGAAGCTTCTATTTGGGCACGTTCGTCCATTAATCATACCTGGTGTACCCGCACCAATAGACTCATCCAGCGGACCGTTAAACACCCGGTTAAAGTCCATGTCTGGGGCTGTTTCTCAAAGCGGGGATTTGGTATTTTGCACATCTTCACAAACAATTTTAACGCTGCCAAAATGGTTAAAATATATTAGAGGGCTTTATTACCATCTGCCCAAACGTGGTTTATAAGAAAAAATGAAAATTGACTATTGCAAGAGGACAATGACCCAAAACATCAGAGTCGTCTTTGTACTATGTGGAAACAGGAAAATGACGTTGACGTAATGGATTGGCTGTCGCAGTCATCAGATGCAAATCCCATAGAAAATTTTTGGGCACTCGTGAAGTTCAAGGTCCGAGGGAAAAATATGTGGAACGTCAAGCAGTTATTTCGGCAGCTTCGACTTATATGAAAGTCTTTGCCCCTAGATTGCTATAAAATGAGTAGAAAGTATGCCTCGGAGATGCCGGGCAACTATTACTAGTGGAGGCGACTGGACAACTTATTAATATTAAAGCATCACGGTTTATATCATGTAGTATGTGTGTATTTTTTTTAATGACTTATCCCAAATAGTTTTTCGGTTTTCACCGTACACGTTCTTATCAAACAGACTGTACAATGTTTGATAGAGTAAGACATGATCGGACATAGGATAACGGTTTGTTAGAGATGGATGTTTAACCGCATAGAGAGAATGGACATAGGATAACGGTTTGTTAGAGATGGATGTTTGACCGCATAGAGAAAATGACTTCCGAAAGTATTAGGAAATGAACACATTTCTCTGGAATGAATAGAGAGCGAGCAAGAGGTAGACCGAGAAAAGAATATAAAGAGATAGTTGGAGACATTTTAACTAAGAGACGGGTAAGAAATATGAGAAACAGGAGAAGATTTATGAGATTTATTTCTTAACCAAAAACATGGACGAGGCAAAGTCTATATAAAGTTTGTGGATATAGCAGTTTCAAGATTTGTACTCTCTGTCTACCCCAAAAGAGACATAAGGTGATGGTATGTATGTTTGAACTATGAACATAAAAAAGAGAAATATTACGGAGAAGTGGTCAAGGCAGTGTGAGAATAGCGAAGTGGTGGTTGCAGGCGCACAGGCTGGTGCTGTCAGCGGGCAGTGCCTACTTCTCGGCCATGTTCAGCTGCGGCCTGGCGGAGGAGCAGCGTGCGACCGTGCCCTTGCCCGCTGTGCCGCCCGGCGCTCTGTCCCTCATTGTGGACTTCATATACACAGGTACCTTGTGTTTCCTTTTCATCTCTCATTATAATTATTCCATTAACTTGCACACTTGCCTTTGTCCCGTCTCTACGAGTAGAAGTACCAGCACAAGCACCCACAGCAGCTGGCTTTAACATTATTATACAATTTATTATTATTCCATTAACTTGCGCACTTGCCTTTGTCCCGTCTCTACGAGTAGAAGTACCAGCGCAAGCACCCACAGTAGCTGGCTTTAACATTATTATACAATTTATTATTATTCCATTAACTTGCGAACTTGCCTTTGTCCCATCTCTACGAGTAGAAGTACCAGCACAAGCACCCACAGCAGCTGGCTTTAACATTATTATAAAATTCAACATTATTATTATATTTTATAAAAGTATATTTAGTATAAATTCAAGATAGAATACACAAGTTTATTTAGTCATACCAGGGTGGTCCGATAAGTACTTAGCCTACAAAAGAATAACAAAAATTTTGGAAAAGTGTCGATTTATTTCTCAACATAATCTCCTTTGAGTTCGATACACTTGACCCAGCGATGCTCCAACTTCTTTAACCCGTCTGAAAAATACGTTTTCTGGAGGTCTGCAAAGTAGGCCTCCGTGGCGGCGATAACCTCCTCATTCGACTCAAATTTCTGCCCGGCGAGTGACTTTTTCAAATTTGGAAACAAAAAGAAGTCGCACGGGGCCAAATCCGGAGAATACGGTGGATGGGGCAGCAGTTCGTAGCCTAATTCTACCAATTTGGCCGTGGCGACGACGGAGGTGTGAGCCGGTGCGTTATCATGATGGAAGAGCACTTTTTTCTTCGCCAAATGGGGCCGTTTTTTCTGCAATTCGGCGTCGAATCGGCCCAATAATTCGGCATAGTAGAGCCCTGTGACCGTTTTGCCCTTCTCCAGGAAGTCGATGTAGATCACACCTTTTGAATCCCAGAAAACGGTGGCCATCACCATTCCGGCCGATAGGACAGTCTTCGCCTTCTTCGGAGCACGTTCGTCGGGTGAAGTCCACTGTTTCGACTGTTCCTTGGTCTCGGGTGTGTACCAATGTACCATGTTTCGTCGACGGTCACGAAACGACGCAGAAACTCCTTCGGATTGCGCTTAAACATCATCAAACACTGCTCTGAAGTGGTCTCACAGTTGCGCTTGTCCGGAGTGAGCAAACGCGGCACCCATCGCGACGACAGCTTTCTCATGCCCAATACTTCATGCAGGATATGACCCACGCGGTCTTTTGAGATGCCTATTGTCTCAGCTATCTCGCGCACCTTCAATCGGCGGTCTGCCAATACGGGATTGTGGATTTTGGATTTTTATCATGTTATCCTCCGTGGTAGCCGTTTTCGGGGCACCTGGGGGTGGCTCATCAAAAACCGACGTGCGACCACGTTGAAACTCGTTAAACCAATTTTTGACGGTCGCCATCGAAGGAGAAGAGTCACCGTACACAGCATCCAAGCGCTCTTTGATTTCGCTGCGCGATTTCCCTTTCAAAAACAAGAATCGAATCACCGACCGATATTGCTCTTTTTCTATTTTTCTTAAATCCGCGGACACGCTCGCTTCCACACGCGGTCAAAACAAAACTACGCATGCGATTCGGCTGAAATTTTGACAGTAGCTGTCAACGAGAATGTACTACATGATAAAAAATTGTTCTTGCGATAGTGGTGCCATCGGACGGTGAGGCTAAGTACTTATTGGACTGCCCTCGTAGATATGAAATGTTTTGGTTGTACTTAACCTTTACACTACCTTTAATAACATTAGTTTAATAACGAGTACGTGTACGTGTAAGGTAATTGAACTATTATCAACTGCAATTTAAGGTTTATTTATGAGCTGAAATATATAGGAGAATTAACATAATATGGATAAGACAAAAGTCGCGCTCCGATGTCTCTATTTTAGGCCTCGTTGCGAATCGTGCGGCTTCAATTCTTGCACTGACTGAATCTTATATGAAAGAGGTGCAAAATGCTTCTTAGGATTCGTTGCAGTGTGATCAAAGATATTTCGAACTGAGCTGGACGTTGTCTGAATTGAAGTTGCTCAGTCACCAACAACCCTCGTGCCCGTTTAATGTTCTCATTAGTACTCATAGTACGCGGCAGTATCATCAGGCTCGAGACAAGTCAACTTCTGATTGCTACTGTAGAAAATGTGCAATTCTTAATCTTAACTTAATCTTGCAGGCAATCTCCGTCGGTAGAATTATGTCAATACCATATGTGCATTGTATTAGAATAATTTACTTTTCATTTGCCAAATAAATGTCGACTACAATACTCGTTCCTTTTTCTGTTGTTATCCTCTTCATTTCTGTTAATTCTCTATAGTACTAGTAAAACTTTTTATTGAATCGATATCAATACTCGTGTTGTAGAATTTCATTTTTGACTAAGTGATAAGCAATACATTATTGTCACTTCTTACTCAAACAAAGTGAAGCGATACATTATTGTCACTTCTTGTTTAAATTAAAATTTTTGTAGAATTATTTCACATTTCAATAAAAATTTGTCACAATTGAATTATGGTTGTTTGATATTATAAATAATCTAAAAATAGTGTTTTATTATTTGGCCAACATTTGTCAGTAGGTTAAAGAGAAAGTTAAGTGGTGATGTGGTACGGTGTTGCAGGAGAGGTTGTGCTGAGCCGGGAGTCAGTGCAGGAGGTGCTGGGCGCGGCGGACATGCTGCAGCTTCGTGATCTTGTGGCCGGCTGCCAGGAGTTTCTCATCCGAGAGCTGGACCCCTCCAATGCCATAGGCATCTACATGTACCCACCAGTCATTACTATTTATATTTTTTAAAACCTTTGCATACATTTTGTTGTCAGATAAAGATGTCGTTTAAAATTAACACAAAATGAAATGTTTCATTGTTTTTGTAATCAATTCACTCTATATGCCCCATGTATATCTACAAGCTTAACCCGATTACATCAAATAACAAGGAAAAAATTTAATTATTTAATCTAAATATATCACAATGACAACAGGAACAATGTTATTCATGCTTCCCTGTCAAATAATTCAGTTATACCTACAAAGTTAAAAGACATTGCCACATGGCAATAAACTTGCCAGGTTAAAAAAAAAAAAGTTTATTAAGGAGTTTAAACCTCAATTTATCCTCCGAGATGTGGAAGATATTGATACCGTTCTGTATGGGAGTGGTGATGCTTCGAAACAATCTTAATAAGTAAATAATTGTCCGGTACATTAAACAAAATTCTGTGAATCAACAGAGGGTTTGCTATTTTTCCCGTTAGCAATTTGTATGTTATATGTAGAAACATTGTATTGCATAAATCTATTCTAACACTTAAGGAGTAATATCCAAATATACCCATTAAAGAATATATGGGATGCAGTCATCGGCAATAGATCTAGATTCTTTCCAATAAAGATATGCCATGAAACGCTTACCAATCGGGTTCAGGTGGGTCCGCAGCTGAACCGGGTCTGCAGGGATCTAGAGCTGTTGTAATAATTTATTTTAAGGCTGTCGAGGGACTAATCCAATAGCTCCGAAGACTGAGGAAACCAAAAAGACAGTTCAACCTGGAGCAAATATAATATCTACCAAAAAGGATTTGCCCTATGATTTCTCAAAGCTCTTTTCAAATGTTTTCAAGAATAGATGAATATGAAAAAAGGCATCAGGATTATTTCATTAAATTAAGTATCAATATATATTTAAGAGATGCCTTGGGTCACATTTGTTCTCCACAATAATCATTTTTCACATTTTTATTTTCACTTTAACTTATTGAAATAATCCACTGTGTGGCGAGGACTGATGGTTCTCGAATGCTTGTTTTGTTCTCTACTTGCCGTGTGGGTGTGGGTATGTTATCTGTTACACAGCACAGCCCACATCCGCCATCCTTCCTTATTCATTTACTTCTAACGCTAGCTTCATCATCATACCAGAACCTAACCTGCACTGCTGGATTATCTTTTGTCTTCAACAGAAAGCAACGTTTTAATCTACTACGAGTAGACACAGACACATGATCGGAAAATGTCATATTCATTTTATTTAATAAGTTTATAAGTGTCACGACAAATACGAGTTACCAATAAATAATTTTGTATTTTTTCATAAAAAATATTCATTTATAATACTCGTATAATCTGTCTCATATCAGAGGTTCAAAATAATAAATTTGGTATACCGTTTTGGCAGATCATGGTCTGTTGAGGACCAAAGTTAGGCAGGCTATCAGGCACCGATACTCGTGTATAGTTGTATGCTATTTCTTAACCGAAGATCTATTTGCTTAGCTTCCGTGATTTTCCAATTGAAGTATTCCAACTAATTGATTGGTCACTTTAAACATTTCAGAAAGTTCTCGGCATGTTACTTTGGATTTATTTTCAATAACAATATGTAATTTTTAATTTTCTTAATTAACAATAATGCAAGGTCGTCCTGAACGGGATGAATCTTGGAGTGATTCATCACCAGAAGAAACCACTTCCATACGGTACGTTCTTTTACCACATCTCCAAATACCGTAACATACATATCTTACAGTACTATATGCCTCTGAAGCTTTTACCACATCTCCAAATACCGTAACATACATATCTTACAGTACTATATGCCTCTGAAGCTGTTACCACATCTCCAAATACCGTAACATACATATCTTACAGTACTATATGCCTCTGAAGCTTTCGAACCAAATTTAAACACACAAAGCAAGCAAACATTCTCTAATCACGATACAAAAGTATATACCTAGTGAAAGCGTGTGTATCATTTAGAACTGATGCATATCTGTTCTAAATGATACATATAATCTTGGAATCTGCAAGTCACAAGTTGTTGCAGCGAACTTTACCGATATCCGCATTCAGTTTCTTGGTTACCTTATACGAGTATTATTGAGTGTTTCATAAAACTATTGTTTATGAAAAGTACTCTCTTGGACAACTATACGAGTAGACATTTATATTTTGTGGACTGATAAATGTTGAAAATCTTAAGAATGCAATCAGCATTTTATTTCAATCATATTTAACAAAATGTTAATCCCAATTATCCTAATTTGCATGCGGTCACTCTGATACGCTAATATTCTCTTAAGCTGTATGTGTGGGGATGGAGGAGGCGGAAGGTTAATGCGTGTCATGTGTGGACAGGTTCGCAGAAGCGCATAACTGCGCGGATCTGGTGGGGGCAGCGCTGGAGCACGTGCAGGAGCACTTCCCGGCCGTGGCGGCGGGCGAGGAGCTACTGCAGCTGCCCGCTCACGCTCTGGCGCGTCTGCTCACCTCGGACCATCTCAAAGTGGACACCGAGGCCCAGGTACTCGCATGTCATGATGAGCCATTATAAACCATAAAAATATGGCCATTCTCTACTAGTATTATCCATTATTATGTATATACCTATGTATACCTATATCAGATCTGTAAATGTGAAACTGGAATATTTTTATAAAAAATACATATTTATTGTATGAAAATGGTAAAAAATATTTTATTCAAAGTATTGCTCATCGCTAGCTACACATTTTCGCCATCTCTCTGGCAATTTGTGGATGCCACGTCAAAAAATCTGTTGCTCTTTTGAGGCAAACCAATTCATCGCCAGTCACAATTCGATGGAGAAATGATTTTCTTTTGTACCTGGCGAGCAGCATTTTGCAAGTGGTTTTTCGGTTTTCCTGCTGTCTTTCATTCAGTTCATGTGGAACCCATTTTCCCACCTTCTGGATCTTTCCCATGGATTTCAAACATATGGAGACGGCTTCTCGTGTCACATTTAATTGATCCGCGAGTTGTTGTTGCGTTTGAGCGTCATCCTCTTCCAACAATTCTTGCAATTCGGCGTCTTCAAACTTTCTCGGTGGTCTTCCACGTTCTTCGTTTCTCACGTCAAAATCGCCACTTTTGAATTTTTTAAACCACTCAAAGCAGTGATTTACCATGAGCATGCTCACCGTAAGCTTCAACAAGCATTCGATGTGATTCTGCAGCAGTTTTTTCAAATGGTAACAGAAAATCAATGCTGTCTGCAAATCGTAGTTTTCAGGCACAAAAACACATGTTCAACACTATGGAAACATATGTAGCTGTATTAAACTTGTATTGTTGTGAGTTAAAAGTCTTTGACAAATGTAAACACAAGAAAGAGGCGCCAATGACGCGGTTTGACAGTCACTACATTGACAACTAGAGCCATCTATGAGCAAATTCCGGTTTCATATTTACAGACCTGGTACATGCACTCCCTCACTTTTTCCTATTGGAACATATTTCCTTCGCCTCTTCTACATCCACATATCTTCTTCAGTTTCTCTTACTCTACTTACGAAATGTCATTCACTTAGCACAATCACACTTTTCTCATTTCCCTCTACCACAATTCCCACTGAAGTTTGCATATATTTATTTATTTACTAGTTGAAAAGCTCATCAAAGGATGTGGGAAAATAATACTAAATACTTTTTGATTGCCACACCTACTTTACATTCTATCCTATCCCACCACCTCATGTCTCTTACGGGGCGGGCTAAGAGGATTCAACGCCGTTCATTTGGGTCTTTACAGACATCCATCCCCTTTACCGCATTCATAGTTGGTCTCATCCAATTTTTATCCTTCATATTTTTCACTTGACCCTCTTGCAATAGTTGACTAACATGCTCCTTTCATGCAACTCTCCAATGTTTTCTTTTCTTTGCTCCTCTTTTTTCTATCAATCTTTTAATAAATATATTTTCATTTGTTTTGTAAAATGTACATAATAAATGTTTAGTTTAAAAATGAAATTACCAAATTTAATATTGCAAGTATCTTCTACTTTCCAATTGCCCACTTGTTTTACTTTAATAGCGTACGTGTGCACAACTGAAATACTCATGTTACGTACATAGTAACTTCTGTATACATGTTTTGTTTCATTTTCACTTCACGGTTACAGTATATTTTGTTTTATTTTCGAAGTCACGGAATTAGGCAAATTATATAATAGATGATCGATTTGGACCATTACGAATTCTTATAAAATATAATCAGAGTGCGAGTGAATACAGGCATACAAGATGCTACAATAATATAGTCTAAACACTTTTTTTCTTTTCGTATCCAAATTGGTAATTATGATAGAAGAAAAGTGTGGCTAGGAGTTAATATTGTCTTCGGCTCCAGCAATCGAACCTTCGGGCTTATAACCACCGGAGTAGGCACGGCACTCGCGGTTCATTATTGCATGTGTCGGTAACTACTGTACGTGAAGAAACAACACTCGCACACATACTTGGTGCATGCAAATATTGTTACTTGATGAATTTTTACTAAATGGGGACTCATTTTTATTTTGGGCACCATCGGGAATGGAAGGAAAAACCCCCGTCAAAGGATAGGACTCGAACATCTTACCGACTGGGAGATGGAGATCGCCACACGAAACTGTCAAAAATAAGTAATGATAAAGAACGGGAAGAAACCGAGGCCTGAATATCATGTCGGGAATGTGCGGCGACCTCCATGTGGCTATATCACCATACATGTGGCTATATTCACATGCAGTTTGAGAGCAGCGCTGTTGATGTTACACAGGTGCTGGAGGCGGCACTGCGTTGGGTGGAGCACCGGCCGGTGGAGCGGCGCCGCCACATCTTCCAAGTGCTGAGCGCCGTGCGCCTGGCACTGTTGGGAGCCTCTGCGCTGGACCTGGCACTCGTGCGCTGCCGAGACGCCTCAATCAAGGTTGCCTTGCGCAACCACCGAGCTGATCTGGTAAATGCTTCTTTTCAATTATCGGGAATGCCGTCTTGTAGTTGGCCAATTCATTGCCCACAAGGGACTTGACAAATTAGGCTATCATTTGTTACCATTGAGTAATGTAGGAGGACCGACCGGTACGGAGGTTTATCATAAACATTATCATATGCTCTGGTAAGCTTTGTCTAGAAGTTAATTTAACTGATTCAAAATAGCATTGATCTTTAAATGTTTATTAACATTTTTTGTTCCCTTTAATATATATTTTTGCTATTTAGGTAGTATTTTTTCAGATGATGGCGGAGTTATGAGAGATATTAATCGGGATGTAGCGATAGGAAACAAAGTCACTGGGGTACTAAAACATATATACTCAAATCGAACAGTATCACAATCTGATAAGATGATAGTCCACAATAGCATATTGACACCGACTTTGACATATGGGAGTGAGTTGTGGATGTTACACGGGGTGGTATTGTATGAAATTATACGGAATGAAGTGATTAAGGATGAATGTAAACTTAAGACTGATGTGAATAATATGTTTTTTCAGATACTTCGCGGGGCTGCAAATAAGTTAAATAGATATTAACTAATTGAAATCTTACTTCGGATCTACCTGGAGTTCCATCAGCAGATTTCCTTACAGTATTTTAATATTTTTCAACTCAACTCAGCCTATGTTTGGTCGCAAGCCCAAAAATACCAATCAAAATAGACATTGTCTCGTGTATATCCAAAAAAACAGAGAACAATGTTCCTAAAAAAAATGGCATCCAGGTCAAAAACAAAAATTAATATTAAAAATATTAAAATACTGTAAGGAAATCTGCTGATGGAACTCCAGGTAGATCCGAAGTAAGATTTCAATTAGTTAATATCTATTTAACTTACTTGCAGCCCCGCGAAGTATCTGAAAAAACATATTATTCACATAAAACTCTTCGCTAAAAACAACCCTTAAAAAATAAGACTGATGTGTTGAGTAACATGAAGAAGAACACGCTGAGAAAAGAATGAATGAAGAAAGACTAAAAAAAGATATATAGAGTGCAAATGTGAGTTGGAAGGCGTGTGAGAGGGAAATTCAATGAATGATATTTTGAAACAAAGTCAGATAAATCAGTTTTATGAGGTGTATGCATGTAGAAGAGGCTAAGACTTTGTATTCGATATTGATATATAGTCGTAATGACAGTGAAGCTTATGAAGTTGTTCGGTGCCCACATCTTTGGGGGACCTGATCACAAGCTGTGTGCAGTATGACAGGATTCGCATTCCAAAATAAATTGACAGTGCGTCAAGTTAAATGAAGTCTGCCTGTGTAGTATTCTGACCTTCAGACTATCATTGGGAATTTTAGTATTACTCATCTGCATATAATGAACATATCCGGTTCCTTGTCCAGGAATATTCAGGATGGTGGGAGATCGGTTTCACTTTTTTCTTTTATTTTATTTCAATGGTCAATTGACCTTTTTGGTATAAAGATCAAAGAACAAGAACAGATAAAGTTGAACATTACCATCTGAGCAGTGTGTGATATAACATAGTTCAAACAAAACCAGTATTAGCCGAACAATACAACAGAGCTAATCTATACAATTCCATCAATTCATCCCAGCAAGAACGACCGCCTCACTTTATTCCTGTTAGTAGTCAAACTCATACGAAGATCCATACAATGCCCAATCTGTGCAGTCTTATTATGCGAGAGTTGTACAAATCATTAGTCGCAACCAATTAACAATGGAACAAAACATTTTGCCCAGTGGGCCTGCTGATACGTGGGTACATTTCATATTGACAATACTATATGCCACAGTGCTCTGAATGTATTCTGTACAGTGTTGTTACAAGTTTGTCTTGCCCTATATAAGAGCTGACACTGTGTCATTTGATCGTCCTCAATAAATAAACTGAACAGGGCCTACAAGGGACGTGTAACATACAAGCTCAGTTAGTTCTGGACTATTGAAATATGAGCAGACAATCGTATTTAAACTCGGTTATTGGGAACTGCAGTTAAAAATTTACAAAATGTAAAAACTTCCGCTGTATGTGTTCAATATTTTCAACATGGAAATCGTAATAGGGTGACCATACGAGTATTACCCAATTGTAATCAAAATTGTTCTCACCAGAGAAGTATACAAAATTTTAAATGATTCTAGCTTACAAAAATCATTACCAAGTACAAAGCTCAGTCTCGACAATGCCGAAGTTAGCTAAAATGGTAGAGGCAGTTTGTTGCCCACTGTAAACACTGACATCCGAACACACGGGTAATAGCAGCCAGAGAGACAGCGGGACATTGGCAGAATGGTATCTCATAAATTTAGTCAATATTTAGATCTTTCCTTTGATATATGATAGGTGTCACGCAAGGGTGCACTGGTGCAGCTTGAGGCGGCCCCGCGAGTGCGTGCGAGGCGCCGCGTGCTGTTGCTGGGCGGCTCCTGCCGGGAACCTCCGCGTGCCGCACAGCGCGCCATCGACACTTACTACAACTCTGTCTTACAGTTTGACCTGCGCACCTGGTGAGCCACACACAAATCTCTCAAACCTAACCATTGACTTTTTTTGTTCTATCAATAATCATTCATTTAAGAGAACATCAGCTGAAGTTTTTCAATGAAATCTCAATTCAAGCCACCGCTGCCTTATTAACAGATTTGTCGAATCGTGCGACAAATTGTCTAATGCGGTTGTACGAGTGATATTTGTTCTTACTACACCTAATTCTGTAATTACATAAGGTGGTGATTCTGCTTCAGATATACAGATTTGTGGGTGCTGTCTTGTAAAGAGCGGAGGCTATCGAGGATGATGCACTTCTAGTCGGCCGGGAGTGAATTAGTAGTCTGCAGTCCTATTGAAGCGTAATTGTCCCGAAATACTCGGTTATGTGAAAGGTTTTTACTGCTGAGAGATAATTGGATCAAACGTAATTAAAACACAATATAGCCTTGACTGCACTCCGAATATAATACTGTTCGTTTTCCGTTGCGTGATGCAGCAAACAGTGCCGTGAAGGTATTCATCGAGCGGTAGTAATGACAATTCTGATATGGAACCAGTAAATTGATTGCTTTGTCAATTCCCTGTATACTCCCTATGTACGTACTGTTGGAACCACATGTGCATGTGCTGTAGGCCCAATTGATCCAATTCGGGCACAAGAAAGTTTACCAACATGTCACGATAGCGATCACCAGTAACTCTTACATCCTCAAAGAAATATGGCCCAATGATGCTGCCGGCCCAAATGGTGCACCATACAGTCACTCTACGAGGGTGTAATGGTCGTTGGTGGATCAATTGAGGATTTTCAGTCCCCCAATTGCGGCAATTCTGTTTATTAACAAAGCCAGCCAAGTGGAAATGTGCCTCGTCGCTCATGATGATTTTTTGCAAAGAATGGTGGTCGTCTATACCGACCTGTAAAACCCGAGCGCCCCAATCTCGCCGCCGTTTATGGTAATTTTCCTGTAGCTCTTGTGTCAATTGAATTTTATATGGATAAAAATACAAATCTTTTTTGATAATATTTAACAAATGATGGAGACATTCCCAATTCTTGTGCACGGCGTCGATGAGAGGTGTACGGACGTTCACCAACACTCTGCCTCACTGCATCAATCTTTTCTGGTGTACGTTGTTGCCCAGACTTTGCTTTATCTCCCGGTGTATGCAAATTTTCAAAATTATTAATTACACGCCGAATGGTTGACTTACTTGGCACATGATTTAAATAAATAAAATAAAAACATGCAATTTTCTTCGCATATTCACAATTGAACAATTATTTCAATAAAATGTTTTAATAACTTCAACACGTTGTGGAGTTAGATGCTCCATAATAAATTGTTATCGACCACTCTCCACGACTGTCAAATATGAACTGACAAATGATAGCCAAATCAAAATGGCGGCGAAACAAAATCGGCCTGGAACATAAAATGCATCCTGTATTTTGAAAGAAAGGTGTATGGATATAGAAGAGACAAAAAATGTGTGTAGATGGGAAAGGAAGATAGGAAATTCTGCCGCTCTCTCCTCTCTGCCGTGTAGGGAAGACGGCGTGAAGTTATGTATATGTATGTATCATAAAATCGTAGACCAGAATAAATTTAATACGAGATTGTCTCGGATTAAATTCATTCTTGACGCTTCCTTCTTGTCAGTTTGTAGGTGTTGATTCTTAAAGGCATTTTACTTGTACGTGCACAGGGCATGGAAGGAGGTGTGCAGCATGAGCACAAGCCGCATCTTGCCGGGCGTGGCCAGCCTGGGCGGGCGCGTGTACGCCGTAGGGGGCGAGCAGGGTAGCCAGATCCTGGCCGACGGGGAAGTGTACGACCCTCAGGTATGTGTGTGCACGATGCTGTGCCTAGCATGACTCGCTTGCATAATACTCGTGTAACATTATGGTTTACCACCATTGTAAGCAAAAAGAAACAGTAATTGCAGATGACAAAATGTCAAATTTGTCCACAAGACTACCTATTCATAGTTTTTAAATTACCAAAATATATTTTTTACAGTTTATAAATTTACTAAGTTGTAGTTTTTTTAGGCTTCCAGGGTAACCATTATTTGTAGCTATTTTTTTTATGATTAATTCCTTTTTAAATTTGCTGTCAGTCAAGGGGACACTGAGCAATCTATGAAGCATACAGTTAAAGGCGGCGAATTTATGGTTATTAGGATGGTTGGAAGTTGTTGGAATTATAGAGTTTGAATAAGTGTCTTTTTTATATATATCAAAGTCAAATGTACCATTTTCGCGAGATAATGTTAGGTCCAAGAAATTTAATTTTCCATCCTTTTCTGTTTCTAGTGTGAATTTTATAAAATTCTCTATGGAATTTAAATATTTTAGAAATTGGTGTAATTGTCGGTACCCGTTCAAACACAAAGAATGTCATCTGCATACCTAAACCAGCGCAAAATATTTTTAATTAACTTAAACTTACTCCTAAAAATACATTTCTCAAAATAGTTCATAAATATTTGACTGAGAAGTGGAGAGAAAGGCGAGCCAATAGCAATAGCTAAACCATTTGTTTGTTTATATATTGTACTATATTGTTGAAATTAAACTATATTGTTTATAGTTAAGGCATTAACGTTGTGGAGGTTTAAAGACATTGTAATTTGTTTTATCAAACACTGTTTATTCCACTTTTTATAACCGTATAACCCTACCGGTTTCAAGGCTTTCACCCTTGTCTGTGCTCCCCTGAAGATGAGGTGTGCACCTTGAAAGCGGTAGGGTTATACCGTTACAAAAAGTGGAATCAAGTGTTTGAAAAAACAAATGACAATGAAGTTAAAGTAATTTAGTTGAATGCACCAGTATGTCCATTAGTGAAATCAATTCAGAATGTTTAACAGAGTCCTTACTACTGTCATTTAAAATATTTTTTGCTCACTCTAAAGATCTCCATCCTAAGTATCCCCTGATGATGGTGAGGTGAAAACCTTGAAACCGTTATGCCGTTACAAAAAGTGGAATAAACACTGTTTGATAAAACAAATGACAACATATATCAAAGATTTCGGCTTTAACTTTGTGGAATTCCATATTAGAATACTTAACAATAAATCACTTTATTATTCCCCTAATTATATTAATCCCCTCTACGCATGTTTCTCAGGGGAATGTTACTGGGTACTGGTCTCGGTCTATTATGAGAGAGCAGTGCAGTGCTTATATCAGACTGGTGCGTAACAAAGCAGAACGGGATCATTCTGCCTGAAGAGAGCCTCGGGATAGGAGAAAAAACACTTGTTGCGGGGATTAGTGTAATTGGTGGAATAACATAATACTGAATCTAATAACATATATAGCTCACTTTTGGTTTTGATACACTGAAACATGGAGATGTGACTCTTGCAGACTGACAGCTGGAGCGCGGTGACACCCATGAATGTGGCACGATGTGAGTTTGGGCTGACGGCTTGGCGTGGCGCACTATACGCACTCGGCGGCTGGGTCGGCGAGGACATCGGCTCTTCCGTGGAGAGCTACGATCCACACTCGCAGCGCTGGACGCCGGAGGGAGACATGCCTGAGCCCCGCTTCAGCATGGGGGTTGTTACCTACGATGGTGAGATCTGTTACCACTCTCGCATTAAGATGTGAATACTCGATAACATCTAGTACAGTTCCCTAAATACAATATAAAAGTACTTGCCATTCACTTGTCGGAGGCAAATATAACAGAGTGCCAAAGCTATCTTATATAATGCCAAATAGATTACTTACGAGTATATAGTGATGTTTAGAAATATATCTCCTCAAGAATGGTTTAGTTTTTAATTTATAAAAGGCAGCCTACGAGTATATGCCTGAAAATGTTAATATGTACTTAGATGTCAATAATAAATAACAAGCTTACCTATTACTATATATGAACACTACGTCTTCCCTTGGGAAGTTTTGCAGTTTTCTTACCAAATATGCATATGCAGATGTGAGGAAGTACTTATTCTAATGGTCGCAGCGACTACCTTTCTCTCCTTACACTCGACTTATTATATACAGTCAGTTCTCGACTTTCTCTCCTTACACTCAACTTATTATATACAGTCAGTTCTCGACTTTCTCTCCTTACACTCAACTTATTATATACAGTCAGTTCTCGACTTTCTCTCCTTACACTCAACTTATTATATACAGTCAGTTCTCGACTTTCTCTCCTTACACTCAACTTATTATATACAGTCAGTTCTCGACTTTCTCTCCTTACACTCAACTTATTATATACAGTCAGTTCTCGACTTTCTCTCCTTACACTCAACTTATTATATACAGTCAGTTCTCGACTTTCTCTCCTTACACTCAACTTATTATATACAGTCAGTTCTCGACTTACGACGGAGTTCTGTTCCGCCACCTAGGACATAAGTTGAAACAGTCGTAAGTCAAATTTCATACAAAAAATTAGTAATAATCGTCGATTTTACTGCTACCGATTTTTTTACTGCTTGGAGAATTTGTTTTTTGTCCTTAATTATAGTTGACACGTTGAATGGGACAATTTAAGTTCCCGTGATAAGTCCGACACTGTTTCTGTTTTGCGGCACTCATACTGGTTTATTCTTTTAATTTTTTTCTCTAAATCAATCGTTTTTCTTTTATTTTTATTTGACATTTTGTGATTGAAATATCAAACAATTCAATAACTCGAAATATAAAGAGAGAGTAATCAACCGTCAATTTGTCAAACCTTTCGGGCGTACGGAAGGTGACGAACTGACGCTGTTTACATAAAGATGATGCAA
Source organism: Odontocerum albicorne (assembly GCA_949825065.1). Lineage (NCBI taxonomy): Eukaryota > Metazoa > Arthropoda > Insecta > Trichoptera > Odontoceridae > Odontocerum > Odontocerum albicorne. Next base: position 55,526,133 of record OX463840.1, read on the forward strand.
TCAATTGCATCATATTAGTTAAGCTGCACGCACCAATTACACTAATCGCACACATTATTTTATAATTTTGGTCCACGTCGTAAGTCCGAATGGTCGTAAGTCGAGAACTGTCTATATACATATATATATATATATATATATATCATCATCATCATCATTGTCAACCAGGGTCGATCCACTGCTGGATGAAGGTCTCCCCAAGTTGACTCCAAACAGTTCGGTCCTTTGCTCGCCGATGCCACGTGATGCTGCCATGCTTCCTGATTTCGCCCATCCAGCGTACCTTCGGTCTTCTTCTAGGCCTCTTTATGCCTCTTGGATACCATTGGATTATTTCGGATGTCCATCGGGAGTCTGACATTCTGGCTACATGTCCGGCCCATTGCCACTTCATTCTTTTGCACACCTTTATAACGTCTTCTACCTTTGTTATATTGCGAATCCAGGTGTTTCGTTTACGGTCTCTTTTAGTATATCCTAACATTTAACCAACCGACTCTCGAATACTTTTGACATGAACCAACCACGAGAACAGGCTGGATTCAGGAAGGGTTTCAGTACCATGGATCATATTCAGGTGCTGCGAGAAATAATGGAACGATGTGAGGAATACGAACTCCCCCTGTACTTAGCCTTTGTGGACTACGAAAAGGCATTTGACTCAGTCAAAAAAGCTGCTATACTAGAAGCTCTAAAGACACAAGGCATTGATAGAGCATACACTCAGTTGTTCAATAACATCTATAAGGATGCAACAGCAAAAATACATCTCCACAAATCCTCGGAAACCTTCCGAATCGGTAAAGGAGTTCGTCAAGGAGACACTATTTCCCCAAAATTATTCACAGCTACACTGGAATACATATTTAAAAAACTAGAATGGGAAAGTAAAGGGCTGGCGATTGATGGAAAATACCTGAGCCATTTGAGATTTGCAGACGATATCGTTATATTCTCACAAAACCCGAATGATCTTCAGCACCAACTGCAAGAATTGGCAGAGGTCAGCAGGGAAGTTGGTTTAAAAATGAATATTTCAAAAACCAAATATATGATGAACGGCTTTGCTACCCCAAAACCAATAAACGTGGATGGAAAACCGCTAGAACTTGTCCAGGAATATGTGTATCTAGGCCAACTTATTTCCTTTGTAGGTGGCATATCGGAGGAAATAGCACGAAGGACCAAACTGGCGTGGAGCTCATTTGGACGTTTGAACAACATCTTCAAAAGTAATCTCCCAATATCCTTGAAGCGAAGGGTCTACAACCAGTGCATTCTTCCAGTACTTACGTATGGCTGCGAGACATGGACGCTCACAGTAAAGAACACGCAAAAGCTCCAGACCGCACAAAGGAGCATGGAGAGATGCACATATATATATATATATATATATATATATATATATATATATATATATATATATATATATATATATATATATATATATATATATATACATACATACATACATACATACATACATACATACATACATACATACATACATACATACATACATACATACATACATACATACATACATACATACATACATACATACATACATACATACATACATACATACATACATACATACATACATACATACATACATACATACATACATACATACATACATACATACATACATACATACATACATACATACATACATACATACATACATACATACATACATACATACATACATACATACATACATACATACATACATACATACATACATACATACATACATACATACATACATACATACATACATACATACATACATACATACATACATACATACATACATACATACATACATACATACATACATACATACATACATACATACATACATACATACATACATACATACATACATACATACATACATACATACATACATACATACATACATACATACATACATACATACATACATACATACATATATATATATATATATATATATATATATATATATATATATATATATATATTGTAATTCCTTCCCATCCCGAGTCAGAGTGTCCTTGAGAGTTTGCTCTCTAAATGGTGCAATATAAATTGTCCCTTTATTATTATTACTATTATCATCGCACAGCACGCTGATGGATTTGATTAGAGTGTGTTTCTGTCTGATGCTAGGACTGATATACGTGGTTGGTGGGTGCACGCACTGCGAGCGGCACGTGTGCTCGTTGCTATCCTTTAATCCGGCCACCGGAGAGTGGCGCTCCCTGTCAGCCATGCGCACGGCGCGTTCGCAGGCGGGGATAGCCGTGCTGGATGGCTTCCTGTACGTGCTCGGCGGCAACAGCAAGACGCAGGATGTGCTCTCTTCAGTCGAGAAGTATAGCTTCGATGAGGTGATTGTCTGACATATTGTTTATTTAGATCCTATTTATTTATATTGTATTCCACTTTTGTTCTACGAGGGTGGATCAAACATAAACGAGACTTTTTTGTTTTAATTTTTTTATTTGCAGAAAGAAAAAGACCAACTACACATAATTTTTTTACATAATTTCCTACTTTAGAACTGCATTTTCCCAGCGAATCGGTAGTTTTTTTATCCCGTCATCGTAAAAAGAAGTGAATTGTGTCAGCAGCTAATTGTGCACAAACCCCTCTACTCCATCGTCATCGTTGAACTCCCTCCCTCTTTCAGTGGCCCATAGAGATGAAAGTTGCAGGGCGATAGATCAGGGCTATAGGGAGGGTCCTCAGTATGGGGTCTCGCGTTGTCATGGAGAAGAATCACTTCTCGTATCGGTTGGTCACATATTTTGCATCGATAAGCAAGTTTTTCACTCAAAAGCTCGCAGTAGTACGCCGCAGTGATAGTGCAACTATCGTGCAAAAAATCGATGTGCAAAATGCCGTGCCTGTCCCAAAAAACGGTCACAAGCACCTTACCAGCTGACAGCCGAGTCTTGGCTTTCACAGGGACTACCTCACCCTTCTTTCTCCACTCAATGCTGGCTTGTTTCGATTCGGGCGTGTAGTGGTGTACACAAATTTCATCGCAGATAACGGTGCGACTCAATAATGCGTTCCCTTCTTGTGCAAACCGTGCCAAGAGCCTTAACTTTTGTTCTGCAGTCAAAAGATGTGGGACCCATCAAGCAGACACTTTATGGAATCCTAGGTCCTTTGTGATTATAAATTGAGTGCTCCCATAACTTATTCCTATCTCAGAACAAATTTCGGAAACCGTCAAACGTCGGTCGCCTTCCGAAAGATCACGAATGGCGTTCATGTTCTGTTCGGTAATGCTCGTCCGTGGGCGATGATCATGGCTATCGTTTTCAACCCCTTCACGGCCTTTCATGAACTCATTATGACAGACAAACAAACGGGGCTTTGACAGTATTTGATCCCCGAACTGTGCCATCAGTCTCTGCAGAATTTCGTCCGGTTTTACGTCCTCACGAGCGAGAAACTTGATAATTATGCGTTGCACAATCGATGTGTGCACCTCTTTCTCAGACATCGTGTGCCATACTAGTGACGGAATCTGCCGAGGCCGGCTGACCGCTCTCACCACTCCTGATATCCCCACCCAACACTCCTCGAGGCAGCCACGTGCGTTAAAATTACGCACTCTAAAACAAAAATCTCATTTATATTTGATCCACCCTCGTATATAGTACAACCTGGTGGTTTTATTACCATGTGATAATTTCTTTCAACCAACCACAGAATGGTGTTAAAGATTAGATTATGATTAGATACCAATGGATGACGTTTTGAAACTGATGTCCGAGCCAATCCAATTATAGCTTTGCTTTGTGTTTTTTGTGAATGTGACATTTATTTTAATGGATATTTTATTCTTTTAACATAAACAGGTTGAATTCATTAAAATGACAATTTGTTTCTTGTCAATAAACAACCCGGCCAAAGAGTGTAAGTGTAAACCGTCACGGTGTGCCCCATACCCGTGCATCTTGCCCGAGTCAAGTCGCTAGAGAAATATCTACCATGGCATGTATGGTATGCTTTAAAACAAATATCAGGTCTGTAAATATGAAACCGGAATTTGCTCATAGATGGCTCTAGTTGTCAGTGTAGTGACTGTCAAACCGCGTCATTGGCGCCTTTTTCTTGTGTTTACATTTGTCAAAGACTTTTAACTCACAACAATACAAGTTTAATACAACTACATATGTTTTCATAGCATTGAACATGTCTGTTTTTGTGCCTGAAAACTACGATTTGCGGACAGCATTGATTTTCTGTTACCATTTGAAGAAAACTGCTGCAGGATCGCATCGAATGCTTGTCGAAGCTTATGGTGAGCACGCTCTTGGTAAATCACAGTGCTTTGAGTGGTTTAAAAAATTAAAAAGTGGCGATTTTGACGTGAGAAACGAAGAACGTGGAAGACTACCGAGAAAGTTTGAAGACGCCGAATTGCAAGCATTGTTTGATGAGGATGACGCTCAAACGCAACAACAACTCACGGATCCATGGGTAAGATCCTGAAGGTGGGAAAATGGGTTCCACATGAACTGAATGAAAACCGAGTGACAGCAGGAAAACTGAAAAAACAATTGCGAAATGATGCTCACCAGGTATAAAAAAAAACCATTTCTCCATCGAATTGTGACTGGCGATGAAAAATGGATATATTTCGAGAATCCTAAGCGTAAAAGATCATGGGTAACTCCAAGCAAACCAGCGACATCGATTGCAAGGCTTAATCGCTATGGACGGAACTCAGTGCTCTGTGTTTGGTGGGATCAAAAGGGTGTTATCTATTATAAGCTGCTAAAACCTGGCGAAACCGTTAATATTGAACGCTACCGACAACAAATTATGGATTTGAACCAAGCATTGCGTGAAAAACGACCAGAATATCAAAAGAGGCAACACAAAGTGATTTTGCTTCATGATAATGCACCATCGCACACAGCAAAACCGGTCTAGGAAACGATTGAGGCGTTTAGCTGGCAAATACTATCGCATGCGGCTTACTCACCAGACTTGACTCCATCCGATTACTACTTATTTGCATCGATAGGACACGCACTTGCTGAGCAGCGCTTCACTTCTTACGAAAATGTCTTGATGATTGGTTTGCCTCAAAAGAGCAACAGTTTTTTTGACGTGGCATCCACAAATTGCCAGAGAGATGGGGAAAATGTGTGGCTAGCGATGGGCAATACTTTGAATAAAATATTTTTTACCATTTTCATACAATAAATATGTATTTTCTATAAAAAAAATCCGGTTTCATATTTACAGACCTGATATGAGATAAAGTTATAATTATTTGAAACTAATGCTTGAATGTAAAATTTTATTTTATTATTCCATATACGAGGCATATCCACAAACTAAGTGTACTGAATTTTTGTAGGTTATAATTTTTTCTATTTAAACAAAAAAAATTACGTGGATACCGTAGTACATATGTAAGCTATTTTTCGACATAGTCGCCATTCCTCTCAATGCAGGTGGTGAAGCGGGGTATCAACTTTTTGATGCCTTCCTCGAAGTAGTTTCCCGCCAACCCCTTCGTCCACTTCTCCACCTCCTCCTTTAGCTCCTCGTCGGTTGAAAACCTTTTTCCACCCATGTACAGCTTTAGGGAGGTAAAGAGATAGTAATCTGAAGGTGCTAGGTCAGGGAAATGCACGGGATGGTTCAGGACATCCCATTTAAACGAGGCGAGCAGTTCCTTCGTGGCGTTGGCCGTGTGTGGTCTGGCATTGTCATGCAGCAGGCAGACTCCCTTTGTCAGCATGCCTCTCCTCTTGTTCTGAATCACCCTCCGCAATTTTTTTAGGGTCTCACAGTATCTTGCAGAGTTGATGGTCTCCCCTTGAGGCATATATTCAATCAAAATTATGCCTTGACAGTCCCAAAACACGGATGCCATGATTTTCTTGGCTGAAATTGTGGTTTTGAACTTTTTGGCGGAGGGTGAAGAGGTGTGACGCCACTGTTGAGACTGCCTTTTGGTTTCAGACGTGTAGTGTGCAACCCAAGTTTCATCTCCAGTAACGATGGAGTGGAGAAATTCATCTCCATGGAGTTTGCAGCGCCTCAAAAACTCTTGCCTTTTTACAAAATTTCGCACTTGGCGGGAGATTGGGTTGACATTTTTCACAAAAAGTGTTGTCGCGTCGACACTTCTCAACGTACTGACCTTGAACCGGTCTTGTTGCGTAGCTAACATGTCGAAAATAAAATCCATCCGGTCGTGAGAGCCTCAGTACACTTACTTTCTGGATACGCCTCGTATTTTATTATTATATTGATGGACTTTGTAAATGTATTTTGTTACAATCGTTTGAACAAAACTATCGTTGATTATTGATATCGTTGATTACATGGCTGCGCAGTAACGCACTTCCTCGGGGATGGTCGCCGGTCCGAACCCTGCGCTATGCTGTGAGTTTGCTGGTCTACAATGACTCTTATTTATAAGAAAAGAAAGAAAGAGATCTCCAATGCGCGCGCAGCTTTGCTTTCCGACTAATATGATGCTGGTACGGCGAGGGGGATACGGGGATCCACGATCACGATGCCCAGCAACAGTGACCTGACCACTTTGATTATGGTTCTCTATATTTGTATTAAGTAACCAAAAAGTTTGTGCTCTTTTCGGTCAAGTTTGCTGCAGCGACTTGCGATTTGTGGATCCCAAGTTTTTATGTGTATTATTTAGCATAGATGTGTATCAGTTAATGGTACTTTTGTAGTGTGATTTGAAACCCTTTTAAAATGTCAGTGTAATTCGAGTGCGCCATAAGATATGTATGGCGTTTGTAAAAGATCGTGTTGCACAGAAGTGGTAATTCGAACATGCCAAAAGATATGTATGGCGTTTGTAAAAGATCCTACTGCACAGAAGTGGTAATTCGAGCATGCCATAAGATATGTATGGCGTTTGTAAAAGATCGTACTGCACAGAGGTGGTAATTCAAGCATGCCATAAGATATGTATGGCGTTTGTAAAAGATCGTACTGCACAGCTGTAAAAGATCGTACTGCAAAAAAACTTGATGTAGCGCTTCCTATCCTAAAACATAAATATTTTCTGAGGTACATCTTGCAGTATGAGCTCTTGCATTATTCTGCAAGAATAACACTTTCTTTTGATTAGTTAGTCCTGGCTGTTTCCGAAGTAAAGAATCGTGTACACGCTCGAGCTGTATAGAGTAAATCCCACCCGTAATTGTTTGGCCTGTATCGAGTATTGAGAACTCGCAGTGGGCAGTACTGGCTGCACTCCACCGTACACAAATCAGAATCCTCTGGGGGTGAAGTGGTGTGGTGTCTTTGCATTGTGAGCGGTACAGGATCCTTTATCCTTTGGTGACAGCCGGTGACAGCCAATCATAATTTGGCTTGTTACAATACGATATCCATTTTTATCACAAGTGAGCACGCAATCAAAATAAGGTAATTTTGTTTGACGTGAAAGAAGTGAAGAACATATTGATAGTCTTGGATGTTTATTCTCATACTATATGATATGATAATGTATGCGGGACGGGACCCGTTTGCTAGCTTCCGTGATTTTCCTATTTAAAGCAAATGTTAACAAAATGCTTTATTACTGACTTGAAATATTTCAGAAAGTTCTCGACACGTTATTTTCCAATTATTTTCAATAAGGACACATACGAGGCGTATCCAGAAAGTAACGTGTACTGAGGCTCTCACGACCGGATGGATTTTATTTTCGACATGTTGTAGCCTGACCCTTCCCCTCCGCAACGAGACCGGTTCGAGGTCAGTACGTTGAGAAGTGTCGACGCGACAACACGTTTCGTGAAGAATGTCAATCCAATCTTCCGCCAAGTGCGAAATAAATAATGCCGGGTAAGAGTTTTTGAGGCGCTGCAAACTCTATGGAGATGAATTTCTCCGCTCCATCGTTACTGGAGATGAAACTTGAGTTGCACACTACACGCCTGAAACCAAAAAGCAGTCTCAACAGTGGCGTCACACCTCTTCACCCTCCGCCAAAAAGTTCAAAATCACAATTTCAGCCAAGAAAATCATGGCATCCGTGTTTTGGGACTGTCAAGGCATAATTTTAATTGAATATATGCCTCAAGGGGAGACCATCAACTCTGCAAGATACTGTGAGACCCTAAAAACATTGCGGAGGGCGATTCAGAACAAGAGGAGAGGCATGCTGACAAAGGGAGTCTGCCTGCTGCACGACAATGCCAGACCACACACGGCCAACGCCACGAAGGAACTGCTCGCCTCGTTTAAATGGGATGTCCTGAACCATCCCGCGCATTCCCCTGACCTAGCACCTTCAGATTACTATCTCTTTACCTTTCTGAAGCTGCACATGGGTGGAAAAAGGTTTTCAACCGACGAGGAGGTAAAGGAGGAGGTGGAGAAGTGGACGGAGGGGTTGGCGGGAAACTACTTCGAGGAAGGCATCAAAAAGTTAATACCCCGCTTCACCACCTGCATTGAGAGGAATGGCGACTATGTCGAAAAATAGCTTACATATGTACTACGGTAACCACGGAATTTTTTTGTTATAAAAAAAAATGTAACCTACAAAAATTCTGTACACTTACTTTCTGGATATGCCTCGTATTTCTTCACTGTCAATAACGCAAGGTCATCCTGAATGGGGCGAATCTTCGAGTGATTCATCACCAGAAGAAAAAAATTTAAACCACTTCTGTGCGGTACATTCTTTTACCACATCTCCAAATACCATACATATCTTACGGCACGCTTCTATAGCTTTCGAGTCAAATTAAAATTTATAAAGCAAACGTGATCCAATTCAAAATCACACACTGAGTCAAAGTGTTTGATGTGAATTGACTGATGCTGCATATCTGTTACAAGTATATCATATCTGCTAAATGATACACATTCAAATTTGGGCTCTGCGAGTCGTAACAAGATGCCCGTACAACAAATTGCTGCGGCAAACTCTACCGAACCACGTTTCCCCTGGCAGAGTGCAACAAGGCGAACATAAACATCCTAACCTTGAAAGGATTGTGTACTTATCTGATAATGCAATGCAAACTTACTATTTAAATAGCATAGTCTTATCATTATACTCGTACGTGTATCTAATAATTATATAAGACAGAAATGAATCAAATGGGTGCAGTTCTTTTAGTTTTCTATCAAATTTGACTTTTGCGGATTACTCGTCTCTAATTGTCCTAGGCAGAGATGATATGTGTTTGTGTGTCGTGCAGGACAAGTGGTACGAGGTGAGCTGCATGAGCGTGCGGCGTGCCAGCCCCATGGTGGTGGCTGTGGAGGGGCAGCTGCTGGTGGCAGGCGGCGACCAGCTGTACGAAGGAGATGCCTTCTACAGAGCGCGCGCCTCCATCTCTTCCGTGGAGCGCTATGATCCGCGCCGCGACCTGTGGACGCCCACGCCACCCCTCCCGCAGGCGCGCTCCGAAGCGGGCGCCGCCGTACTCTGACAATTCTTCCCTCCCGTCCGAACATTATTACAATTTGCCTTTAGTTATTTCCTTTTCCACACTCCCTTGCGTAACGCAAAATGTTCTATACACCTATAATTGATTCTTTTTGAAAATCTGTTTTTCTATTCGGAGTAAGGAGCTCCTCTTTTTGTTGCTTTGGTTAAAACTATTGGATAATAAATGGATACACGGATATAATAGGTCACTACTACTGCTGCTGTTACTATCGGATAATAAATGGATACACGGATATAATAGATCACTACTACTGCTGCTGTTACTATCGGATAATAAATGGATACACGGATATAATAGGTCACTACTACTGCTGCTGTTACTATCGGATAATAAATGGATACACGGATATAATAGGTCACTACTACTGCTGCTGTTACTTTCAGTGAAGTTTCCTTTGCAAAAGTTATTTATAAAGAATAGTACAGAGTTCTCTTCTCTTAAATTAGGAATGTTGAGTATTTAGCGAGGTGAGTTGAGTTGAGGATTATCATACATTGAGGAGGAATTATTTATTTCTTCTTGTTTTGTTCTTTAAAAAATGTACAATGATACCATTTACTCCATAGTATAACTACTCATAAAAAATGTATTATTACAAATTTTGGTGATATTAATAAATAAATTGACATTTTCTTCCCAACTTCCCATGCAAATTTGATAATTTCTCATACGTACAAAACTTCAAGCTCAATAAGGCACACCTATATGTATAAAATCAGGGTTTCCTTCCATAAAGTGACAAAATTGAGATGCCGCGATACTAAGTCCAAGTTGAAAAATAAGGACCAGCCTCACGAGGGAAAATGTTTCCTGTGCGGGTGCAGGAGCTGATAGGAGCCCCGAGACCTTCATTTAACACATTGACTGGGAATAATTTCTTTTAAAATGATGGCAGTATTAAAAAAGGTGAGATGAGAGCAGGTACGAGTATATTTAATTGTTATATGTTATACCCTTACAATTGTTATCAGTACCACTCGGGCTCACTTGTTATACACCCTTACAATTGTTATCAGTACCACTCGGGCTCACTTGTTTTTAAATACAGTGGAACCTCTCATAACGAGAATAATTCGTTCCAGAATCTTACTCGTTATGTGAAACACTCGTTAAGCGAAACAATTTTTCCCATATATTAGGTAAAGCGAAAAGAAATGACAATTTTTATTAGGCGTCACGTTGAAACCAGTTTGCTATCAGTTACCGTTGGGTTAATACGTCGTGGTTGGTATCGTTTTGAAGCTCTATTAATATCCTTTCTGTTTTGATATTTATTTTTGGTTTTGGTCTAAAGTACAAAACTGCAAAAGCCAGAGATTGAAGAGACACATTTGCGGTATTTTATGCTGTTTTTATTCGATAAAGGATTGAAGTCAAAATAAGCAACCCAGACCATGTGCGATATTTATAGAGACATCTTGAATCCTCGGAAGTGCCAAAGATGGTTTCAAAAAAATGAAAGTTGTGAAAAGGAATCGAAGGACAAACCAAAAATAGGAAGACCTCTTAAAATGGATGATGATACTTTAAACTCATTAGTGAGGTCCGATCCGCGTAAAACTATCAAGGATTTGTCACAAGATATCGGTTGTCCATGATCAATAGTGAAGAACTATTTGAAAAGGCTCGGAAAACAAAATAGACAAGGAATTTGGAAGCCGCACGAACTTTCTCCAACGGCCATGGAACAACGAATAACAATCTGTTCATCTTCCCTCTCCAGATATGAAACTGATCCGTTTCTTAGAAAAATTGTTACTGGGTATGAGAAGTGGGTCATTCACACCAATCCGAGGAGAAAAAAAAACAAAAAACAATGGTTTTCGACGAATCAGGTACATCTGTCTACCCCTCAGCCGACATTGACTCTGAAAAACGTTTTCCTTTGTGTTTGGTGGGATATTTTGGAAGTTATTCATTATGAATTACTAAAACCTGGTCAGACTGTTACAGCAGATGTGTATTGTCCCCAATTCGAAAGATTAAAGGCAGAACTGCTTAAAAAATGATCAGTTTTAGTAAAGAATCAGAGAAGAATTCTTCAACATGATAATGCAAAACCACACGCAGCAAGGATTACGCAGGACAAAATAAGAGATCTAGATTTAGAAGTTCTGCAGCATCCACCATATTCACCTGATATTGCACCTTTGGATTACCATCTTTTTAAGTCGATGGAACATTCGCTTCAAGATAAAAAATCTACGAGTGTCGAACAACTCCGAAATCACTTGGAGTCATATTTTACCGCAAAGCCGCCAGAATTTTACGAATAAGGTATTAAAAAACTGCCTATTCTGTGGAGGAAGATCATCGGTAACAACGGTAATTATTTAACGGAATAATATTGTATAGTTTTTGTTTAAATCAATTTTTTGTCGCATCAAAAAAAATTGTCATTTCTTTCCGCTTTACCTAATATATCTATGTAAAATACGATAATGCGTTCCATGCCGAAAAAAATACTCAATTTTTTTTATTTTTAACGTTTATCAAATAAAATTACATACTTATAAATTGTTAAGGAGCGTAACAACCCGGAATGCGATTTCGATTTGCAAAAAACAATAAAAAAATCGAAATAACTAGTTTTTTATTTATGAATTTATGACAAATAATTCATTCTTTTTTACTAGAAGTATAATCCGGTAACCCTCAGAATCTACGAGCTTCTTATAGTCGCTGATGAAGTTCTCTGCTGCCTTTGTGTCAGAGCTTGCTGCTTCACCGTGCCTCACAACGCTGTGGATGCCGGTTCTTCTCTTAAATTTCTCGAACCATCCGTGACTTCCCTTAAATTGTACTTCTTTTTCGGCAGTTGATGATCCTGGCGTCTTCTTAACGAGGTCGGCGAAAATAACTTTCGACTTCTCACAAATGATTTTTTCGTTAATAGTATCGCCTTGCAATTACTTTTCATTTATCCATATGAGAAGCAACCTTTCAACATTGTCAAGAATAGGTAACCGTTTCGTAGACATTCTTGACACTCCCTTTGAAGCATCTATCTTCTTAATTTTATCCTTGTTCTTGAGGATAGTGTAAATCGTTGATGTAGACCGATTGTATGTGCGCGCTAGATCAGCCACGCTCACACTTCGTTCTCGCTTTTCAATGATTTTACGTTTCATTTCTACAGTTACTTTTATTCTCTTATGGCTTTTTCTTCAGGGACATTTTTGCAAGGGTTATTAAACTTTGCACAAAAAAATTACAAATAATGTCTGAACACAAGTTTGGAAAAATGTGTGATCACATGTGACACTAACGTGCTAGCGGAACGAGTGCTAAGCAGAGACTGGCGCGGAAGTCCCGGCTCACAAGCGAGTGACGTGAAGATGGGACTTCCCCTTTCTGCGTCACTTGTTATGCGAAATGTCGCTCGTTAAGGGAGCATTTTTTTCACAATCTGTTTAGCTCGTTATGCGAATTACTCGTTATGAGAGGTTCCACTGTATATGTAAAGAAATTGGGAATACAATAGAACAGCCATTTGTAACTTATATACTCGTACGTGTAGTATGTGAATGGATGCCATGCCGACAGGTCTCTTCAGCATTAAACGTGTTTAAATTATATTTAGAAAACTGTCGCTCACTCTTTACATAAGAATAAAGCATACGTACTGAGGTGAAGCGCTAAATCAAAATGTACTGAGAATGGAATGGCTGTTTTGTTCCCCTAATTTGAGCCAAATCTCCAAAGTTATCAGGGCTGAAGTGTTGAGAAATGGCAATGAATTGTACAAGGGCCAATTATATGAGTATGTTCGAGTTATTAATACTAAGGTACGAGTTGCGATGGTGAAAATTGATTTATATTTTTAATAATAAAAATTCAGTAAGTTCTCGATAAAATAAATACAATTTATTTTACGTGTTACTGCGCGATTCTTGATTAACATTTTTCTCGATGATTGACGGTAAATATTCCAAATTGTAATTCTTGCTTTTTTTTGACGATTCCGAATTTAAAAAGGTGGAAATTGAAGGTCATTCAAAATATGTTTATACGGTTGCTTTTACAAATTTTGATCCTTTCATTTATGATAATGAAAATTAAGAATGCAAAAATTTAGAATGAAATGCAAGAATTATAATAAATATACGAGTATGGAGTCGCGCCAGGATTGCTTGGCTACGACTATTTCCACTTGACATTTCTATTGTTTGAACAGGTTTTGTAGATTGAAAAATAAATTAATTTTAAAAAACTCAAAGTAAACATTATTGGGAAAGTTAAGTTTGTCTTATATACAAAACTTGATGATGGAAAATTTGTCTGTATTGATTTGGTATTTATACTCGTACTGTAGAATTCCATTTTATTACAGAATCATTTGACACTTAACACGTTCCGTGCCGCAGTACATTTTGAGAAAATAAGTACCTGCGCCACTAAACAAATTATAGTTTATATTATGTATACATATATAGGCTTCATAAATAATGATTTATTTTTAAAAATAAACTGATTTTAGGTGATATTGTGAGCGTAGGTCACCGGTGACCTACGCGGCGTCGTACGGTAATACATGTATATACAACATAAACTTTTGTAGTCCAAACAAATTGTAGCATGCCTAATTTATTACTTATTATATTTTTTATTTATTTATGTAATATGCTATAGTGTTACGCCATAACATAATAATCTCTTATGATTACTGAGACAATAGCTCCAAAAAAAGGGTTACAATGTTGCATAGACAATGCACCCACATAAATTTCCAGAGTGTGACAAATGGATGGTCCCATTCATTATGTTATCCCTGGAATCTCTTCTATACCCCCTAGCCTAATTGTAGAGGCTAGTTTATCCTTGAAAAAAATAAACCGTAATAGCTTGCTCATGTACACCTGGAGGTTTATTAAAAATAATTGCATTTTCAAACAAAATTTTGGAAGTTTTTATGTGCATTATATTCAGGGGCGCCGTATAGGTCACATTCAATGTTAAAATTCGTAGTAAATGTGACCGCTGGCGCACTGGGACTGTTTATAAAAAAAAAACACGTAGGTCACCGGTGACCTATGTGGCGCCCTGGTCAAAAACACGGTAGGTCACCGGTGACCTACGCGGCGCGGAACGTGTTAAATGTGAAAAAATCCTACACGATAACAAAGTGACAGATTTGTTTTAATTTGAGGATGCTTTTGTAAAGAGAAAGGTACCTGTCACTTTGATTTAAGTTATTGTGTAGAATTTTTTCACATTAAAGTGTCAAATCATATTGTAACTGTATTAATTTGTTAAATATTTTTTTATAAAATATCAGTCAATAAAAAAACCTTTCTATCAATCAACTAATTTGTAGTGTGCCGTTTAGTGACCTTAGCCACTCCAACCAAATGATGTAGCATCATCTATCTATGAAAGTGTCTATGTCAAGTCCCTCTTCTCTTATGTAGAAGGCCTCTATTGTCTATGTCTCATCATACATACGAGTATGTTTTATTTCAAACTGTCCAACTTTTTTGTTATAGTTTATCAGCTTGTTAACAATTATGGACTCCTGCCAATTATTCAGAGGTCTCGCTGTACATTATTGCAAAAATACATTTATACGAGTATCTCAAAATATATTCCTATGTAACAAAACAAGGTGAAATAAGAGTATCGCTTTTTTAAGGGAGAACAATCTGGAAGGTTACGAAGAAGGCACGAATAAAAGAATAAAAATGTTTTCACGTTTCTACAAACCATCAAATATGTTGTTTATAGTTAAGGCATTAACGTTGTGGAGGTTTAAAGACATTGTAATTTATTTTTAACAAACAAAGATTATATATTTAACGACACCTATAAGCATACCTTTAAATGGAGCAAAGTCCTATTTATAAAAAATATATCAAATGAAATAACCAAAAATATTCCAAGTCACATAAAGCCAGCTTTTTACACTAACTTTAATCTCCGGAAACTCTTATTTAATGGGAAAGGCAAAAATGGAATACTTAGCAACAGTGGTGTGTATAAACTTTTATGTGCTGACTGTGATAATTTCTATATAGGAAAGACAGGAAGATCTTTTGAAAAGAGATTTCGTGAACACAAATCCGCCTTAACAAATCCTCTAATTTATTCTGAAATGGCTAATCATTGTCACCGTGAGAATCATACTTTTTCTATCGATGATGCCAAATTCTTACATATTAGCGGCAACGGAAATAAATTGGACAGATTAGAGGCCCTAGAAATTTCTAAGTCAGTATACCGATCGGAGCATCTGTTGAATAGTTATTTCCCCAAAATCTCCCCGCTCCTGGCCGAAATTATACCTAGCCTTCCTCATCCCCCCGCCTCCAACCGTTGAAGTGTCTATATCGGTACCAGTTCGAACAGCATTTAGTCTTGTTTGCGCTCCCCTGAAGATGAGGTGAAAGCCTTGAAACCGGTAGGGTTATACCGTCATAAAAAAGTGGAATAAACAGTGTTTGTTAAAAATAAATTACAAAACCATCAAATGGTTTCTTCAGTCACAAAACATATTAATTTTTCAATTCCCGATCAAATATAATTTTTATATATATAATAATTTGATAAAAACAGTGTTTATTATTTATTAGTCCAGAAATGGTCGTGAATGGTGGTAATTAAGAATACAAAATGAATGTTATATATTATGTTCAATATATTATATATTTATGCATCTTTCTTATCAAAAAATTCATGTAGCATCAATATAAAATGAAATTATACAAAAATAAAATATTTTTACATTTTTTATTATTGTTTCATTACCATTTAACCTTTTGATAAGGAGTTACGAATTAGTCCGCGATTAGCATGTTACAATCCAGTCTTTAGAGCTAAACATGACAACAGATTTTTCTTTCAATTCTTACCCTGACTCGATCAAATTAGAGATTCAAATAAAGTGTCATTTCTTCCACAGCTCAATTATATTGGACTAATTGTCCACCACATTCAATCGGAGCCTGAAAAGTGCCAGCAGTTGGCAGCGATGCTTTCAGTGTAACAATAAAATGAACATGCGAGATGCTCGGTCGTGCATTTACCTGTTAAATGGCTGGAAACCTCTGGCAAAAGGTCAAAGTTCAAAACTCACACTATCCACTATTTTTTTTGATACCTTACTATAGGGCATACTACTTTGTATAATTTAATATCGGAGCAGTGTTGCTGTAAAGTTGCTTAGCTGCTCGAGTGGTATGCCACTTGAAACTGAAAATTACATTTCTCACAGGGGGGGGGGGGGCTTTAGTGTAGCTAGAGAACACTTAACAGTATTCGAGATCCAAAATCAAAGGAGACACTACAAAAGAGGATAGGATAGGTTCACACTCACAATGGAGACACTACAAAAGAGGATAGGATAGGTTCACAATCACAAAGGAGACACTACATAAGAGGATAGGATAGGTTCACAATCACAATGGAGACACTACAAAAGAGGATAGGATAGGTTCGCAATCACAATGGAGACACAACAAAAGAGGATAGGATAGGTTCACAATCACAATGATAGTGGGAGTTAGAAACTGTGCACAAGGCATGTTTTGCACCAAAATAAATCTATTCTGGATTCTGCATGCATTCTTACACAGGAATCATGAAAAGTATATCACACACGCATTGATATTAAAATCAGAATTAAAATGATTTTCTCGAAACTTACAGCTTCACATTTATGGAACTATAATTTAAAATGAGGCTTTACTTTTTTGTTTCACTTCTTACATTATGTTTTTATTTCCGTCAATGTAAGTCTTCGAAGAGATAATCTTTATGAGATATCCTGGGACATTTAGGGAGGATTTTTAAACACATATTTAACCATAATCTATAAATTAATGCACTCAACTTTTCAGTCTGATTCAAGTCTAGGTATAACTGGACAGTATATGGATGAAGCGAGGACACGATACACGCACACGCAGGGCTAACTTGTGGATTTTCATGCGGAATAACTTGATTTGCTAATGGGATAAAAAAACAAGCCGTTTCCCTGTGCTTGAAATTTGTACATTCAGGATGTCGATCTTTACTTCTTGCGGAGAATGACTTGGCTCCACACACAGTGGTATTTGGTCACAAGAGGTCCATACAATAGAGGGTTATACTCTTATATTGTATATTTTCTCCGCATACTTGTAATTGATCTTAGTTCTGCATGAAACTTTTATCTATATTACTCGTCAATTAATGTCACTATCTAGAGCAGGCACGCCCCGTGTAGGGTAGGCATACAACGTGATGTCGCACGGCATAATATCACTATCTAGAGCAGGCACGCCCCGTGTAGGGTAGGCATACAACGTGATGTCGCACGGCATAATATCACTATCTAGAGCAGGCACGCCCCGTGTAGGGTAGGCATACAACGTGATGTCGCACGGCATAATATCACTATCTAGAGCAGGCACGCCCCGTGTAGGGTAGGCATACAACGTGATGTCGCACGGCATAATATCACTATCTACAGCAGGCACGCCTAGTGTAGGGTAGGCATACAACGTGATGTCGCACGGCATAATATCACTATCTAGAGCAGGCACGCCCCGTGTAGGGTAGGCATACAACGTGATGTCGCACGGCATAAACTATATTCACATTGATGCGTTTATTAACCTGTTCACCGCGTTAAAAATCAAATTCCACGAATCCTGTGCGCAGCACAATTTTAGCGTTTTTTAATTTCTAAGTTTAAACACATATTTTGTTTAGAACCACTGATATTTGATTACAACACCAAGTAAACATGACACTTAAGTAATTTTCTGATAATAAATAATAGTCATTACTCTTAAGGAGACTCATTAAATAAAGGAGATAAACTTAACATTACGTAAAATAAACAAAGGAATGCTACGATCAAATCAATGCTTCATGACACTCACCCAATCAAATGCATATAGCACTAGTAATGTTTATTTACGTAAGAGAGACTTAGTAATGTTTATTTACGTAAGAGAGACTCATCGCAGGACTCGATCCGCGCGACAGGTCGTTAATGCTGGAAATATTGAGAAACCAAAAAAATTTGGCGCTCTGTTTATTCAACAATATCTCATAAACTAATATATTATTTGACAAGGTTTTCAGAGATGTCGCTAGAATAAAGATTATTTTAAATTTTAGTTCAATTTTTATTCCGGTTTTGTGTCATTTTTTTTAAGTATTTGTGATTTGAAACTTGGATTGTCGTCAGATCACAGGCGTTTATGCTCCCCGCGGGGAACACGTTAAATACAATGTAGATTTTAATGCTTCGAGACATTGAAAGCATTTTATTAATCATTCGCAGCTCCTTTTTTCTAAATGTTGATTCTGCTCCAGTTAATATTCAACTAGAATTCATTTACTTGCAATGCGATTAAGTTCTACATCATGAAATATACAGTAAATAAAATATATTAATTTAAAAAAAATAGTTAAATGCTCGTGATATTTAGTTCAACTTATATATATATTATACGAACAAACTTTCTCGATAATGAATATCCATAAAAACTCAACAAGATTAACCGATATTAAGGATGTCAACAACAAACTTGCAGCCTGAAATAGAAACTCAACAAGATTAACCGATATTAAGGATGTCAACAACAAACTTGCAGCCTGAAATAGAAACTCAACAAGATTAACCGATATTAAGGATGTCAACAACAAACTTGCAGCCTGAAATAGAAACTCAACAAGATTAACCGATATTAAGGATGTCAACAACAAACTTGCAGCCTGAAATAGAAACTCAACAAGATTAACCGATATTAAGGATGTCAACAACAAACTTGCAGCCTGAAATAGAAAAATTGATGGATGATATAAAGCAGCTTTATTTTTCTCACCGATTATTTTTTAGGTAATTATAATTTATATTTTAATAATTGGAAGTGTAATTATTGATTTATAATAATTATATCAATCGTTTTATTTAACTGTTGTGTTTTTGATTTTTATTTGTCCTTTGGCCCGAGATGACTTCTGTTAGATAAAATATGGCCCGCCTAAGTTTGTCTGTGCTGTGTGTAGGTTACCGCCAAGCAGCGGGCCAAGAGTTGCGCTATTTTATCATCCACTTAATGGCCTGAGATGACTTCTGTTAGATAAAATATGGCCCGCCTAAGTTTGTCTGTGCTCGGCCTACACTGTGCTGTGTGTAGGTTACCGCCAAGCAGCGGGCCGAGAGTTGCACTATTTTATCACCCACTTAATGGTCCGAGATGACTTCTGTTAGATAAAATATGGCCTGGCTAAGTTTGTCTGTGATCAACCTACACTGTGCTGTGTGTAGGTTACCGCCAAGCAGCGGGCCAAGAGTTGCGCTATTTTATCATCCACTTAATGGCCCGAGATGACTTCTGTTAGATAAAATATGGCCCGCCTAAGTTTGTCTGTGCTCGGCCTACACTGTGCTGTGTGTAGGTTACCGCCAAGCAGCGGGCCGAGAGTTGCACTATTTTATCACCCACTTAATGGTCCGAGATGACTTCTGTTAGATAAAATATGGCCTGGCTAAGTTTGTCTGTGATCAACCTACACTGTGCTGTGTGTAGGTTACCGCCAAGCAGCGGGCCAAGAGTTGCGCTATTTTATCATCCACTTAATGGCCCGAGATGACTTCTGTTAGATAAAATATGGCCCGCCTAAGTTTGTCTGTGCTCGGCCTACACTGTGCTGTGTGTAGGTTACCGCCAAGCAGCGGGCCGAGAGTTGCGCTATTTTATCACCCACTTAATGGTCCGAGATGACTTCTGTTAGATAAAATATGGCCTGGCTAAGTTTGTCTGTGATCAACCTACACTGTGCTGTGTGTAGGTTACCGCCAAGCAGCGGGCCAAGAGTTGCGCTATTTTATCATCCACTTAATGGCCCGAGATGACTTCTGTTAGATAAAATATGGCCCGCCTAAGTTTGTCTGTGCTCGGCCTACACTGTGCTGTGTGTAGGTTACCGCCAAGCAGCGGGCCGAGAGTTGCACTATTTTATCACCCACTTAATGGTCCGAGATGACTTCTGTTAGATAAAATATGGCCTGGCTAAGTTTGTCTGTGATCAACCTACACTGTGCTGTGTGTAGGTTACCGCCAAGCAGCGGGCCAAGAGTTGCGCTATTTTATCATCCACTTAATGGCCCGAGATGACTTCTGTTAGATAAAATATGGCCCGCCTAAGTTTGTCTGTGCTCGGCCTACACTGTGCTGTGTGTAGGTTACCGCTAAGCAGCGGGCCGAGAGTTGCGCTATTTTATCACCCACTTAATGGTCCGAGATGACTTCTGTTAGATAAAATATGGCCTGGCTAAGTTTGTCTGTGCTCGGCCTACACTGTGCTGTGTGTAGGTTACCGCTAAGCAGCGGGCCGAGAGTTGCGCTATTTTATCACACACTTAATGGTCCGAGATGACTTCTGTTAGATAAAATATGGCCTGGCTAAGTTTGTCTGTGCTCGGCCTACACTGTGCTGTGTGTAGGTTACCGCCAAGCAGCGGGCCGAGAGTTGCGCTATTTTATCACACACTTAATGATCCGAGATGACTTCTGTTAGATAAAATATGGCCTGGCTAAGTTTGTCTGTGATCAACCTACACTGTGCTGTGTGTAGGTTACCGCTAAGCAGCGGGCCGAGAGTTGCGCTATTTTATCACACACTTAATGGTCCGAGATGACTTCTGTTAGATAAAATATGGCCTGGCTAAGTTTGTCTGTGATCAACCTACACTGTGCTGTGTGTAGGTTACCGCCAAGCAGCGGGCCGAGAGTTGCACTATTTTATCACCCACTTAAGACTCTGGACAAATTGGACACCTACTTTACACTATCATCGGTGTATTGATAAAGATATTATAGTATTGGCTTCACAGGCTGTGGACTGACCTGAATGGAGTCCAGGTGTCTCCTGGCATCCTTGTGTTGTGTTCCTGATGGAACAAACAGGGTATTTACTTAGACAGGTCTAGACTTGGCAATTTCTCATCTCTAATGCTAAATACGAGTACATAGCAAATAACCCAAATCAACTTCAGCGAGTTAAGCGAGGTTGTTTTATTGAAAAAAACTCTCTAAAGAAGAATCGCAACCTATTCTCAATGAATTACCAATTCAATGTCAATGAGCCGAGCCACTCAAACATATCTTTAACATACAACATAACAATGTCAATGAGCCGAGCCACTCAAACATATCTTTAACATACAACATAACAATGTCAATGAGCCGAGCCACTCAAACATATCTTTAACATACAACATAACAATGTCAATGAGCCGAGCCACTCAAACATATCTTTAACATACAACATAACAAAATAGTCTTCCATCACACTTACATTTCATTTTGAGTCTTAACAGTTGAACGGTTGGTTAGCAGTTAAGTCAAATATTTTTATCAGACATCTCGAGCGACAGGCACGGTAGGCACCGATAGACAGGAAATGTTATTTATGTATTATTGGTGATTTAATTTTGGTTTCATTTTCAGATCTTAATTAATCTGAGTTTATTATCTTTTATTGTTTTACGAGTCCCCACCGTATACCGTATCCATGGTTGGAAATTATTCAACAGAAACTTCTAACGTACTGTCAGGTTAAAAGTGGCTTAAAGTGACGTCACAATGCTTATATCATTTATCTCACTTCATCTGTCATCACATGATGAAGGATGAGTACAGTAGAATAAGGTATTTTGGAAAAGAGAGAGAGATCACATTTATACGACTTTTATTACAGTATATTGTTATAACAGGTCTATTTTATTCTTATTTATAGTTGTTAATCTCTTTCTGTGCCTATTTATGAATTCAACTTTATCATAGGTAGTTATGTATAGTAATATTATACTACACTATCCACTGTGGGTTTTGGAACCTCGTATACCTCGCGGATAAGGACTACTGTATACTGTATACAGGACAAACTGGAAAGCTTATTGTCACGTGACCATTTCTTTCAACTAACTGGAAAGTTTGTGGAACAAATAGATTGCCACAATATTTCACCATTGGGAATGGAACCCAAAATATACAAAGGTCATAAAATAACTACTTAATAATATTTATGTATTAATGTAAACATATAAGCTCACATTAAATTAATATTGTTTTATGAAAGGCTATTTGAGTGTAAATCATTTTCTGAAACTTGGAATAAGTGTTAAAACAATTCAATTAATAATTTACAAGTAAATAATGCACAATGATGGGTGCTGTTTGTGAGATGGTCCAAGATAACAAGTGGTATTCTGAACTTTCGCTGCTGTTTGCGGTTAACAATATTTAAACATCTTAAAACAGGAATTAAATTGAAACGTTACTTGAAAATTCTCCAATAACATGCGAATTCTTTTTTCCGAGGTACTTTGTTATTGACATTCACTCAGAAAGTGTTGAAAGTGACGAATCATTTCCGGTGAGAATATACTTGTAACAAGCGTGTCACCGAGAGATTTGACCTGCGCCGATTGCTAAAGTACGAATACTTCCTGGGATTGCCCCTCCCGCAATATACCACCAGACTGCAGCCCGCATCGAGAAGACTGCTTAAGAGACAGACCACACCACCGCAGGGCCAAAGTCTAAAATCTAGGAGATTCATGGCAACCCCTGTAGGTCTGACTACCACCAGACATGGAGCGCGTGTCCGCCTGGAGAGCTGATCTGGCCACAATAATGCCCAAAGAATGGCGGAGACCTGCGGAATGACATCCTTCTGGAGGAAACCTCGACTATCGCCCGTGGAAGAGCCCGAACAAACTCCGTACAAAGGCGGGTATGATCCGGGACAGCCTAGTCACATGGGGGATCTCGGACGACCCTGCCTACGCCTGTGGCTAGCTGCAAATGATCGACCACCTCTTCATGTGTTGACTGACTAGGTTAATGTGGGTTCGATGATATCCTACAGGGGAGTGACAGCGGTGTTGTCTTCGCCAAGTATTAGGATGACGTCCGACGTTCAACAATTCGAATAGGAGGAAGAACTATTTTTTCTGTAAAACAATGAATTTATGAAAAGCAACGCAGGAAAACAGAATGCTAATCTGCTAATACTGAAGGTGGGGTGGGGTACTCTCTGTATAGTATGCTAGTGTAAGGAATCACTACAGACAAAACTAAATATTTCAAGAGAACAACAAACAAAATCATTCCGAGCTCTTCTTTTCCATCTAAAATATACTCGTAAATTTACGCAAACAGTAGCATTTTCCAGTAGCGTAGCTTTACGCTTTTCTCTAATTTTTAAGCTTAATCGCCATTTCAGAATTCAGAAACATTTCTTTAAACTAATATGAAGGAATGAGTCCTTCATTATCTTAAGTCAGATTATAAACGCTATTGGTAGAAACTTCAACCTATAATCCATTAGCGATGTGAAGGGGAAACACTTATAAAACCGGGAAATGCAATGCATATTCTCATTTTGATCAATGAAATTTACCTTTCAGAAAGCTTGTAAATGTGGAAGTAAACCCATAAGATAATGTATTGTATATGCTATGCCGCATTTCGCACATTATATTCCTTCAACTTATTGTTAAAGCTTAGGGTCATTTTGTGACAGATCGCTTAGCTTAACGGAAAGTGCAGAAGTTGTCCAACAGACATACTGGATGATGGATTTTTAGTAGTAAAAGTTTTGTGCATTCAAGAAAACAAATTTAATAATAAAATTAATTTATCTAAAAAAATTTATTCAATATTACTTCAATTTTAAAATATAGATACGGCATAATCAGGGGCAGACAAATCCGAGGCACTCGCTTGCATGGCCTTCAGGCGATTCTTCACACAGGCATTGGAATTTTCAATTCTTTTCTCGTGTCTAAATTTCAAATGCCAAGGCTTTGTCTACCCTCAAGTACAAGAATTCTAGCAAAAGTACCATTCCATTCCATTCTTTCCCTCACTTCATACACGGTTTCAATAAACTGGTTTCCAAACACACAGTACGAAATTGTTTATTATTTAATAATAATATAAGATGTGGTACGATCAAAGAGCTGAATCGTACTGGAGTTGAATGCGGATTGTGCTGCTGCAGGGCCTGTCCTCGGTCCTGTCGTCCGTGCCTCAGGCCGTAAAATACTGGCTGCGAGGGCACATCGACAGTTGCTCGTTCTAGATTATGGCTGATAATTAGCGATGGACAGGAGCCGGTTCTTACGGGCCACAATTGCTCGGTAGAAATTTTCCAAATATACAAACAATAATAATTTTGGAGAATATTTTTGTTTCCATCCCGAGAGGGAATACAAGTACTATCCAAATCTTAAAAGTCAAGAGACACTGGGAGCTAAAACGGGACACAACTAAATAACAGATATAAATAATTTCTCATGATCAGTTCAAAATATTTTGATATACAAATCCACAAAATAATTGCGCAAACAATTTAGTCTCGTTCCACTGTGGCGAGTGCTGCGACGTGTGGGGAGGTGTGGTGTCGTGGCAGGGAGAGGCGGGGCGGGGCAAGGCAGGGGAGGATGCACCAGAACATTTACACAAGTACTACTTCAGTCGGCGTGTCCCACTCTTCCACTCGCAATTCTTCTTACAGTTAATATATTTACAAGAAACAGAAACAAAGCGCCGCACGAGGCCCGCAGGTCACGCCGGAGGGGTTAGTCGTCGAAGTTCTGCGAGAGCAGGAAGTTGGCTGCCAGGTTCTCGTTCTTTTCGCACGCGAAATACGCCTGAATGACCATGTGCTCGGGGAAGCCCAGCGCCTTTAGCCGCTCGATGGCCTCCTTGTCCTGTGGCGAGATGTACAGCGGCGTGGCGCCGGGAGGCGCGGGGGCGGCACTCAGGGCCGCGGGAGCGGCACCCGGAGCGGCGGCGGGTGCGGCCGGCTCGTTGAGCATGCGCACGAAGGCCTGCTGATGTTGCGAGATGGCCTGCAGCAGCGCGGGGTTGGTCTGGCCGATCTGCTGCAGGATGGTGTTTAGCAGGGACGGGTCCTGCTGGATGATGGCACGCATCTGCTGGAACTGCGGCTGTCCACGCAGGAAGCCGAGCGGGTCGGTGCCCGTGCCAGCCCCCGCACCCGCAACACCCCCCGCGCCGCCCTCCGCCTCCGCGTCCTCCTCCTCGAGCCGCTCGGCCAGCAGCTCCTCGGGGATGCCGGTGATAAGGTACTCCACCGCGCGTTCCCGGTTGTCGAAGGACGCGCGGAGAGCCTGCTCCACCTGCGGACGGCTGTAGCCCATGTCCATGAGCGAGTGCACGCGCTCTTCATGCTCGCGCTCCTCGGCCGTGGTGGCGGCGGCGGGCGCGGGAGCGGGCGCGGGTTCGGACGCGGCGGTCGCCGCGGGTGGTGCGGGCTCGCCGGGCGCCGCGGGGGGTGCGGGCTGCTCAGCGGGCGGAGGCGCCGCGGCGGTGGCGGCCTCGGGCGCGGCTTCGCCCGCTTTCGGCTTCGTCACCATCACCACTATGAACTTCTTCTCATCGATGTTGTAGGTATCGAGCAAATTGTCGTCCGTGAGTATTTTCCCGGCATAGATGAGCCTCTGGTTGTCCGCCGGGTAGTCTTTACCTTTCTCGGTCTCTATCTTCTGTTTTAAAGCTTTTACGGTTTCGCTCCCGTCAATCTCGATTTGAAAGGTTTGCTGTTGGAGATTTTTGAACGTGATTAACATTTTGGCTTATTCTAAAACTCGTAACAAACTATTTCTTACAATCGCGCTCCGCAGCCGATGACTCGTCGGTTATTGTAAAATATGCGCGATATAGTCGGTCGCAAATGACGATTATTTATCCGACGTCTTACTGACTCAACAAAACTGACCAGTAAACATAACCTCACTCGAGGCCGAGCGCAGATTCTTCGCCTTCTAAAAACTAAAAACTAATGCTACGTAACAGTTCCGCTGCGGGTCGGGACGTCAAAAATCTCGCGCTATTTGGAACGCTTCTCCTAGCATCACGAAGCATCGCTCGGAACGATCACAGAGCGTGATCAAAGATGCTTTTCACTTTTTTGCCAGAGAATCTGCATCGTAATATGTACGTTCATTGTCTCTGATTAAAAGTACAAACTATGTGCCGGCCT
The DNA here is from genome assembly GCA_949825065.1 of Odontocerum albicorne. Classification (NCBI taxonomy): domain Eukaryota; kingdom Metazoa; phylum Arthropoda; class Insecta; order Trichoptera; family Odontoceridae; genus Odontocerum; species Odontocerum albicorne. The sequence continues at coordinate 55,552,622 of OX463840.1, forward strand.
CGTTTCGTAGGTAGACAATGGATTGTCAAGTATGTATCAAAATTATTGATAAACAAATAATTGTTGTAATAATGGAAACTCGTAGTGTATTACGATAATCATGATAATGCTTTCCTTTTTATACATCTATAAATCAAATATTGATGGTAAAACCGTTGAAAATGTTAACGTAATAGTACATGTGTTGCTCCATTGGGTATAAACTGTTGCTCTTCAGCAAAAACAGAAACATAACAGTTTAAATTCAAGGCTGGATTCTTACTTGACCGCTTCGTGAAGTTACGAACTTCACGACAGTGAAGTGACAGTGATATACCGTCTTAATAAATTGACAAGTCCTGTCGTACCACAGGTGCGTTTTGGTCAGCTCACGATCGACCTATAGGCAGCTCATAAGAAACTCGCAGTATGGTTGTGGTCAAGCGCAAATCTGTTCTACGTTTCTTACTCGTATGCGTTTCAAATACTAAATCGATTGGGCGGGCAAATCAACAGCAGTTTTCGAAATATATATTTTAGTCGTCCTAAAATAAACGTTGGTGAAATACAAACTGTTTTGATTCACCAAGATACTAGAGTAAATATTTATATCCACTGTACGAGTATATATCATGTACTGTATAAACAAGAGATAATAATGCTTGTAGAAAGAAATAACATGGAAGCTTGTAGAAAGAAATAAATCATGGAAGCTGGATTTTTCCTTAGGAGTTTGTCTTTGGGTTGGTGGTGAGTTGAAAAAACATATATACGGAGTGATAGTGTTCACACATATTTTCTGACGGTGTGTCACGTGAGAAGGTTTTCGTTTCCTATTAAGCTTGTATAATTGTTATTTTCTTTGTACATTTCTTTGTAAGTTGTCAGCGCAGTTTCAATATTATGCCATTTTTTAATATGTTTTTTGTATAAAATGGCATGGAGAGAGAGAAAGAAGTTTTTATTGTTGCTTTCTTAGTTGAAATTAAGCTAGTGAATATTTATTTTTGACAGTGTGTCAAATTAAACGAATGGATTGTCTGCATGTTTGTATTTAACCGTAAATTGTCTGCATGTTTGTATTTAATCGTAAAGTTAGCACCGGAAAGTTTGCGACATAACCGAGATCAAGTAGGAATTCAGTCTAAAAATATGGTTTGGTACAATTTCTATAAGTAATAGAAAATGTAGAACAATTTTACGATGTTTTCATTATTTTAATCAACCTTTAGGTAGCATATCCATTATACTACGATATTATAGTTTGACCGCATTGACTTCCCTTTGATAATCCAATGCCAAACAGCATAAACCTTGCATATCTGACTAGACACATTCGTCAGATCAAAACATGTATATGGTATAAGTCATTACATGGAAATATTTAGGTAAGTCGATTAGCTATATGGCAGTTAATGAGCAGCCTATAAACACATTAAAGTATTAACCTTTTTCAGATGGAATTCCAGTTGGACGGTTATTTTACTCTCAGAGGTTCAATTTTGACCGTCGGCTGTTAGTAGTTCAGATTCTCTCTCTCTCTCTCTCTCTTTGAATAATGGCCGTGAACTCCTCTATATGAAGGAGTATACGCCAGTGTCGAGTAGTTCAGATTTGTCGTCATGTGGGAATCAGACCTAACTTCTAACACCCGAACGGGTTCGATTTATTTACAAATATTTCTGTTATTTTTCATATAATTCGACAGTGGTTTTATTCAATTGAAAATGACAACTAAATATTTTACCAACTCGCTCGAAGATTTCAATCAGACCGGTTCAAAATATTTGGACTCGAATCTTCAAGATGTTCGTATTGTCATTGTTTTTTAGTAGTCAGTATTTTTAGACATACTCATCTCGGGCGGCCAGGAAGATAATGGCCGGTTTATCCAGACTAATTTGAACGTATTTTAAATGTTTCGACGTAAAACAAATCATGAAATATACGCAGTGGAGGGAGGAAAGAGGAGCAGATCACACTTGTATCCAAACTGCGTTCGACCGCGGATTCATACAGCATGCCTCACCTAACCACAGCACATTACATCACAACTCCATCTTCATGTCTAGCTGGGCTGGGCGTCTGAGGAGAATCTGCCTTCTGTACGACCTTATAGAATTGTCCTCGTCTTGTTGTTTGATTCTCAATTATGTTCAATTTTTGTTTTCTAGGTTAGCTTCTGTGAACTTGAACGGAAGTCTTTTAAGAAGTATAAAATAAAGCACCAGATGGATAATAGAGCGGTCCATCCGTAGTTTTTACAGTCCATTTTGTTGCTTTTCTTTTAAATTGGTCAAATACAACTGTATTCCACACTTACAGTTGTATTTGACCAATTGGAATATGCTCTTTCTCCCATATCGACAAGATGAGTTAGGGAATTTTGGATGTTAGCGCTGGGCCCCCATTTTTATTTAGTTCTAAGGTAATTCTTATAATTTTTAAGGTGTTTTAATCCAACCCTAACTTGATTAAATAATTGGTTCCGTATAAAGATGAGAGATGTTTCCTGAATATTGTGGTTTGGTTTTACAGAATCTTTTACCTACCTTTCTTTCTTTCAATTACCTCTCTTTTTCCATAATCATCTGCTCATTATTGGAGTAAACTAAGGTGCACCTCGCTTTGAATCCAGAATCCTTTCTGAATCGTACCTTACCTTCACTTCTCGATGCAAACTATAGATTTAGTACTTCTGCTCACCATACTCTGTAATTAACTCTTACACTTGGACATTGGATTCTGTTGTTGAACTAGCAATGTTTGTCTAGCCATATCTCTTTCATCTATTCCTTTTTGGTGCACTTTGATGTGAACCATTTATTTTAAGGCCCAAAGTCTGGCTTGAAAAGATTCTGTGAGGTTTTCTTTGATTCGTGCTATTTGTGAGCTCAAGTTGATAAGCTGACCTGTAGTTTGGATTTGTGAGCTCCAGTTGATAAGCTGACCTGTAGTTTGGATTTGTGAGCTCCAGTTGATAAGCTGACCTGTAGTTTGGATTTGTGAGCTCCAGTTGATAAGCTGACCTGGAGTTTGGATTTGTGAGCTCCAGTCGATAAGCTGACCTGGAGTTTGGATTTGTGAGCTCCAGTTGATAAGCTGACCTGTAGTTTGGATTTGTGAGCTCCAGTTGATAAGCTGACCTGTAGTTTGGATTTGTGAGCTCCAGTTGATAAGCTGACCTGTAGTTTGGATTTGGATAGTTTCATCTTGATCGGTTCGGATGTCAAAGACAAGTCCATTCGATTCTCTCGCTAACTTTTGCACTTGTCAAGTTACGATCTGAATCGTTTGATTGAATATTTGATGTTTTGAATTGCAGTCTTACTATTGTATATTTCTTTGCGCCTCTCCCGATCAATTATGCATTTTTCTTTTCCAATAATATATTTTCTGTTTTAAAATGAAAGTTTATTTGTTCCAGATCTCAGTTGGATTCAAGACAAAAATTGAAGAATTTACAAAGAACAGACTGGAAGAACTGTTAAAGGAAAAAAGAGAGATATTCTCCAGTGGGTGCGTGTACACGGGCTCGGCCGGCATCGGCTTGCTTCTCTATCATATCGCTAAGAGAAGTGAAAACCGTGAAGCGGCATTCCGAGTGGGTTCACTTACTTTTAGATGACATTTATATAATATTATTTCAGAGAGAAGGAATCACATAAGTACGAGTACCATAGACCAGAGATACACATGTTCGAGTCAGAAAAAATGATTTATAGCGATAGATTTAAGATGATGATTTTCAATCTTTCCCTGCCAGGCATGGAGATGGAGTAGGTTGTGTGTACATGTAGGTCAGATTTTCAATGTTTCCCTGCCAGGCATGGAGATGGAGTAGGTTGTGTTTCCCTGCCAGGCATGGAGATGGAGTAGGTTGTGTTTCCCTGCCAGGCATGGGGATGGAGTAGGTTGTGTGTACATGTAGGTTAGATTTTTTTTAAACATTTTTAGTATTTGTTTTAAACAATATAAATAGATAAAATTCATTGCAATTTTTAACTGTTTTGACATTAAATTGAGGATTGTCACTACATTTAGAAATATAAACTATATAATGCAATGCACAAATTTCATTTCATTCTTTATATATAAGACAAATTCCATTCATATATAACTAACTAAAAATATTAAATCAGCATTAAAATTCACAATTTTAAATAATCTTTTATGACACAAGATAAATGATGCCAAAAAGTATTACGAACCAAAAAACTTAAGAACTATAAATAAAAAAAAAACGATTAACGCGCCAACCCTAGTGACACATGACGGCTGTCAAATGAATCACTTTAGAAAAATGACAATATTTCGATAAGAAATCATCTTTGCAAGTGATAAAATATTCGTAAGCTTGTAAAAAAAATGGCAATATCTGTACTAATTGTAAATAGTATGTAATGTAGCATAAGCATAATTGTAAATAGTATGTAATGTAGCATAAGCATAATATGTCAAGCTGGTAAAATAAAGTTAACAATATAAACGCGGACATAACCGCGATTGTCCTGTGCGCTACGGATTAATTCTGCCCTTGACAATGAAACGGTTAAAACCTGATTTTCTAAAATTAGATTCAGTGTATTGCGTAATAGTAATGAAACGGTTGGATTTCCAGGATATCCTGCAATACGTGGATGGGGAGAGACGTCTGCGAGACAGTCCCAGCTTCCTGTGCGGTGCAGCCGGGCCCCTGGCGCTCGGGGCCGTTCTGGCCTTTCACCTCGGGGAATCTCACGCGCCCTACGTGCAGAGGTACATCTGTTGTAATCGACAGATAGCATAAAGCTTTGAAGCCTCGAGAAATTTGATAGGGCGAGGTGCTTATAAGGAGAGGATAGGGCGAGGTGCTTATAAGGAGAGGATAGGGTGAGGTGCTTATAAGGAGAGGATAGGGTGAGGTGCTTATAAGGAGAGGATAGGGTGAGGGGCTTATAAGGAGAGGAAATATGTAAAACGCTCATCTTCCATCCTGTGGTTTTGATTCCTGAAGCTGACTAAAACTGGGCTCTAATGTTTTTGTTCAGTTGACTTGGATTGTCTTCAATTTGAAACGTCAGTAGGGTTTCTGATTTCGATAAAGCATTTCAAAAGAAAACTGAATAAATATAGATACAGAGCTATTTAAGAAATAAATATCACTCCAAGAGTAGAGTGCTCTTAGCTCCCGTTGGTGGATTAGTTAATTTTATTATATGGAATGTTTTATTAAAAATGTTAAGAGTTTAAGACCTATTATAAATTCAGAAACTAACCTAAATACTAACTTTAAAATGTTGCCATCTCCATAGTGTTTGTCCCCTTGCACACTACTTTAAAGTGACCTTTTTTTACTCGAGAAGCTACTAAAAATTTGTACAAAAATTTGAATTGTGTGGGCAGGCTGGAGGCGCTGGCGGAGCTGGCCCAGCGCAGCCTCACACCCGACGAATTGCTCTATGGCCGCACCGGCTACCTGTATGTCCAACTGTATTCAGCCGTGATCCAGCTATTGTCGCGTGTTATAACACACGAGTATTTGTGTGGGCAGGCTGGAGGCGCTGGCGGAGCTGGCCCAGCGCAGCCTCACGCCCGACGAGTTGCTCTATGGCCGCGCCGGCTACGTGTATGTCCAACTATATTCAGCCGTGATCCAGCTACTGTTGCGTGTTATAACACACGAGTATTTGTGTGGCAGGCTGGAGGCGCTGGCGGAGCTGGCCCAGCGCAGCATCACGCCCGACGAGTTGCTCTATGGCCGCGCCGGCTACCTGTATGCGCTGCTCTTCCTCAACCAGGAGACCGGCCAGGACATCATTTCCCCGGACCTCATCACTCAGGTTAGTTTTGGCATTGAGGAATGGTGACTTTATTCAAATTTATTATAAGTAATATTCGGTAACCAATTATTAAATTCAATATTGCAAAATCATTGTTTTTCCATAAAAAAGTGTTATTCCTAGGAAACAGCAAAAATACATCTCCACAAATCTTCTGAAGCCTTCCATATTGGTAAAGGTAAAGGAGTTCATGGAGAAGGAGGTGATACTCGTACTATTCCACCAGCATTGTGCGCAGTTACACTTGAATTATAATTTAGTTCCTGAGTAGTATAAGATGTTTCTGCTTTTCTTACTTTACTTATAGTAGTCCCATTTAATCTTTGCTACTATACTATAGTTCTTCTTCCAGTGTGAGTAGTCCATCTTCTCCCCTTAGCAATCTGCAGTTGAAGGTGGCTACAGACAATTAGCATGTAACTACTATATATTAACAGGTTGACTGTATTATTTTGTAATGGTGAAGACTTATCTTTTGATTTTGCATGCGGGACAGGTGAGATTTTCATCGAGTTTCGCGGGTGTTGAACAGCACTGACTTTATTCGCAGTCGCGTTTCGGGTCACCGTCTTATGTTCACACACGTCGCATGTAAAGGCTAGGATTTCGGTCACACACTATTTCGATCAATTAATTTGGCACTAGATATTTGGACCTTTGGATATCACCGGTCCAAGGTTTCGATGCAACTGGCTGGTGCCTATATATATTTCTCTTCTTCCCTCTCATGTCGTTCTTGTCACTCACACACGTGCAAACGATGGACTTGTTAGTGTATTTTTTAGAAACCTTATAATGTATTGCATTTTTAGAAATCCTCTTCCTTAGGTTTTTTTTCACCAGTGTTTTCCAACATACATATATTCCATTATTATTTTGTTTTTTCTTTTAATTAACCTTTCCTTCCCTGTGTTAGGTATCTTCTACACGTTGCTTCTAATAACCATCAATATCTCTATAAATATAATAAATACAAGGTTAAGATTTTAGGTATTCCTCCATAATATATTTACGCATTGATTTAAAAAATAATATTAATAATAATCAGAATTTATCGACTACATCGTGGGTATTTTGTGAAGATATCGGAAACAAATTCGCATTTAAACGCTGTGAGTGCCTCGACCTTGTGTCTTGACGATAGGTGAATAGTATGTGGGAAGCGCGACACTATATTCGCATCTCACTCTTGCATACTCCACTGAATTGCGAGGAGCTGAATTGTCTCAACGTCGCAAGCATAAGCGTAAGCGCCGGGGTATGCGACTGACGTTCCGCGCCACAGTAGCTTCTAGGCTTGCAAATAGGTTAGACGTACGCCCGTTCCGTGATCGTTGCCAGATGGTTTTTTAATGTTTTCAGCAAATAAATCTCAATTATTATAATTTTTAACTTCAATTAATTATTTTTCCGATTTAAAATTGCTAATTTTTGATCGCGTACTCACTACCCAACACCGGAGCACGCGTTTCAATTTTAACACCGTAAGGGAAGGGTTAATATATAATCAATACACACACATATAAATGAACTTTGTACTTGTGTCAAATAATGATCTCAGTTGTGTTTGTTAATTATGTTTTTGTTTCCCTTTTTTGGAACTCTAGCCCATTGGCTTTTGATTTGTTAAATATGAACCATAATCTTTTTGCAGGTAGTGCAGTGGATCCTGGCATCTGGCCAGCAGCTATCTGCGGAGACAGATTCACAGGAGAATACCCCCTTGCTGTACATATGGCACGACTCTTACTACCTTGGCGCAGCGCATGGTACGGCAGGTATCCTATACCTGCTGCTTCAGGCACTCCGTTACCTGCCCGAAGCCCAGCTGCGCACCCTCGTAGTGCCCACACTGCGCTGGCTGCTGCAGCAATGCTACCCATCGGGTAATTTACCCTCATCGCTGGGATCCCGCTCGGACCGTCTTGTGCAGTGGTGCCATGGCGCGCCCGGCCTTGTGCAGCTCCTTTGCCTCGCTCACCAGGTACGATGTCCTCGAGGTTTGGTACAATTTTGAGTATATCAGATCGGCATCCACAGAGGATATTTATTCTGCTTACCACTAAATAATGGTCTGAGCTAATATTTGCTCCTCGAAACATTCTTGTATCGAGAATGCTCTTTCGAAGATTCGCAACTTTGCCTTTTTTAGACTTTCCAGAAGGCCCCAGTTTTTCCGTATAGTACTGCACATATTCAAAAATATATATTTTTTTAACCTGGCGAGTTTATTGCCATGTGGCAATCTCTTCCAACCAACCAGAAAGATGTTTTATAGGCCCTTAGTGTTAACCAGACTGGAATCCTATTTAAAAAAATCGGGGTTCCATCGGGGATCGAACTCGCAACCTCCGGATCGGCAGACAAGTGTCTTACCACTAGGCCATGGAGGTAGTCATTTTAATAGAAGTAAACAGTAAGGAGAACCTTGATATTCCATCGGACTTGTATTACACTTTCGTTGTATACAGTACAACTTGGCGGACATATTGTCATGTGGCAATCTCTTCCGACCAACTAGAAAAATGAAGAGGCCTTACGTGAAAACCAGACATGAATCTTTTTTTTTAATCTAGGTTGCAGCGGGATTTGAACTCGCAACACGAAGACAGGCATCTTACCAACTAGGCCACGCAACGTGGCGTGCTTTTTTCGGTCTTGGCTCTTCAGGAAGCTTCCATAGCTATACATCCATGTTTAGTCACCTGTTGACAACGGAATAATTCTGAGTCATCAGTGACTTAAGCCGACATTTGCTCAGCGATGTTTGTGCAATGCTGCTTTTGTTGAAAATTCAACAATTTTGGAACAAATTTGACTGCCACTCGTTTCATGCCCAGAACATTGGTAAACATTTCTTCGCATGAACCGTATCATATGCCAACTTCCTCAGCAGCTTCCTTTCCCTTATAGTGATTCAGCGATTACTAAGCGCAATATCCTCAATTTTTTCCACACTTTCATCATTGGTTGATGTGCTAGGACGCCCACCCCTCTTCTCATTTTCAACATCTTCATGGCCCTCTTAAAAACGGTTGTAACAAATATAAACCCTCAGTTTTGATTAAGCGTCCCCTCGCCAAACAAATATAAACCCTCAGTTTTGATTTAGTATCCCCTCGCCAAACAAATATAAACCCTCAGTTTTGATTTAGCGTCCCCTCGCCAAACAAATATAAACCCTCAGTTTTGATTTAGCGTCCCCTCGCCAAACAAATATAAACCCTGAGTTTTGATTTAGCGTCTCCTCGCCAAACAAATATAAACCCTCAGTTTTGATTTAGCGTCCCCTCGCCAAACAAATATAAACCCTCAGTTTTGATTTAGCATACCCTCGCCAAATAAATATAAACCCTCAGTTTTGATTTAGCGTCCCCTCGCCAAACAAATAGCCTTCTTTAACATTTGTACTGCTTCATTGCACTTTATTCCATTTTTGATGCAAATTTTTTGTCCAGTCATTTTTAAAATGAAAAAATTATAAACATACCAAAAATGCGTTGTAAATACTTGCCTGTCAAACACAAACTGCCCATCCAAAATGCATATGCATATGCATATACACACATACACACACACACACACACATACATACATACATACATACATACATACATACATACATACATACATATATACATACATACATACATACATACATACATACATACATACATACATACATACATACATACATACATACATACATACATACATACATACATACATACATACATACATACATACATACATACATACATACATACATACATACATACATACATACATACATACATACATACATACATACATACATACATACATACATACATACATACATACATACATACATACATACATACATACATACATACATACATACATACATACATACATACATACATACATACATACATACATACATACATACATACATACATACATACATACATACATACATACATACATACATACATACATACATACATACATATATATATATATATATATATATATATATAACATACGGTGAATATACATATGTGCAGGTGACGAAGGAGGACGAGTACTTGAATCTAGCGATACGGTGCGGGGATGTGGTGTGGGAGCGCGGGCTATGCAGCAAAGGTTACAGTCTGTGCCACGGAGTGGCGGGGAATGCGTATACCTTCCTGCAGCTGCACCATACTACGGGCAATCCCGCATGGCTGCACCGCGCCGCAGCCTTTGCCGATTGGTGCGTGGAGCAACGCCCCGGCACCGAGCTGCACCGGCCCGACCGCCCTGCTTCGCTCTTCGAGGGGCTCGCCGGCCGCCTCTACTTCCTCTACGATATGCTCCGACCTTTGAATGCCAAATTCCCCGCTTACACTATTTAATTTCTTCCGACATGGAGTTGCCACAATCACTTAATTATATAGTGATAAACATTGTCGCAATAAGAAAAAGTTAGTATTATATATTTGAAAATTGAGATTGTTTTCTTCAAAAAATAAATTATTTTGTTTTATAAAATAAATAAGAAATGATGTTATGGCAAAGTACGCCTTGTACACCGAACTATCATTTTTATAATTGAAATCCCTTATGGTCCAGTTGGGAGAGAACTTGTCTTCCAGCCCAGGGGTTTCATTCAATTTCCAATGAGACCCAAAAAAATCCGGCCCTAGTCTAGTTTTCTCACAACAGAAGAAATAGAGTTGGTATTATTTATATACGAGGGCGGTCCGATAAGTACTTAGCCTCACCGCCCGCCTCAATTTTTTATAACGTAGTACATTCTCGTTGACAGCTACTGTCAAAATTTCAGCCGAATCGGATGCGTAGTTTTGTTTTGACCGCGTGTGGAAGCGAGCGTGTCCGCGGATTTGAGAAAAATGGAAAAAGAGCAATATCGGTCGGTGATTCGATTCTTGTTTTTGATAGGGAAATCGCGCAGCGAAATCAAAGAGCGCTTGGATGCTGTGTACGGTGACTCTTCTCCTTCGATGGCGACCGTAAAAAATTGGTTTAACAAGTTTCAACGTGGTCACACGTCGGTTTTTGATGAGCCACGCCCAGGTGTCCCGAAAACGGCTACCACGGAGGATAACGTGACAAAAATCCACGATCTCGTATTGGCAGACCGCCGATTGAAGATGCGCGAGATAGCTGAGACAGTAGGCATCTTAAAAGACCGCGTGGGTCATATCCTGCATGAAGTATTGGGCATGAGAAAGCTGTCGACGCGATGCCGCGCAACCGTGAGACCACTTCAGAGCAGTGTTTGACGATGTTTAAGCGCAATCCGAAGGAGTTTCTGCGCCGTTTTGTGACCGTCGACGAAATATGGATACACTGGTACACACCCGAGACCAAGGAACAGTCGAAACAGTGGACTTCACCCGGCGAACGTGCTCCGAAGAAGGCGAAGACTGTCCTATCGGCCGGAAAGGTGATGGCCACCGTTTTCTGGGATTCAAAAGGTGTGATCTACATCGACTTCCTGGAGAAGGGCAAAACAGTCACAGGGCTCTACTATGCCGAATTATTGGGCCGATTCGACTCCGAATTGCAGAAAAAACGGCCCCATTTGGCGAAGAAAAAAGTGCTCTTCCATCATGACAACGCACCGGCTCACACCTCCGCCGTCGCCACGGCCAAATTGGTAGAATTAGGCTACGAACTGCTGCACCATCCACCGTATTCTCCGGATTTGGCCCCGTGCGACTTCTTTTTGTTTCCAAATTTGAAAAAGTCACTCGCCGGGCAGAAATTTGAGTAGAATGAGGAGGTTATCGCCGCCACGGAGGCCTACTTTGCAGACCTCCAGAAAACGTATTTTTCAGACGGGTTAAAGAAGTTGGAGCATCGCTGGGTCAAGTGTATCGAACTCAAAGGAGATTATGTTGAGAAATAAATCGCCACTTTTCCAAAATTTTTGTTATTCTTTTGTAGGCTAAGTACTTATCGGACCACCCTCGTACTATAATATAAAATTGTTTTCACGAAACTTTCTGAACCACTTACAACACGTGGAATCGTCAACAGCACCCTCACCGTACACAGCACATATCTTCTTTTGCATCTATGAAGCATTCTTGCTTTTCCGGAAATAAAAGCATAATATGTCGAAAATGCTCCTTATTTTTTGCCTTTTTTAATACTTAACAAAATGTAAAAAAAAACAACCAAATAACACCATTTTTTCTCCCCAAGTACTCGCTAAAATTCCCTCTGTCAAACAACATAAAAACTTGACACATGTGAAGTTAATAGCATTTTGGTTTTACGATACGCCATCTAGCACCAAAAACGGGACGAACTTTTGCATCAATCCAATATTATATACACACACACACACACATGTGTGTGCGTGTTGAACCGGATTGTGTTATTTATTTTCATTGCAAAATTTTGTACACATTACTTAATATAAACACTTTCTAAGTAATGAAATAAAAATTATATCAAAAAGTGTGTTTATTATTTCTTAGAAATTTATTTTTGTTTTATTTTTATATAACTTATAAACAGGTTAAACCTAATTATAAACAAAGCTTAAAAAATAATATGTACAGTATAAAATAATTGTTTTGTCTAAAACAACTAACTCTCATTGCCCACGGAAGAAACTGCCCTTTTGCAAGTAGAGATATCTCAACATTTCTTTTTGATTTTTTCCATAATTTAAAAGTAACAAACCTTCCGTGGCGTCCACATTCAAACTTGTTATGTACTAGCGCACATTGTAGGGGGATCTGACCTATAATCCTATAATCTAATCCTATAAATCACTTAAGCATTATTCAATAGGCGCAGACTCGTATTGTTTCGACACGAGGACCAATTAGAGGCTACAATTAAAATCAATACGAGATTCAGACGGGATTTTAATCCCGTCTGAATCTCGTATTGATTTTAGTACCAGCCGGGAAGCTGCATTTATGCAGCTTCCCGACTGTTTTGGGTCTGTTCGTGGACGAGTGTTTGATAATCACAATATAATACTGAAAACTTAAACGGCAGTCTATAAAACTGTAATGATACCATCTCTGATCTGATCTATGGGTTCCTTAAAGATGATATATTAGGGTACTCAAAAAATTTCAGCGGAGAACTTCAGGCAAATAATATAGATTCAACGGTATCATAGAGCGGTGTTTCTCAACCGGGGACCGCGTTGCTCCCTCGAAGCCACAGGCCAAAATCCAACTTTTGGCGAGCCAGAGAAAACTCGAGGGGGGCCACAGTCGGAATAAAATATTAAAATTGAATGAAAACTATTAAAATTCAATAAGTAAATTATTAGAGAATTTAGAGAAATATATGTTAAAATATATATGAAGATTTAGAGAAATATATGTAAATTCATTGACATATTATATTTAAATAAAATACAAAAGAAAATTTGATAAAGAAATTTGGAAGCTAAAACGTTTTATTTGTTATCAGACAATATCTACTTGTACATGTATTTGTTATCAGACAATATCTACTTGTACATGTATTTGTTTCTTACGAGTATAAACAATGACAATGAGACGTCGAATCTTGGACGTGTACGCAAAGCATGTCAAGTCTTGCGCGTATACGCACGTAAAGCAATCAAAATAGTAAATTTCATTAAGTCCACTTCAAGATTGCCTTTTTCAACAACCGCTATTTATTTTGAGCGCCCACTATTTATTACACACGGAGGTTCGTCCATTATCAAAGGGTAATAATTGTCTTCATTGCGTTGTTGCACGTCGGGACAGTATTGTGTCATTTATGATTGTCAAACTATTTGGAGAAGAGATAGCCAGTGCAAAGTGTGATATCTCTTATGATGGACATGTGGCTCGCATGCCAGAGTATAGAGAGAAATGTCCTCTTTGGTGAGCTGATAGAGGGCAGAAGGAAGCGCAGCGCAGCACAGTGGTTAGCGCAAGAGATACGAGTATAAGGACCTACTGCATGAGACACTTAAAAACATTAAAGCAGCAAATAAAGTCAAATTGCGTGGAACTGTTGTTACAAGTAGTTATCAGGGACCCAATAGAGAAAGAAGACAGACAAGCTGCAAGTTTAGAAGCTCCTTGTCTTATATAACACAGGATATCCCTATGTCAAGTATCCTGATCACCCACTTTGTATTGTGCCTTCTATTATACTCATCATGGGTGATGGGGATTTATTCACACTACAGTTATTGAAAACCATCAGGTTTACTCGTAAGAGTTTACACTTCATTTAACATCTTTTTGTTTAGCTCAAAGGCATTGATTGCCACATGACAATAAACCTGACAGATTTTACTGTATACAATGAAAATGTAATAGAACACATGTAAATGCCCATTACCCGTGACAAGTATAATAGAAGGCACAATACAAAGTAGGGAATCAGGGTAGTTGACGTTGGTGCCACCGAAGATGATTATGCGAGCCAATTTGTGACAGACATATCTCGTTGCCATAAAGGACAAACACTCCGTTCTCCATTGGGTATTGCACAATATAACATAAAGATTAGTACACGAGAGTAACCCCAAATTTGATCCTTGGGGAACCTCCGAATATGTTTTGTATAATCTGTGCGAGACAAATTGTCTCTTATCGGTTAAGTAGTTCAAAACCGTGTTACAAGTATATTAGAATTATAAAAATAACCGTAGAATCAAATTTATGAATTGAACTTTTATAAAATTTGCTGCAACTAGCACTTTTTTGGTATATGGTTTTTGGTAAAAGTTTTTTCCAAAAGCCGAGATTGTCACTGCCTCGTAGTCTCTTACTCCCCATCACTGTCAGGTGCAGGATTGTCTTCTGCGGTGATAAGTTCTATGATGGCCCTGCAAATTGTAAAAGCGACAAAATTAGCAAATCTGCGGAATATTACTCGATGAAAAATACCAATATTGGCAGCACAAATTACACCTGGGTTAGAAAATAATTTAATTCTTCAGATGCAGCAGTAGCCAATAATCAGTGGGCCATGCCGCTCGGTAGCTAGTCAACATCTGCTCTTCAGATGCAGCAGTAGCCAATAATCAGTGGGCCATGCCGCTCGGTAGCTAGTCAACATCTGCTCTTCAGATGCAGCAGTAGCCAATAATCAGTGGGCCATGCCGCTCGGTAGCTAGTCAACATCTGCTCTTCAGATGCAGCAGTAGCCAATAATCAGTGGGCCATGCCGCTCGGTAGCTAGTCAACATCTGCTCTTCAGATGCAGCAGTAGCCAATAATCAGTGGGCCATGCCGCTCGGTAGCTAGTCAACATCTGCTCTGTTTTATTGCCCATAAGAGACTAGGAATTGAACATCCATCTTGCACCGTACACCGGTGTCACGATAAGGGGATTCACTATTCACAATGGGGGGGGTGGCGTGGGAATGAGTGTTTGGCTGTGAACTTACCTGGATAGAAGCATTTTATGACATCTCCGTGTTCCAAATGGAATATGCTCGGAACCATTTGGATGATGTGTTTCACACGATGTAAACCTTTTTCCTTTCCTTTTTCTTAAGTTGATATCTCATTTTGATAGTTATTATTTAATATTGTTCGTGAATTTTGTACAAATGAATAATAGTTTGCATATTTTTTTGCCACATGTAACTCTTTCTATATAATTTAGCCACCTGGCAATAACCCAACCAGATTGTTATTTGTCCATTTAGGTTTCCACCGGGCATAGGTAAATGCCGGGCGTTGACCAGTTCACGTCAAATAATGGTAGCGGGAATATTATATAATATTTTTACATACGTTTTGATAGCTCGACAGGTATGAGTTTGCTATAACTCTAACAAATTGCTAACTATTATCATAGATAGATAGAATGTTTCATAATAAAATATTACCTCGAGAGTGGCTGGAATTATTTGGAGGTTTGATCAAAGGCAGCCCGGCACATTTCATAAGCGAAGCATCACTGACCCGGAGAATTGAGGTGGAACGCCCGTAAGTACGTTCACACCGAAATGCTAAGTACACCATAAGGTAATGCTGCCAGGATGATCAATTGGATCCTGGATCCTAACTAGGAGAAACTGAAGCGAGAGCGAAGCCTGTTGCCAGTTCATTCGTCACAATTTTCATTTTTCTGCCCTACCCTGTAACCTGGAAAACTTATTCTGGGGGATCCACAGATAAGGAAATGATAAGAGTATCAATATACTGACGAGAGCAGGCGACCTTCGGGCGAGTCCCACACTACAGGACTGGGGTTGTGCAGGCGGCCCTGGAGAAGGGCGTGGAGTGCGGCCCGCAGACGCGTCAGCAGTTGCGCCGTGCCGCGGGACGTCCTCCAGCCCAGCGACCCGCTCCACACCTCGCACTCATCGTCCTCTCTCTCTGGAAAGGTACAAGAGAGAAATATAAAGAAAACAGAAGGTGAATCGTTATTTATTTTTCGTTATACTCGTACGAGTATATTGTCAGTTGAACCTTTTACAAGAATAATTTCAAACAAATATCGATGTAAAGTAATTATTCTAACCACACATACTTGATTTGACAGTTGTGACAAATTACACGCAGACAGGCACAATACACGCCACAGCTCCGAGTCACGGGATACCACAAAAAAGTTTACACATTTTGAATTGATCGCAAAAGAAAATAAATATCTTTCCAAAACAATAAAGGTGTATTTGCCATTTATAAATGGTGTAATATGAGAGCACATTGCTGTGTGTGTGTTGAGTAAGATGAAGAAGAACACACTGAGATGGTTTCACGTGAAGTGAATGAATGAATGAAGAAAGACTAACAAAACAAAGAGGAAAGTAAGATATAGTAAATGGTAGAAGTTGAATGAGGTGTCAAGGTGGAAGTTAAACATGTGTGCCCTCTCTGCCTACACGGACAGAGAAATGTCGCGGTGGTGGTGGTATGGACTGGTATGTATATAATTGGAGACTATAAAGGTATTTATAATTAAACATTAGAACTTGGCTAAATACCATACGATTAATTGGAATAAAAAGAAATATACAAATATAATGTAAATAGAAGATGTTGCCAAGTGAGGGATGTACTCGTAAATATAATGTAAATAGAAGGCGAGTGACTTTTTCAAATTTGGAAACAAAAAGAAGTCGCACGGGGCCAAATCCGGAGAATACGGTGGATGGGGCAGCAGTTCGTAGCCTAATTCTACCAATTTGGCCGTGGCGACGGCGGAGGTGTGAGCCGGTGCGTTGTCATGATGGAAGAGCACTTTTTTCTTCGCCAAATGGGGCCGTTTTTTCTGCAATTCGGCGTCGAATCGGCCCAATAATTCGGCATAGTAGAGCCCTGTGACCGTTTTGCCCTTCTCCAGGAAGTCGATGTAGATCACACCTTTTGAATCCCAGAGAACGGTGGCCATCACCTTTCCGGCCGATAGGACAGTCTTCGCCTTCTTCGGAGCACGTTCGCCGGGTGAAGTCCACTGTTTCGACTGTTCCTTGGTCTCGGGTGTGTACCAGTGTATCTATGTTTCGTCGACGGTCACGAAACGACGCAGAAACTCCTTCGGATTGCGCTTAAACATCGTCAAACACTGCTCTGAAGTGGTCTCACGGTTGCGGTTGTTGTCCGGAGTGAGCAAACGCGGCACCCATCGCGCCGACAGCTTTCTCATGCCCAATACTTCATGCAGGATATGACCCACGCGGTCTTTTGAGATGCCTACTGTCTCAGCTATCTCGCGCACCTTCAATCGGCGGTCTGCCAATACGAGATCGTGGATTTTTGTCACGTTATCCTCTGTGGTAGCCGTTTTCGGGGCACTTGGGCGTGGCTCATCAAAAACCGACGTGCGACCACGTTGAAACTCGTTAAACCAATTTTTGACGGTCGCCATCGAAGGAGAAGAGTCACCGTACACAGCATCCAAGCGCTCTTTGATTTCGCTGCGCGATTTCCCTTTCAAAAACAAGAATCGAATCACCGACCGATATTGCTCTTTCCATTTCCCTCAAATCCGCGGACACGCTCGCTTCCACACGCGGTCAAAACAACGCGTCCGATTCGGCTGAAATTTTGACAGTAGCTGTCAACGACAATGTACTACGCGATAAAAAATTGCTCTTGCGATAGTGGTGCAATCGGGCGGTGAGGCTAAGCACTTATTGGAGCGCCCTCGTATATTATATTATATAGCTTAAATAATAGAATCTCTCTCAAGGGGATATTATAGGAAAATTTACAAATAAAAAATATATTTAGATTAATAAACAATATAGTAACAAGTTTCCAGTCAAGACTTTAGATTGAGGGCTTAGATGCTGGGGAATTTATGAATTACAATGAGCAACTTATAAGGAAAGCAATAGATCGGTGAATAAATACTGCTGGTATCGTATTATGTTATAGACTATATGGAGTTTGGTCTTTGGAAAGCAGAGTTGAGTGATAGGTCGCAATCTCGCTGAAAGAATATGTTCAAGTATTCAGTCAGCTGAAGTGAGGAGGAGTGAAGGAGGTTGCATTGGACAGGAATGGACCGGGGGAGAAATACTCCTATCAGAGTCACTCTTATCTACCTGATGAATACCGAATACCTTTAATCTCTACTATCTGACGAAAACATCCAGGTACTCCACTACTCGGCATAAAAATACCTTTTATTACATCTAGTTACAGATATAAGAAATTGTTTGATACTGCATCATCTGAAATAAGATCTTTACTACACACACGGCGCTTTCAAGGAAACAATCAAGAAGGATGAAACAACAATGTTACCTTGAATTCGGATATTATCTCCGAAGAACAGGAGCGGTAGGGCGTGCGCAGCTGAGGTGTCATGTAGGAACAGGTCGGTGGAACGCTGCTTGAGGCGGTATACAAGGTGCGAGGCGGGGCGCTCGCTGCCCACGTTGACGGAGCTAGGGTGCAGCGTGACGCGCCCGTCCTCTTCTGTCATTAGTCCCTTGCGGCGGTACCCGGCCACGTTAGGGTACAGCCCCGCCACCACCAGCGCCTTGAGCAGCGAGACATTGTCGGAGTGGCGGTTGGCATCTGGGTGCTCGGGGTCAGGCGAGGGCAGGAAGTGTGCGGCGTGCAGCAGTTGTCCAAATTGCTGGCGCATGTCCCGGAGCAGTCGCAGCGTGGCCTGGCTTAGGAAGTGGAGCTGGCAGAATGAGGCGGCAGCCCTGGGCCCACGCTGCGCCAGGCTCTCCCAACGCCGCTGTGCCTCGGCTGCAGCCAATTGGTCAGAGCCAGTGCCGTTGGCCAGCTCTCGCCGACTTCTTTCTACTTCTTTTTCAAAACCTGAACACAACGTTTTACTTATTATTAAAAGCAGAAAATAATATCTTAAAAGAAAAAAAATATTAGTATTACTACAACGACTTTGCAGAGCTTGAAGACCCTGGACCGCTTCTGTGAACTTGTCTCGGTGATATTTAACTTGTCGATTGTTAGGCAGTACTTTATAAGGCAGTTTGTTACGAGTTCCTACCTCTAAGCTCATACGAGTAGATGAGATGAGATGAGATAGTGTTTTATTTTTTCATTATATATTATGAAAATATAAATGAAATCCTTTAGAGCAGGCCTGCACAATTCAAAATGGGATGAGGTTCATATTACTTTAAGGAAAGCTGCTGCGGGCCGCAAGACAACAGGATAGGTAAATAGTTTAGAGCAGGCCTGCACAACTCAAAATGGGAAAAGGGCCATATCACTTGAGGAAAGCTGCTGCGGGCCGCAAGACAACAGGATAGGTAAATAGTTTAGAGCAGGCCTGCACAACTCAAAATGGGAAAAGGGCCATATCACTTGAGGAAAGCTGCTGCGGGCCGCAAGACAACAGGATAGGTAAATAGTTTAGAGCAGGCCTGCACAACTCAAAATGGGAAAAGGGCCATATCACTTGAGGAAAGCTGCTGCGGGCCGCAAGACAACAGGATAGGTAAATAGTTTAGAGCAGGCCTGCACAACTCAAAATGGGAAAAGGGCCATATCACTTGAGGAAAGCTGCTGCGGGCCGCAAGACAACAGGATAGGTAAATAGTTTAGAGCAGGCCTGCACAACTCAAAATGGGAAAAGGGCCATATCACTTGAGGAAAGCTGCTGCGGGCCGCAAGACAACAGGATAGGAAAACAATAGAAAATATTTTGTTTATTACACTATTATTTTATTACAATATTATTAATTTAATTATAACCACAACATTAACTAATCCTTATAATAAATAAAATAATTATTGAAAAATATAATAAAAAAATTTATACTAGAAATAAACATGAAACGAACTTAACACATCGATCAATAAGCCCCGGGACTAACCAACAGATGGCGCATCTAATAACAAATCCATACCATTCTCAGTTAGTACCAACCTTTAGAAGTTACGTGTCAAACTTTCATGACATTCCGACATTGTGTCATTGAGTTACAGTGATTTTAGTGACACTACTTTTGCTATTTTCAAAACAATGAAAAAAAACGAATTATGTGTGTTGATAAAACATTGCTTTTTAATGGGGAAAAATACCGTTCAAACTCAGCGATGGCTTGAAAAGTGTTATCCGGGCTCTGTTCCGTCGAAAACAACCATTTGTCGGTGGTATGCTGATTTCAAACGCGGTCGTACAGACACAAATGATGCTGAACGCTCTGGTCATCCAAATGAGGCTGTTCCACCAGAAAACATAAAAAAAACCCCTCAAAATCGTGATGGAAAATCGCAAAGTAAAGTTGCGTGAGATAGCTGACATCCTGAAGATATCATTTGGTAGTGTTTACACTATTTTGCATGAACATTTGGTCATGAAAAAGCTTTTTTCGAAATGGGTGCCGCGTTTGCTCACAATGGAACAGAAACAACAACGCATCGATGATTCAGAGAGCTGTTTGGCACTGTTTACATGAAATAAACAGGAGTTTTTGCATTGGTATGTGACAATGGATGAAACTTGGATCCACCACTATACTCAGGAATCAAATCGGCAGTCAGCTGAGTAGAAAGCAGCCGGTGAAAGTCGTCCGAAGCGACCAAAAAGTCAACAATCGGCCGGGAAGGTTATAGCCTCCGTATTTTGGGATGTGCATGGTATAATATTCATCGATCACCTTGAAAGGGGAAAAAACCATCAATAGCGAATATTCCATAGCATTATTGGAGCGTTTGAAGGCAGAAATTGCAAAAAAACGGCCCCATATGAAGAAAAAAGTTCTCTTTCATCAGGACAATGCACCGTGTCACAAGTTGATGGTATCGATGGCCAAATTGCATGAGTTGAACTTCGAATTGCTTCCGCACCCACCGTATTCTCTAGATTTGGCCCCCAGCGACTATTGGCTGTTCGCAAACCTCAAAAAGATGCTCCAGGAAGAGATTTGGCTCCAATGAAGAAGTGATTGCCGAAACTAACGCCTATTTTGAAACCAAAGATCATTCTACACGGCTGGCATAGAAAAGTTAGGAAAGCGTAGGAATAAATGTATCGCTCTTGAAGGAGACTATGTTAATGAATAAAGAAGAATTTTGGCAAACAAATGTTGTTTTAGTAGTTAGTCCCGGGACTTATTGATCGATGTGTTAAAGACATTGTAATTTGTTTTATCAAACACTGTTTATTCCACTTTTTGTAACTGTATAACTCTACCGGTTTCAAGGCTTTCACCTCATCATCAGGGGAGCACAAACAAGACTTGTTTGTGCTCTCCTGATGATGAAGTGTGCACCTTGAAACCGGTAGGGTTATACCATTACAAAAAGTGGAATAAACAGTGTTTGATAAAACAAATGACAATATCTTTAAACCTCCACAATGTTAATGCCTTAACTATAAATAATATATTAAATGGATTGTTTTTAGAGTGTATACATTAATTTAATGAGATACATTACATCATTTTTCAGTAAGGCTGAGGCCACACCAAAATGCTTTGCTAGGTGCTAAGCTAGGTGCTACGTGACTAATAGGCTAGGTGACTTCATGCTTGGACACACCAAAAACTTCGCACAAATTCATTTGACATTTGAGAGCGGTTGAGTCAACAAACGATGCCACTCTCAAAACTAACCAGAAAGCTACTTCTCTCGGAGAACATCTCAAATTGGAACTTGTTGGGTGCATAACATAATGTTATCTAGAAGTATGGAGTGGAGACTTTCAAGTTCTCTAGGAAATATGATGGAAAGTTTTGTAGTTATTTGAGATGTAATATTTGATGAAAGTAACTTTATTTAACAAATTAATTGTTTAGGCATGGCAGATTCTAGGAAAACATTAAATAATAATAATGGAATTTTTCAACATTAATAATAAATATAAGTACATAAATAAATATAAGTACAAGTAAATATAAGTACATTTTCTCGATGGGTTCCACAAAGGCGGCTCCCTTTTATACACAGCTGGTATTAAAACTTCCTCCATCTTGTAAAATCACTTGGTGACACAACAAAATTAAACAACACGTCTGTTCGCTAGGATACTCACTAGGTGACTAATCGTCATGTAGCGTGCCCATTGCGATAGTATGCGGTGCGTTGGTTCACTAGGATATGTCACCTAGCTCACAGCGTAGCTCTAAGCACCAAGCGAGGCTTCTACCTGTGTGGCCGAGGCCTTACAAGTTTGTCATATTCGGGAGACATTTGAAATAGCCGTTTTTATCTTCCGAATGATTGTCACTCAAACATGAGCGTTGCTTACTTTTATTAATGTTCATTATTGAGAATGTCCGTTCACATATACAGGTTGCGTTTTATGTTTCAAGCCGATGTTTTTTTTTAATAACTTTTAACCATGTGCAACTATATGTTGCCGTGCCGTCACAAGAGTTTGAAGACGAGCTGATGTTAATATTGAAATTGATCTTAGACCATGTGCAACTATATGTTGCCGTGCCGTCACAAGAGTTTGAAGACGAGCTGATGTTTTAACCATGTGCAACTATATGTTGCCGTGCCGTCACAAGAGTTTGAAGACGAGCTGATGTTAATATTGAAATTGATCTTAGACCATGTGCAACTATATGTTGCCGTGCCGTCACAAGAGTTTGAAGACGAGCTGATGTTAATATTGAAATTGATCTTAGACCCGATTATGGAAGAATCTGATTTGATTTTCACCAAAAATGTTGTTCAGATTGTGACCTACTCGTATGTATTTAGTTACAATTAATAAGTATTTAGTTACTGTTTTTGCATGTCCTCGGAATGGCTTTCCAGCTGGTACAATACGAGTATAATAGTGAATTACCACTCAAACCGTAACATTAAACTTGATTAAAAGTATCGGCTTATCATGCGAGGCTTCATCAAAACCTGTGTAAATATTGGTGTGGTGTATTGAGTCGAGCCAACTCAACTGGGTTCATGTTTTCCAGTGACTAATATAATATGTAATTTGTATTCAGCGAAGACAGCCTTATATTGCAACTAAATATATATTGTATTGTATTGAGTCAACTCAACTGGGTTCATGTTTTCCAGTGACTAATATAATATGTAATTTGTATTCAGCGAAGACAGCCTTATATTGCAACTAAATATATATTGTATTGTATTGAGTCAACTCAACTGGGTTCATGTTTTCCAGTGACTAATATAATATGTAATTTGTATTCAGCGAAGACAGCCTTATATTGCAACTAAATATATATTGTATTGTATTGAGTCAACTCAACTGGGTTCATGTTTTCCAGTGACTAATATAATATGTAATTTGTATTCAGCGAAGACAGCCTTATATTGCAACTAAATATATATTGTATTGTATTGAGTCAACTCAACTGGGTTCATGTTTTCCAGTGACTAATATAATATGTAATTTGTATTCAGCGAAGACAGCCTTATATTGCAACTAAATATATATTGTATTGTATTGAGTCAACTCAACTGGGTTCATGTTTTCCAGTGACTAATATAATATGTAATTTGTATTCAGCGAAGACAGCCTTCATATTGCAACAATAAATATATTGTATTGTATTTTATACAGGAAATAAAATGACAGTAAAAATAATTGAAATACAAAAGCTTGGGAGAACCTTCTTTGATAGCTCTTCCGACATAATTACTTATTGCACTCCGTCGAGTCTCTGTGCTTTTCTCTTTGCTGCAGAGTGGCTAGTTTCAATAAATGCATTCCTTCTCCCGACCCGAGGCAGTTTGGGATTTCTGTTGCTCACATTGGTGAATATTTTTAATAATTTCAAGAAGCGACTTGGTGTACTTTTATTATGCTTCCCATTGTCTCCTTTTTATAATAGTTTCAGTTTGATACTATATATGGTAATGTGACAAGTGTTGTGTTGCTGTGGATTCCATTCATTGCAAAATACCTTCTAATACTGACTTTTCAAATGGTTCTTGTTAATGGAAAGTAATATTGAAGATAATACAAGTATTATATATAACAGAATTAGACAATTGTCACACATCACATCACTAAGTCATTTGGTTCTAAAGATTGAGAAAAACATCAATTCTATGTCCTATATTATGCTGAATGGAATTTTTGTAATTGATTCTAGTTAGAGATAAGGAACTCTAAATTTTGGACTAAATATCTTTGAAAGTGAAAACACTTTGGAAGACAATTCCAGATGAATCTACGAGCCCTCGATTCTAATAACTCAAAAAGGTTTTTTTTAAGTCACCAACAATTGTAACTCTTGGACTAGATGAATTTCTTTATTTCCTACACTCATCATTGTTTGAACACATCTGGTGAAGTTGGATGCCCATTTCATATTCGTATTGTATCGATGAAAGGAAATAGGGAGTACTGGCTGGGCTGGCACATACAAAGCACTCCCTAACTGGGTAGGTGTATGCCAACCCTGGGCTGGCAAGGGCTGGCATACACCTACCTAGTTAGGAAGTGCTTTGTAAATTTAACTGTAAAAATTAAAAAGTATAATTTAAAAACAAAAAAAAATACCAATGGGTAGCAGGAACGGGTCTCGGAAGGCTACTACCGCGCCCACGGCAGTGGCAGGGGCTGCAGCGGAGAAAAGTGAGGCCAGGATCAGCATGCGCGCCGCGCCCGGGGCCACCGGCAGCCGCGCGACGTGCACGCCCAGCGGTGTCAGCTGTTCTCGCTCGTTTAGGATGCCCATCCTGACGACACGATACATTTTAAAAATTAAGGCAATACAAGGACATCTGTATTGATTGAATTATTTTTTGTTCTATCAGGAAAATGCCTGCATCTCGGTCCGTCACTCTAGGCCATGATTGCAAATCTCCTTAACACCGGTGGACGGTGAAGTCTCTTGATAAGGTTCCTCTAGTAAGAGCAGCTCTTTGCCAGTTACCAAATGGTACTCCTAATACGTGACCCGACCGTCTCCGGCATATCACCCCTATCATGGTGATTTTAGGCTTCCGCTGCGGTCCCTCTAAGTACAAATCTAATTCGTTCTATGATTGCACCACTTGACACTCATTATCCTGTTTGCCTGTCTGTTTAAGCTTCTCTCGGGTCTTGGATGAACACGTTCAGAGTCACACAGCAATATGCTAGATTAAAGCAAACAGTCAACGCTTTGACTTCAGATAAAAGACTGAGGCAATCTAAATAACCCTTGTATTGTTAAAGGCACCGCTAACAGTTCCTATCCTAATGAATTTGCTGATCTCTGAGGCTTCCGTTTTTAGTAATCATACTTCTAAAAAAATCTCAAATTAATCAACTCTGATAGTGGCGCCATTGCAGACTCCACACTGTACTTGAAGATAAGCCAGTTATTCTCAATGGAGGCTGTATCAACATGCTCCTCCAGGACATCAAATCTATGAAACAGCTAAATAGCAATACAGTGAAATTCCGTTATTTTGAAATTCAAAGGACCAAAATTTTGTCAAAAACTATGAATTCAAACTATGAATTACACAATCACTCAAAAACAATTTGGATTTGTGTGGCACTTCCTAACAGCTGGGAAAAAGTAAAGATTTATCCACATATTTTCGATGATACGTGCAGAAAATGTCTACTTGTAAGGATTCATAAACACTTATTGACAAAAAAATATGAAATTTACAGTTATTCAAATTAACATTAGAATTTATTATGAAAAACGGATTTCTGGACCTAGAAAATGGCAATAAATACGAATTATTGTTCTTTTAATTAATGGACTTTCGTTATGAAGTTGTAGGAGCGGGATTAAGAACTCCGTTGAAGGAGAAGAAGTGGTTGATTTGGTTTCTTGTCCATTAATTCGGGGATTTCCTGACAACTCTCTTGTAATCCTCACAGTGAGGAGATCCACACCCAGCAGCCGAGAGGTGGTGCAATATTGCAGGTTACGGGTACACTCTGTACATGTTATACAGGTGGCACTAGCACTGGACTCTCCAGTGGCTGAGCTTAACTAATTGAACTGAATAGCCTCCACAACATAATAGGCAGTTAGGAGAGTGAAGGCACTCACCTGGAGAGCAGGGTGACGGCATTGTGCACGGCCGTGGGCAGAGGAGGGTCGAGAAGTGTGGCGAGGAAGGCGGGCGCAGGATGCAGGCGCAGCAGCAGTGTGGCAAGCAGGGGCTCGTGAACAGGCGCCCGCAGCAGCTCTGGGGCAGGCCGCGGTGCCAGCGAAGCAGCCCGTGCGCTCGTGTACAGCCGATAGCATTCACCCGCGCTCACTCGACCTGCACGTCCACGCCTGTACATATCCATATACATCAAACTTTCGAATACAGAGCTACTTATTGGGTGTACAAATTAGTTGGGTCCGTTTTTTTGTGTTCAAAAATGCATTTATTTCTAAACAAAATGAATGAACAGATCAATTAAAGTATTGTCCATCGCTGGCTACTACTTTTTCCCATCTCTCAGGCAATTTTCGAATTCCATCTCGAAAAAATGACTCGTCTTTTGAGGCGATTCAAGTTTGGAGCCAATTTTCAGTTTCTACGAAAGAAGTGAACCGGTGACCTGCCAAATCGTGCTGCATCCTTCGGAACAACCAGTAATCAGAAGGAGCAATGTCCAGGGAATACGGCGGGTGCGGTAAAACATCCCATTTGAGCGTTTCCAAATATTTTTTTACGACTTTTGCGACATGAGGCCGAGCGTTGTCATGAAGAAGAATAACTTTATCATGTCTTTGCTCGTATTTCGGCCATTTTTCTCGCAATGCACGGCTCAAACGCATTAATTGTAGTCGTTACCGATCGCCCGTAATGGAATCACCAGGTTTCAGCACCTCATAGTAAACAACACCCCTTTGGTCCCACCAGATACAGAGCATGATCATCGAACCATGTATGTTCTGTTTTGGTGTTGATGTTGAGGTCGATGGCAACGATTGACCAGGCATAGCGTAGTATTTTTTCTTCTTGGGGTTGTCGTAGAATATCCACTTCTCATCTCCAGTTACAATCCGATGCAAAAAACCTTTTCTTTGTTGCCTTTGAATCAGCTGCTCGCAAGTGAAAAATCGCCTTTCAATGTCTCTCGGTTTCAGTTCATAAGGCACCCAATTTCCTTGTTTTTGAATCATTCCCATGGCTCTCAATCGTACGAAAACGGCTTATTGAGTCACTCCCAATGATTCTGCAAGCTCCTCTTGCGTTTGACTATGATCTTCTTCGAGTAATGCCTCTAATTCTTTGTCCTCGAATTTTTTGGTTGTCCAGAGCGAGGCTTGTCTTCGACGCTGAAATCTCCATCCTTGAAACGTCGAAACCATTCCCTACATGATTTATCAGTTGGAGCAGCGTCACCATAAACTTCGACAAGCATTCGATGGGTTTCAGCTGCACTTTTCTTCCAATTAAAGCAGAAAATTAAAACCTCCCGCAAATGCTGCTTGGTTAACACAAAATTCGACATTTTCAACACTGTATAAAACAAGGTTTTTGCATGAAACTCAAAGCGATATAAACTGAATATTATTGGCAGATGTCTAACCTCTCTGACACCGCCAAAATCGGCTGTCACTATGAACCATTCATAACAGCCAGAGCCATCTTTTGGAAACGGATCGATCTAATTTGTACTCCTATTATAAAAATCAATATTATTCTATATCTACAAAGCTTTCAGTCTGAAGACGGGGACAATCACAAAGTGGAAGTAATGCACCGCACTTTCAGGGCAGAAGATAATCCTGTATTTATTGAAATTACGTCAGGACTAGATTGTAAGTAATACAAAGAACTTGGCTCAGTTGGTGGAATGCTCGTCTTAACTGGAGTTTTCAGCTTTGATTTCTGAGGCTGCTACTATAGCCTCCATTGAGGATAATTGACCGGTCTTGTCCCTGAGACACTACAAAATTAGGATCCCAAGGGACCTCGAGATAAATACATCTACTTCGAGGATATCATTTGTAAGAATGAAGAGGTTGTCAGTGTTAATGACTCATTTTGAGATTTTCCGCGAGTTTGGCAGAGGGAGAAGTCCAAATTGAATAGCGCAGTGCATCGTCAGAATAGGAACACTGATGGAAGGATTACTTTAAGAACATCCTGTCTGTCCGGGGAATAGTTCAGGCGACTGGTGTACGCGCTCTGACCAGCATACTCACAGGGAGATACTCATGTGAGGAAGCCCAAATCTCTCGGGGTGGAATTAGCTCTCGAGGTGCTCCGATCCTCTTGACTATCACAGTAAAAAGGTACGAGATGAGAAGTGCTGTGCAAGAGTGGTGACAAAGCGGCAATGCGGTTATGTTCTTAGTAAGTCTTACGTAGATCAAATCTTTAACTTCTGCCATATCTAACAACAGGAACTGAGCTCACCACCACTCACGCTATTTAAATGACTTAAACTTTAAGCAGTCCCTACCTTGGCTGTGTACTGAGGACAACCGGTACCGGTGGCCCCCTCTACATCTATCATCCTCGTGGACTTTACTCAGAAAGTCTACAGAGGCCTACCAATATCGCAAAGGTGGCTAACCGATAGATAAATTTTAATACATAAGAATGGAAACATTGGGCATATTAAATATGGTAAACCTTACAGATATAACAAATAATAATCAAAATAAATAGTTATGATTAATATGTTTTCAGGTGGAAATACAAAGGACGAGGTCATTGGATCTCATGTTATCCGGGCCACAAATCTGCCAGTTTCTGCATAGTCCCTGACACGACTCGCGGTGATTTCTGGGAATAACAGGTAAATAAATAAATAAATAACAGGTAAGTAAATAATCGAAGGAGGAAGGCACCTGCTCAGGATCCTGTCCGAAAGGCGTGCAAGATGGATCGGTCATATAATACGACAAGAGGGCCTCTTGCATGCCATAATGGAGGGTATGACCGACGGGACAAACTCTAGGGGACGCCCACGCCGAGAGTACCTGGAGGACCTGTCGGTGGACGTGCGCTGCTCAACATATACAGATTTAAAAAGAGCCGCACAGGACAGGGGGGAATGGAGGAGAAGAGTTGAAATTGCTGCAAACCAGTCTTAGGACTGCAACCACGGAGAGAGAAATTTGAGGATGAGGAGCGAATAAAGGATAATGCGACGAGCCAGCTATGGACTATTACAAAGACTATCTGGGTTAGGAAAAGAGTTTAGGAAGTGAGATGAGCGATGGGAAAAGGTTGTGGCTTCCCAAGCGGAGTGCTCGGGAAGGGACTGAGGTGTCGATGGTCTAAGATAGAGATATCTTTTTAAGATAAAAATATTTTTCTGACATAAATGAAATATTAAAAAATGAGAAATCAGACATCACTTTAAACAATAGCATAAATAGCGCAACTATTAACGGGACACGGTAAGATGAGAGCATAATAAACAGTTACGTAGATTTCAAATTATAGTAATAAACGCTTTAAAGCGAATAGATGGGCGGAGAATTTGCGGACATAGTCAATAATATGAATTTGGAAGGTCATCTTAGACACTTGAAAATGTATTACCTTTGGTGAGCATTCGCTTTTGAAACCCATTCGGGTTTCAAAATGTTGACATCTGATTCCACATCGTAATTGCTAAGTTTCATTCTTCCAGAATCTATGACATATATCACGTCGTCGATAGTGATGGACGTCTCCGCAATGTTTGTCGATACTATTATTTTGCGAACTCCTGTAACAAACCATTCCTCCACATTATAATACAGTAAAGCCTCCATTTAATACACAAAATTTCCGGTCCGTATGTTATGTGAAAATTAACACCCTGTTAATTTAACTTCTCGTAAACAATGTTCGGCGCATGATTATCACGTGATTGCATAGCATCGTGTGCGGTTATTGATTCTGTTGTCTGTGCAATTAATATTTTGTCATTATTTCTTGTAAAATCGTAATCCGTGCCACTTAAAATATGGACAAACGAAACAGTTAATTCAATGTTAAAAGTCATACAAAAGTTGGAGTCGGGAGAGCCTGTGTCATAAAGAAGCAAACTGTATCGGACAATAAAAAAATGCATCAATACGTGATGTAGGCTTGTACCTCGACTTGCCCTATACCAATCCCAAAACGCACCGATACGTGATGTAGGCTTGTACCTCGACTTGCCCTATACCAATCCCAAAACGCATCAATACGTGATGTAGGCTTGTACCTCGACTTGCCCTATACCAATCCCAAAATGCATCGATACGTGATGTAGGCTTGTACCTCGACTTGCCCTATACCAATCCCAAAACGCACCAATACGTGATGTAGGCTTGTACCTCGACTTGCCCTATACCAATCCCAAAACGCACCAATACGTGATGTAGGCTTGTACCTCGACTTGCCCTATACCAATCCCAAAACGCACCGATACGTGATGTAGGCTTGTACCTCGACTTGCCCTATACCAATCCCAAAACGCATCAATACGTGATGTAGGCTTGTACCTCGACTTGCCCTATACCAATCCCAAAACGCATCAATACGTGATGTAGGCTTGTACCTCGACTTGCCCTATACCAATCCCAAAACGCATCGATACGTGATGTAGGCTTGTACCTCGACTTGCCCTATACCAATCCCAAAACGCACCAATACGTGATGTAGGCTTGTACCTCGACTTGCCCTATACCAATCCCAAAACGCATCAATACGTGATGTAGGCTTGTACCTCGACTTGCCCTATACCAATCCCAAAACGCATCAATACGTGATGTAGGCTTGTACCTCGACTTGCCCTATACCAATCCCAAAACGCATCGATACGTGATGTAGGCTTGTACCTCGACTTGCCCTATACCAATCCCAAAACGCATCAATACGTGATGTAGGCTTGTACCTCGACTTGCCCTATACCAATCCCAAAACGCACCGATACGTGATGTAGGCTTGTACCTCGACTTGCCCTATACCAATCCCAAAACGCATCAATACGTGATGTAGGCTTGTACCTCGACTTGCCCTATACCAATCCCAAAACGCATCGATACGTGATGTAGGCTTGTACCTCGACTTGCCCTATACCAATCCCAAAACGCATCGATACGTGATGTAGGCTTGTACCTCGACTTGCCCTATACCAATCCCAAAACGCATCAATACGTGATGTAGGCTTGTACCTCGACTTGCCCTATACCAATCCCAAAACGCATCAATACGTGATGTAGGCTTGTACCTCGACTTGCCCTATACCAATCCCAAAACGCATCAATACGTGATGTAGGCTTGTACCTCGACTTGCCCTATACCAATCCCAAAAAACATGGAATTGGCATGTGAAACTTCAGTTGAAGAAGCATTGTAGAAGTGGTACACAGAGCAACGTTCTCTGGGGGTTCCAGTTCCATTTGGGGGCAGTTCAACTGAAATCTGCAGCAGTTCAATTAGTGAATCATACGAACACACCATTTAAATCAAGTGATGGATGGGTGTGGCACTTATCCAGGCATGGACCAGGGGATAATTCTGACAACGAAACGAATATAATGCAAATAGATTTTAGAGCAAGTAATGGTTGTATCGCAGGAATGAAGATCATTAAGAAGATGCAAGAGGACAGTGTACTTGATAAAACTTAGACTTACATTTTCAAATCGGCAATTTTAAACTTTCCTACAGCTCGGAAAGAAGTGGAAGTGCAAACATTGGAAAATTTGCCTCGTGTACTTTCATTTTTGGAAATATATATGTCCTTTCTAGGTGGCGAATGCCTAAAAGAATGCCAATGCCATTCGCCACCTAGAAAACATACAGTTTACTTATGGAAATAATACCACTAAAAACCAAATGATGATGAAATACAGTTTTAATTAAAACAAAATATGTTTCTTTTTTTAATTTTTGTTTTCTGTACACCTTTGTACACAATAATGTATATCATACATTGCAATGCTTTTTTAGGATATTAAACATTTATTCCTGCATCTACTCGTTTCTCTACTCTTTTCCCGCAATTATCATTTTGTTCAATAAGTCCGTTAAAAAAGGATAGATAAAGATATATGTTGTGTCATATCATATCATTGTGTATGTTCAATCTATGGAAGAAGCTCGGGGACTGTGGAAAAACTTTATTGTTTGTTGTAAATTATATCAAAGCAAATAATCACCAGAAGGGGGTGCAGAAAATATAGCATTCTGGTCGAGTGCGTTGAGATGCGAGTGCAGAGGCAGCAGAATGTGGGGGGGCAGGCGGTCGCGCCACTCCTCCAGCAGGCGGATGACGCATGAGATGTCGCTCATGCCAGGTAGGAAGACCAGAATGGCACCAGGGCGCGCGTGCACGCACAGATGCCGCACCAGCGTACACACCAACTCCGCGTTCAACTCTTCGCTGCCGGGGTGCGTCAGTATCTCCAGAGTGCCCCGGCTGTAGCCGCGTCTGCGGAGCTCCCTCACCAGCGGGGCCATCTGCTCTGCATGCTTAAGCCGTGCCTCCCGCAGTACCTTCTCTACCTGTTTTTGTCTTTGGAAATATGGAATGCGCGGCTCGCGGAAATTTTGAAAGCCCGTCATTTCTAAAACATCCTCCAAGAAATATTCTTTTACAGGAAACATTCTTCCCGGAATTCGGACCATGGGACACCCTCCGAAATATTGACAGAAACGTTCCGCTTCCATAGTCGCGCTCATCAAAATTAATTTTAAATCTTTCCTTTTCTTTAGAATCTGAAAAAAAAGAGATATTTTTTTCTGTAAAAATCATAACACATGTTAGGCTCTTTTATTGTCAAGGGAGGGGGAGTCAGAGAGGGCGTAGTGCTCTATCACAAAATCATAACACATAGGCTCTTTCATTGTCAAGGGAGGGGGAGTCAGAGAGGGCGTAGTTCTCTATCACAAAATCATAACACATAGGCTCTTTCATTGTCAAGGGAGGGGGAGTCAGAGAGGGCGTAGTTCTCTATCACAAAATCATAAAACATAGGCTCTTTCATTGTCAAGGGAGGGGGAGTCAGAGAGGGCGTAGTTCTCTATCACAAAATATGCGTTTCACCTTATCAACACTCGTATATCTTCTCATACAACTGATTCGGTTTTTCTGAATAACTTTTCCTTTATTCAACATTTCATCCTCGCTCCCATCGCCTCGTGTACAGACCGCCACTCACTAGTCTGAACCATTTTGGGGATGACCAGATTGCTGAAGACACTCACACCGTTCTGCTCGAGAGAGTTAACTGTCAGCTGATGGATCCCAGCAGAGAGACTTATAAAATTACTATTTTACTTTTATACCAGTACACTTTAATACCGAGTCATTTGGAAAAAAATTGTACCCAGTATTTGTTACATATTAGAATAGTGCAAAATGAAATGAAAAGATCGCAGTGATTATATATAATCTGCAACAGCCAGACAAAATGCAGCTTATCTTCGATAGTATATGAATGACGAGAGAGTATCATGGTTTATTTCACAATATCGTGGTACGTGGTACAATAAAGCGGCTCTTATTACATAATACGTGACCATCATTTTCGACCGACTATAAAATTATTTTACAAACTGTTTTGAGTGAACGGTGACAAAATAATAATAAAACAAAACATTTATGTTAAAAAACAAAGCTAAATTAGACAATGGCACCAATAAATAAGAGAAGAAACTGTCATATTGTCATCCTTGTTACCCAATAGTGATGGTACAAAAGGATATTGGGAAACTGTCATATTTTTATCCTTGTTACTTAATAGTGACGGTACAAAATGTCCGAGTATAATAAAAAGAGAACAGCTGACCTGTTTGACTATACCGAGGAGAATGTCGCAGGTAGTGTCCCGCTCGTGCACTTCGTCGAGCAGCAGATGCGAGAGGGACAGGAGTGCGGGGTCCCGTTGCAGGCGCTGCAGCACCACGCCGGCTGTGACCACCTCGATACTGCCGTATTCGCGCGGGGCAACACTACGCACAGCGGACAACAAAAGCGGTGCATTTGAGTATATTTTTTTATTTAGGACTTGACCAACAGCTGACCCACCCCAAAAATTGGTAAGTTTATTATAGGGCGCCTCGAAATTATTTTTTACACAATTAGATAAGAATCTCAATTTATTATTTGGAATACAAACATGGAAGTTATTGTGTTTTGAGTGGTCTAAATATTTATAAAATTAGATGAGAATCTCAATTTATTAGTTGGAATATGAATATGGCAGTTATTTTGTTTTGAATGGTCTAAATATTTATAAAATTAGATAAGAATCTCAATTTATTATTTGGAATACAAACATGGAAGTTATTGTTTTTGAGTGGTCTAAATATTTATAAAATTAGATGAGAATCTCAATTTATTAGTTGGAATACGAATATGGCAGTTATTGTGTTTTGAGTGGTCTAAATATTTATACAATTTAAAATTAAAGAATATTAATAACTGTTCAAATGATATTTTTTTACTAATATTAGGTCCTTACATATGAAATTGGCGTTTTGTTTGGGAAGAACATAAAGTTGATTTTTTTTTTAATATAATATATTTATTTAATCAAAATATGTACCATTGCTATCTATGCACTTTTGCCATCTCATAGGTAGTTCATCGATCCCTTTACTAAAAAAACCATTCGGACGTGAATCAATAAAATCTTTGAAGTCGGTTTGGACTGCCCCATCGGAGTTGAATTTTTTCCCTTGCAAGAAGTTATCCAAATTTCGAAAAAAATAGTAATCTGTTGGGGCAAGGTCCGGAGAGTACGGTGGATGTCTTAGACATTCCAATTGAAGCTCTTCTAATTTGGTAGCCGTCTGTTGTGCAGTGTGTGGTCTAGCGTTATCATGAAGCAGCAGTGGCCTAGAGCGATTAACCAGCCTCGGTTGTTTAGCAGCTAGCTTTTCCATCATGGTTTGCAGTTGCTGACAATAGACATCTGCCGTAATCGTCTGGCCAGATTTAAGAAAGCTGTAGTGAACGACACCAGCACTAGTCCACCAAACGCTCACAAGTAACTTTTTTGGAGTCAATTTTCGCTTGGGGCATGGTTTGGCTGGTTCGGCAGGGTTCAGCCATTGCGATGAGCGCTTCCGATTATCATACAGGATCCACTTTTCATCACAGGTAATGATTCGATTCAAAATCCCTTCATTATTGTGCCGGTTGAGTAATGCAACGCAGCAGTCAACGCGCGTTTGTTGATTTGCTTCACTCAATTCGTGAGGTACCCACCTTTCAAGCTTTTTCACCTTCCCAATTTGCTTCAAGTGGATTAAAACAGTTTTATCACTAACACCGCAGCCTGCAGCTAACTCGGACGTGGTTTGCGATGGATCCGCTTCCACAATAGCCTTCAATTCTTCATTATCAACTTTGGTCTCCGGCCGTCGAAGGCAGGTCGAAATTTCCAGAACGAAAACGTTGGAACCAAAAACGCACTGTGTTTTCTTTTGCGGCACCGTCGCCATACACATCATTAATCCTTCGAGCCGTTTCTGCAGCACTGGTGCCACGGTGGAACTCGTACTCGTAAATAACGCGATATTTCAAGTTTTCCATTTTGTAAACTGAGTGACGCAAAGAAAAAAAACAATTGAGGAAAAAACAAATGAATTATAATTTTCGAAACACAAATACTTGAGTAAATAGCTGTATAAATTTGAATTTGGAATTCCTAACCAAAGAGAAGATATTTGAGATCAAAGTTGCCAGTACGGCAAAACGCCAATTTCATATGTAAGGACCTAATATTAATAAATAATAAAAATATTTTCAGGTGTTCTGTTATAATGTTCAATAAATAAACCATTACATTCTGAATTCTTTCAATTCTTCTTATTTCAAATTGACAATAAATACACATATATATTTTACTAGATGAAAAGTACCAAATTAATGTACCGAACTTTACATTTACGAGCACCTGTTTCAAAAAACACTGACATCCATTTAGACTAAATATAAAGACATATTCTTTAAAATGATTTACTATTTATTAAATTCATCCTAGAGAATAGTCAAGAAGAATTTTCGTAAGAAGTGAAGCACTGCTCAGCAAGTGCGTGTCCCATCGATGCAAATAAATAGTAATCGGATGGAGTCAAGTCTGGTGAGTAAGCCGCATGTGAAAGTATTTGCCAACTAAACGCGTCAATCGTTTCCTTGACCGGTTTTGCTGTGTGCGATGGTGCATTATCATGAAGCAAAATCATTTTGTGTTGCCTCTTTTGATATTCTGGTCGTTTTTCACACAATGCTTGGTTCAAATCCATAATTTGTTATCGGTAGCGTTTAGTATTAACGGTTTTGCCAGGTTTTAGCAGCTCATAATAGATAACACTCTTCTGACCCCGCTTAACACAGAGCACTGTCTTCCGTTCATAGCGATTTGGCCTTGGAGTCGATGTCGCTGGTTTGCTTGAAGTTACCCATCTTTTACGCTTGTTCATGTGGAACCCATTTTCCCACCTTCTGTATATTTTCCATGGCTTTCAAACATATGGAGACGGCTTCTCGTGTCACATTTAATTGATCCGCGAGTTGTTGCATTTGAGCGTCATCCTCATCCAACAATGCTCACAATTCGGCATCTCATCAAACTTTCTCGGTGGTCTTCCACATTCTTCATTTCTCACGTCAAAATTGCCACTTTTGAATTTTCTAAACCACTCAAAGCACTGTGATTTACCAAAAGCATGCTCGCCGTAAGCTTCGACAAGCATTCGATGCGATTCTGCAGGAGTTTTCTTCAAATGGTAACAGAAAATCAATGCTATCCGCGAATCGTAGTTTTCAGACACAAAAACAGACATGTTTAACGCCATGACAACATATGTTGGGGGATGTTATTAGATGAGCCCAGACCTTTTGATAGCTTCTGTATTTTAATGTATTCTCAGTTTAATGCGGTCTTGAAATGTGTCTAAATGTATTATGTACATACTATGTTGCTATCAATAAACCTGTATTTATTTATTTATGGTTGGTGGACCATCCAGATCGTTCCACCAACCCTTCTTTTTGAAATCTTACTTTGAAGCGAACAAGTTGGTGAATATCTATTATAAAACTAGTAGATGTGGTATAAAATGAGCGTCTGGTCTGTCTAGTCCTTGTGGGTGATAAAACAGCAAAGTTTTTGGACAACTGCCAGGTGCCATTCTCCACATCCAACAAACAAAAGACCAAAATGATAGACCACTGCTGTGTCCGGAGACAAACCATCCCTACGCCACATTGTCGTCTCCACCGAAACCCATAATTTTTCTAAGGCATCTGTTCTCAAAACTAAGCAGTTTTCTCTCTGTGGCTTTAAATAGGACGCGATGCAGGTGCCAAATAGCTGACACTTCATTTTCAGACTAAAAGCTATGAAGTCCTATATTGTTAAGAACACTGCCTATCATAATGAATAGCTCTTTCCTGAGAGCCATCACGCAGAATCATGGCACAGAAATATTTCAATTTACAAACTGTGTCCATAGGGGCAGGGCACCATTCATGCATAGGGGGTGTCCATATCAGGCATGAGTACACCGAGATACATGAAATATTTCAAAAATGACAGTTAGAATTAACAGGAAGTCTCCGAGGGTACACATAATGTTGATTGAGCCTGTGAGAATCTAACCTGTTAAGCCTGATGCAATATCCGACGGAGTTGCCAAGGGCTTCGGCCCTCTCGGTGGCGATGCGCGCGGCTACACTGGTGGCTGCTAGGCGACGCGGCTGTGTCACGAGTACGCGCACCTCCGCTCCTCGCCCGCCTGCACACGCCTCCTCCAGGATTAGCTGTCCCACCTGCGATCACCCGCAACATAAGAACCACAATATCCGGATGGTTAGAATGAAAAGTGAATTTTTTTTGGTTAATGTAATTAATCCTTTATGAAAACAAAAATATATTAAACTAAATAAGTACATATTAGATTTTGAAACTACTTTGAAACATTTGATGGACATTTGCTGAAAATAATTTTGTAACACGCACACCGGTGAGGTGTCGGAAGGAAGGATACTAACCTGCGTGGTTTTCCCGCAGCCGGTGTCACCACTAATGATGACAACTTGGTTCTCCTGGATGCACCGAAGAATTTCATCACGTTTGAGATACGCTGGTAAACCTTTTCGAAAATCCAGCATTTTTAAATACGCTTTGTTCGCATTTTTTTTCAAATATTCCGATCGCAGCTCCTCATTTAGTTTTTTACAGGTGGAAGATGTTAAAGACGAATTGAACTGTAAAGCTTGTTGAAGTTTCTCAGAGAATGAGACTTGAGTCACGTCCAGATACTCTCTCTCGAAGTTAGTGCTTCTCTGAGTCCCCGCTGTGGAATCATCATTTCCTTGATTTGTGGTCGCGAGTAGTGCCTCGATCTTTTTCTGTTTATCATCAGGTAGTTTTAGAAAACTCTGCAAAATAAATAAAGTTAATATTTGTTTAAATAATTCAGGTGTAACTTGGAATGTGGAAATCCATCATTAATGGAATAAAAATAAAACAATGGACTTGATTTTCTTCTACTATATTTTTTAACACACATTTCAATATACGAGGCATATCCAGAAAGTAAGTTGTACTGAATTTTTGTAGGTTACAATTTTTTATTTAAACAAAAAAATTACGTGGTTACCGTAGTACATATGTAAGCTATTTTTCGACATAGTCGCCATTCCTCTCAATGCAGGTGGTGAAGCGGGGTATCAACTTTTTGATGCCTTCCTCGAAGTAGTTTCCCGCCAACCCCTCCGTCCACTTCTCCACCTCCTCCTTTACCTCCTCGTCGGTTGAAAACCTTTTTCCACCCATGTGCAGCTTCAGGGAGGTAAAGAGATAGTAATCTGAAGGTGCTAGGTCAGGGGAATGCGCGGGATGGTTCAGGACATTCCATTTAAACGAGGCGAGCAGTTTCTTCGTGGCGTTGGCCGTGTGTGGTCTGGCATTGTCGTGCAGCAGGCAGACTCCCTTTGTCAGCATGCCTCTCCTCTTGTTCTGAATCGCCCTCCGCAATTTTTTTAGGGTCTCACAGTATCTTGCAGAGTTGATGGTCTCTCCTTGAGGCATATATTCAATTAAAATTATGCCTTGACAGTCCCAAAACACGGATGCCATGATTTTCTTGGCTGAAATTGTGGTTTTGAACTTTTTGGCGGAGGGTGAAGAGGTGTGACGCCACTGTTGAGACTGCCTTTTGGTTTCAGGCGTGTAGTGTGCAACCCAAGTTTCATCGCCAGTAACGATGGAGCGGAGAAATTCATCTCCATGGAGTTTGCAGCGCCTCAAAAACTCTTGCCCGGCCTCCACTCGATTCAACTTGTGTCGGTCTGTCAGCTGTTTTGGGACCCACCTCGCGGACAGTTTCCGATATCCGAGGGTTTCTGTGATGGTTTCGTGTAGTAGAGATCTGGAGATTTGCGGAAACATGCAGAAAGTTCATCCACAGTCAATCTGCGATCGTCACGGAGCGCATTTTCGATTTTTTCCACAATTCCGTCAGTCACAATTGAAGGTGTTCCGCTCCTCTGATCATCATGCACAGACGTACGACCGTTTTTAAACTCGCAACACCACTTGTACACACTCGTACGATTCATAGCTTTATCACCATATGCAGTTTTCACCTCATTATAAACCTCAACCGGAGGTTTTCCCTTCCAAACGAGATAACGGATGACGCCGCGTATTTCGCACTTGGCGGGAGATTGGATTGACATTTTTCACGAAACGTGTTGTCGCGTCGACACTTCTCAACGTACTGACCTCGAACCGGTCTCGTTGCGGAGGGGAAGAGTCATGCTACACGGAAGTGTAGCCAACATGTCGAAAATAAAATCCATCCAGTCGTGAGAGCCTCAGTACACTTACTTTCTGGATATGCCTCGTACATTGCGCTGCGTCCTTCTCAGATGAGCTCTTTTCTTCATAGCTGTATAATGTCGAAGAACACTGTTGATGGGGGAATGATTAAAAAACAAGAAAGAAGAATGACAGGATTTTTTCAAGGACAGGATCCAATTATTGACGCTTAACC
Source organism: Odontocerum albicorne (assembly GCA_949825065.1). Taxonomy (NCBI): domain Eukaryota; kingdom Metazoa; phylum Arthropoda; class Insecta; order Trichoptera; family Odontoceridae; genus Odontocerum; species Odontocerum albicorne. The sequence goes on from OX463840.1 coordinate 55,592,682, forward strand.
TCTGCCTTTATCACCGACAGACCTAACAAAGATAGGGGAATACTCAGATGGCTATAGTAAATAGTCATAGTCATTAATGGACAAGAGATGTTTAGCAAACAGGTTAACTTAACTATACTACTATTGTGCGGGATCCCATCTCAGAATAACAATCCACCGAGGCCTAGGAATCTCATTATGATCTCCCGCATTAGATTGTACCCGCTGAGTGCGAGAATTGTATTTTTGATTGCTGCGTTCTTCACGAAACCAGGAAGGAAATATGGAGCATAACATTCTGTACGAGTGAGCTTCAACATAATGCATTATTTCCAGAATCAGGCGTTGAGCACAAAGAAGATAGCTCTAAGTTGCCCAAAGGATGCTGATAAGTGATCGACGGTTAGTGTAACATATTATTGACTATCTCCGAGCCGAGGCTTATGTGACATACTCAGCTCAGCATTGTCTCTGGGATGGATCTGGAAGTCCCATAAGTGAAGCGGTTATAATTTAGATTTCCCAATATTTGTCATATTGCCATATATATGAACGCAAGTAAGATCCGGGCATTCCATATTTGATGGGAACTGCTCCTCTGAATGAAGAGTGGAGATTTTATCATTTGTTTAGGATTCCACAGAACATTTCATAATGTTGCGTAAATGAAGAATGCTTCTGTAGAGACATAACAGAGTTCAGATTATAATAGGAATCATATTAAGAGGCGACCATTGTGACTGGACCGTTAGTAACGCACACATCACCCTCGCTATTGGAGTGCACTTCTTCCATTCGGAGGTTTCCACTTCAATTCCTGATAAAACTCAAAAAGAAAGGTCCCGAGCCCGTTTGCCCGAGAGTTTGTCGATAGCCACTAACCGAGTTATTCTTACCTGTATGCGTGCAATAATATTGCCAACACGAACGATCAACTGAGAGTGACAAGCTGGCTGCGGTAGTTCTAAGTGTATACATACAGCCTCGGTCTTCAGCTTCCATGGACCGATGGGTATGAATGAAGGTACGATACGATAGGACGTCACGGTGTCACTTACCAGTGGTTCCTTCTTCATCTGGCGGTCCCTGTAGAAGAGTCCGATCTGTCGGCCCCGCAGGTGCGGCGGGTGCCGTTCCCCCAGCTCGGAGCGGCCTCCACCGCGTTTTCCCTCTGCGGAGCTCCGCCCGGCCGATGGCTCCTTTTCGAAGCCCCGGTGCCATTTCACTTCTCGGCCTTTGTTCCGACCGTGTCTATTACCTCGATAGCCCGAAAATGGCATTTCTGACGATGGTATAACTAGGCAAAACAATTAAAAGAATAATTGAAGAAAAATAACTGAGAAGCGATGGAGCATTCAGTAAGTTAAGTTAAATCAAATTCAAAATAAAACGCGCGCCGCTAGACCTCACTGTCCGAGGGCTGCGCTGTCAAACTCAGCTGTCAGAATGCCCGCCAGACAAGCGTGCCACCTGTGCGGTGCGGTGCGGTGTTCACGGGGTAACACTGATTCCATAGTGTATTGTATCGACTAAATAATCACCGACCAGAAACAAATCTACGTTCAAATTGCAAAAACAAACTACATATTATTTTTCTTTCCGGTGCTACGTCATCTAAATAGAAGTTTTAAAACCACATTTTAAAATGGATTTTACCATTTGATTTTGTGCCCCGTTAGATAAAAAAACGATAGGTTTAAGAAATAAATAGATAAAAATCAAGTTGTAGATATACAAAACTATTCTAGAATTTTTAATTTCATTTTTTAAATTTTTTTATATTCAACTTCTTTTTTTATCTTAAGTTAAAAATAACTAAATAAATAAATATTTCAAAGATGTTTTGAGGCTTTCGCAGTTCTTTGAATCGAAAACGTAGTTCTCACGCGAAGTTGATTACGTATAAGTCCTGAATACTAAAACTGCAACATTTTCGAAACGGCGACATCATAAATCAAACTGCGTGGAAAAATGCTCCGAAAAACCTTATTTAACAAAAATATTTTTCTTGTTGAACGACCACTCATCGTATTTATTTTTAACCCTTCGAAAGCCAACATATTGGCTTTAATGTGACTGACAGCCAGCTCCGAAAGCCATTATAGTGGCTTTGGTGAGCGGTAACTTTGAAGTTTTATTTTTAATATTTACTGACAATATTTGGAGGATGTTATTTTACAGTAGTCCGCTTAAAGGATTATGTTTGCTATATAATATGCATTAATGGGCAAATTGCAGTAAAGTGTTAGCTTCTAACATATGTTGTTTTTAATATTTGCATTCTGTACCGTACACGCCTGTATCGATACATTGTGCCCTACATAACGATTTCCGGTGTGATGACAAAGTGAACAAAAAAAAAAATAACGCAAATTTAAAAATATATTTTTTCTAGCACCATGAATCAATTGAATAAAAGTTCTACAGGATATAGTGATAACGATGTGTTAAGTAATTAATTTAAATTGATACGACCTCTCAGTAATAGAAAATGAAAATGTCTCCACGGTACTACTACCGTGCCTGGAGGAGTGTATGGTATTCAAGAGGTTCAGGGCGACAATGATAACACAACAAAATATCATATTTGTTTTTATTTGAATATAGAAGCTATACAGTAGATCGATAGCTGTTCAGGTAGGTTAGCCGTGTTTGCCGGGAATGGCGCTAGGACGGCTCGAGATGGGCGGCAATGCTCAGGCAGGACGGCAGGGTGGATGCTTGGAATAATTAAATAATTCTCTGTAGCTTGTTTATCACCCCTGGTGAGAAGGATGTGTATGCACCTTAATGAGAATGCCTATTTGGATATTTGTAAAGTTGTACACAATATTCCATTATATTTACTATATACTCGTAGTCTATTTTTGTATTAAATTACAGCTTATTTAAGTGTAGGTACGTCATTTTGACATGTTAATTTTATTATTACAAGTCATTGTTATTCCAAAGTGTTAATTGAAGTAAGAATCTTTATTTTTGGTTAACCTTCGTTTTATCAAGTAATATTTGAATTAGAACGAACCTTTCCTGCCTCCAAGTATTAGGGATATGGGTGAGGCGGGGTGACGTTATGTACCTTGATGAAGCACTTGAAGACAAGCGTTTTTGGGAGATTAAAATGTATGGTCATATGACCATACATTTTAATCTCCCAAAAAACATGAAAATAATCTCTCATGAAAACTACGCATATACACTACACTACACTACAACTAAAGCTGTATGTGTTATTATAACATATCGGAAGATCTACAAAGGTTTCTTTGTGGTTTGCCTACCTTTGGTAAATTTTTCTGCGGTTTTCTTACCAAATATGTTTTTAAAATCTTGCAGGGTACTTCCTATTTTAATGGCCGCAACCACCATCTTCATATCCTTACTCTTAACCCTTTTTTGTAGTATTTTTAATCTGTCAAAGATAGTTGATTCGAGTCCCAAGTTAAACACAAAGATAGTTGATTCGAGTCCCAAGTTAAACACAAAGACAGTTGATTCGAGTCCCAAGTTAAACACAAAGATAGTGGTTTCGAGTCCCAAGTTAAACACAAAGATAGTTGATTCGAGTCCCAAGTTAAACACAAAGATAGTTGATTCGAGTCCCAAGTTAAACACAAAGATAGTTGATTCGAGTCCCAAGTTAAACACAAAGATAGTTGATTCGAGTCCCAAGTTAAACACAAAGACAGTTGATTCGAGTCCCAAGTTAAACACAAAGATAGTGGTTTCGAGTCCCAAGTTAAACACAAAGATAGTTGATTCGAGTCCCAAGTTAAACACAAAGATAGTGGTTTCGAGTCCCAAGTTAAACACAAAGATAGTAGATTCGAGTCCCAAGTTAAACACAAAGACAGTTGATTCGAGTCCCAAGTTAAACACAAAGACAGTTGATTCGAGTCCCAAGTTAAAGACAAAGATAGTGGTTTCGAGTCCCAAGTTAAACACAAAGATAGTTGATTCGAGTCCCAAGTTAAACCGCTCTTTAGGTAATTCTACTCGTAATTCTACTCTGTGAAAGGCGCTATAGAAATTAAGTATTCTTATTATAATGACGTTTGGAAAAAAATAAATACGAACATAACACATCAATCAAGAATAACTAGAAAATAGATACCAACATAACACATCAATCAAGAATAACTAGAAAATAGATATGAACATAACACATCAATCAAGAATAACTAGAAAATAGATATCAATCAATCAGACATACAAAATTAATTACTTAAAAAAAGGTGAAACAAAATTGTAATCGAATTATTCCCAATCAAGACTGAAGAACTGACCTAAAATTGAAGAAATGTCGTACTCGTAAAAGGACCATCCTGAACCAAACACTATTTACATAAAAAAAATCCACTAAACCCGATCGTCGCTATTTCACGATTGATGACGTGCAACTGTCTCGAGCAAATTCCTTATCCTCTATGTGAAACCAAAGATCGGAAGATGACAGTGCACGTCGTACGAGTAACAGATGTTTGCTTTTCAGGGGTAGATGCAGTAATTTATACTTGTTGCAATTATCTCCATAGAAAGTTTAGTTTCCGCTTTATTTATTACACCTACTAGTTAGTCGAAATATTTCATAACTCGCAAAATGCACAGACATGCAAGAGAGAGGAATCTATAAATTGTTTTTGTCTGCATTCACGAATCGCAACGATAAACAACCCAACCCAACCCATGTGCATTTAGTTTCGACCTAATCTCTCCTGTCTTAAAATTAAACTGACAAAAACACCCACCTTTCTCCAGCTATCGTTGCCTGAACACACAACAACAATCATTATTAGTATTATCCCTCCCCCGTCATCCCCTACGTCTGTTGCCCACGTCATCCCCTACGTATGTTGCCCCCGTCATCCCCTACGTATGTTGCCCCCGTCATCCCCATTGTGTTGGCCGATTATCTCTGGCCATCCCATCCACCTAAGGTACCTGACGATTTTCTCCACAACTCGCGGTGATGTGCTGTTCGTTGTCTGGATTCAACGATACGTCGCAATGTACATATTTCTACATCTATTCGGCTCATATGCGTAAGTCCATATTCACATATGTTCATCCTGTCCATACAGATACAGGTGACATCCACCACAGATCAATTTGGTGGTTTCGATGGTTTTAATAAGCGACGAACTTATGCACTTAACATATGATATACGTCAAAACATGAAAATACATTTCGACACATTTAATTTTTTTGTGATGTTGACTTTTGAGATATGATCCAAACCCGTTTCTGATACAAGACTCTTATCGTAGGAAGCGCGTAAATTAAGTTAACGACGAGTGTGTGTATATGCGTGTGTGTGGATTGTATTCGTCATATTTCTCGATAAACTGATAACGAAGCGAGTTATCTTCGATTTCGAGAAACATTATCAACAGTATTATTAAGCGTGCGCCGACATGTTCTGGTTAAGCCACGAGTTATCGCGGTGACATATACTCGTAAGAAGAGGCGCGACAGACAGGCCAAGGAAGGTAATCTTCGCGCTGAGAGCAGTCATCAATCAGTTTTCTTGTATTCCTACCTGCGGATATATCATATCGTTCTCTACACACGTTACGCGTCACCCAGAAGTGGGATCTGAATTCAAGTTAGTTGTTTTTTTTATTTATACTAGTTTGCTAATTTCTGATGTTTCTATTGTAACATTTACACGTTATAATGTTATATTTTTAAGAAACGAAACTTCCCTTTTTCAATTAATTTATTTTCAATATATTCATTTCGCCTTCTTTCATACATTGACTCTACATTTTTCTCTTATTGCACGCATCTTCATAGTATTTATCCTATTTGTATGATTCTTGTGTAAGCTTCATTTCCATTCGTCAAGTTGGGCAACACAACACAACACAACACATTCATCGTATCTGCTGTTTGATTTCATTCTTAGTGAGTGCTTGTTTGTTCCATTTCTCCCGTGGTTTTGATATTTTGTAAAACTTATTGAAATGGAAATTTATAAAATAAAGTGTACTCTATACTCTCGTTCTAAACCATCCATCCATCCACCCATCTATCTTTTAGTTGTTTCGGTTTGACTAGGATCTTCGTCCATCTGGGTCCTCTTCGTCCATTAGGGTCCTCTACGTCCACGCCCACTTCTACGTAGTCCTTATGTTTCTATAAAGACGAATTCGTTCTTCTAACATCCTTTTTTCACAGTTACTTCATGAGAAAAAGCTGCTCTCTAAATGACGCTATAGAAATTAAACTTTTATTACATATATTCCATTATGCCATTTTCCTGTCGGGGCAGGCGTAGAGGATACAGTGCCAGACTTTCCTATCTCTACATACATCGTTCGTCTCTTCTACGCGATGCATCTCTTAAAATTGATCTGACTTTTTAAGTTTCCCTTTTTTGTATAATAAAATTCACTGTTTTATTTAATTTAAATTCACGCTTTAACACATGTAAATAAGTGCGCTCGATCTTCAAATATACCCCACCCCCCCCCGGACCACATTTGATACTAGATACGTCGCATTTACCATAATGCGACGTATCTAGTATCAAATGAAAACTGAGTTCAGAATGTGATTTCACTTCATTGTGACATCTTCACGCATCCGCATATTTAATTAAGATTGCCGGGAAATATTCAAATGTTTGAATATCCCGCAGCGCCCCGAATAAACAATCGTTAAAGAATCGGTGAACACAAAATCTGATTTCTTCGATTAAATATAACATAACACGAAGCACTAGGAGCGTGGTACTCGCATGTATAATACTCGCCTATCCTCCAACTCGGAGTACGTAGGTATTTAATATAACATAACACGAAGCATTAGGAGCGTGGTACTCGCATGTATAATACTCGCCTATCCTCCAACTCGGAGTACGTAGGTATTTAATATAACATAACACGAAGCATTAGGAGCGTGGTACTCGCATGTATAATACTCGCCTATCCTCCAACTCGGAGTACGTAGGTATTTAATATAACATAACACGAAGCATTAGGAGCGTGGTACTCGCATGTATAATACTCGTAGTACGAAATGACAATTCTTTTTATTATATATTATTAACACAGATACCATCTCACTGTCTGAGTAAGCAAGGAGGCAAGAGTGTCAGACTTTCCTATTGCGGCACACATTGTTCGCTTCCTCTACAACCATGAACCTTCTCACACAACTCCCACGATTTCTCTTGCTTTTCCTTGTTTTTAAATATCATTCACTTGATCCAACCATACTTTCTTGGTATTCCCCTGCACGCCTTCATCACATCTTCACTGTATTTTGTTAATTTTTATTCATTCATTCAACATGTCTAAACCTTCTCAGAGTGCTCATCTTCATCTTATTTAATTCACCTGACACAAGTTCGCATTTATCCCTAACCACTTCATTACATTTATCCCTAACCACTTCATTACATTTATCCCTAACCACTTCATTACATATTTTCTCATACCTTGTCACCCCATATGTTCTTCTTAGTGCACGTATTCCCACAACGCTTATTCGGCTTTCTTGATTTTATTCCCTGTCACACTTTCATACTTGTTCCATAAGTTGGCATTACCTATAGAATATATTACTATCGTGGCATTAGAATATCATTTGATAATGTTCCGTGCAACATCTCGGTTCCCTGTTATGTCAGAAGCTGGGAGTGATGAGTTGATGTTGATGGTGATTATAGAAAATGCACACTTTCTTCAACGATTTACGCAAGTGACTGTTTACAACGCATCAAATGAAGTTTCTCTCGGAGATAATTTAAAAAGTCAACTAACTTTTTACCTATAGTTCTTCTTCCCTTGTGCTACGCGCGTATCTAACAAATTTGTTCCTAATGGGGCCTTAATATGCTTATTCCAAGTAACAAGTGCTGCATACTTATGGGCCCTTAATATGCTCATTCCAAGTAACAAGTGCAGCATACTTATGGGCCCTTAACATTCTCATTCCAAGTAACAAGTGTCGCATACTTATGGGCCCTTAACATTCTCATTCCAAGTAACAAGTGCCGCATACTCGTATAGTATTAGGACTTAAGTATGTGTGGGTAAATATAATAACATATAATATGTTGTATGTTTCATCCGAGAAAAGTTTAATTTCGACTCTCACAACCATATTAGACCGTTTTCTAAATCATATTTACATGTTCACGAATAAATTAGTAATCTACGAGTTAAGTGGCTGATTTAGAGGAAGCGTTCTATTTATACAATTATAATATAATTTCATGGAACCCGCTGATAACAGAGATAACACGTTCATCGCGTTCCTTTTACTGATAAAAAAAGCAAGATATGCGCGCATCATAACATACCATATATGGTAACATCCTCGAATATGTGGACTTATAACAGTTTAATATTACACGTTCCTTTATTTTGTGAACGTGTAATACACACAAATACAAACAAATACTATACAAATACAAAAATAGTGAGCTCACTCGCGACACTCGCGACACTTGCGACACTCGGATAAACAAATTGAATTCTTAGATTTGTTTATTTATTGTTTCGTGTATTTTGTTATTTCTGATGAACTTTCATCCGACCAGTTCAATCAATTCGGATACTTTAACGTGTTCCTCGCGGGAAGCACAAACGCCTGTGATTTGACGACAAATCAAGTTGAATGACACAAAATCGGGATGAAAATGGAACTAAAATTTAAAATAATCTTTATTCTAGCGACATCTCTGAAAACCTTGTCAAATAATATATTAGTTTATGAGATATTGTTGAATAAACAGAGCGCCGAATTTTTTTAGTTTTTCAATATTTCCAGCTATCGCGTCAGCATGCGTGACGCATACTGATGTTCATAATGGCCGCTCGGAATTACCTGTCGCGTACGGAGTCCTGCGGCGTGTCTCTCTTACGTAAATAAACATTACATACCTAAATATTTTATATACGAGCAGCATTCAATCTGATTTTTTATTTCTTTTAAAATATTTTTAATTAGTGACTATATAATTGTGTACGGTTCGTTTAGTTATTGTCAGTTTTCAGTGTTTTGATTTCAAATTTGATATTTGTATTTGAAATCAATACATTTTAAATTTTCTGTTTTATTATTTTTAACACGTTATATTTATTATGGCTAAACGTGGTCTAAGTGAAGAAGAAATTGGCGATTACGTATGTGAACTTGGGTCAAATTACGGGTCAAGTGTTAGTGAAGACGATAATATTTCCAACCTTAGTGATGGTATTGATTCCGATAATGATGAAAATGTTGGATTTGGCGGCGAATCGTCTACAGAAACGTTTTCATCTTCATGGCTTTCGGGTCCACATATTCCGGTTATTCATAATTTTAACGCATTTTCAGGAGTGAATCCAGACATTACGTTTTCTGAAAACTCCACCAAACTTGACTATTTTGAACATTTTCTCAATGAAGATATAACTAGCAAAATTGTTGACGAAACGAATAGTTTTTATCAACATGAAATTAATAATAAAAGTTTTGGAGATAAATCAAGGATAAGAAGATGGTATGATACATTTATTTACGAAATGTTCATATTTGTAGCAGTTACAATGTTAATGACGAGGAATCGTCATCTTACCATCGAGGAGCACTGGTCAACAGATCCTCTTCTGCCGAGTCCTATTTTCGGGCAAACAATGTCTAGGGACAGATTTGAGCTCATTTTACAGATGCTACATTTTAGTGACAACGCATCACAAATCATCAAATAGACTGCATAAAATAAAAATTGTGATTGATTTTGCTAGAAAAATATTTAAAGAAACCTTCGCACCTTTTCAGAATCTCTGCATAGATGAAAGCATAATTGCTTTCAGAGGGCGCTTGGTTTTCAAACAATATATCCCATCAAAACGGCATAGATTTGGAATAAAAATGTTTGTACTCTGTGACGTGATGACTGGATATACTCGTATATTAGATTTCATAATTTATACAGGATCTCAAACTGAAATTGTCAATGAAATGGGACTCGGTATATCTGGTTCAGTGGTCACAACTCTGTTAAATAATTATGTTTTGTGATAACTGGTACACTAGCCCTGAACTCTTTAAACGATTATATGAAAACAAAATAAATGCTTGCGGAACAGTGCGTAAAAACCGAAAAGGCATGCCAAGTTTTAAAAAAATTAAAAAGGGAGAACTGGAATCTTTTAATAATAGAAAATTGCTGGCGCTGAAATGGTGTGATCGGCGCGACGTGCACATGCTTACCACTCTTCATGACGATTCAAAAGATTGTACTGGAAAAGTAAACAGGTCAACCGGTGAAGCCATACAAAAACCCAAGTGCGTAATCGATTACAACAAATGACGGAGTTTGGTGGACAAAGCGGACATGATGCTAAGTGGATTAAGTTGCATGAGAAAGTCCATCAAATGGTACAAGAAGGTGTTTTCCCATGTAATAGATTTGTACAATATTTGCTCAACGCCCATATTTTGTACAAACTTGTTACATCTAAATCGGTTAGTCTGGCTGAATTTCAGCTAGTTGTTATTCGGCAATTGATTGAGAAAAATTAAAAAAAAGTAATGTTCAACAAAGTTCAACGCCCCACTACTTTTGCTGACATCCCTACAAGATTTATACCAAAAAAATATTTAAATCATGAAAAGATAAACATTCCATCTACGCCAAAACTAAAATAAATGTTAAAGTGCGTAAAATGACTAAATTTATGTGTTCTGAGTGCAATGTTCCGTTGTGTTTCCAACCATGCCTCAGGGCATACCACGAGAAAAAGAAATATTGAAAAATAAACAATCTTGATTTTTATTTCATAAACAGGTTAAGGTGGTTTCAATTTAACCCTTGACAGATTTAACGGAAAAGTATTTTTCTATAAATTCAAGTAAAATATCAAAGTTATCTTAAACTAATGATAGAAATGGAGAAAAGAAACTAGTTCCATAAGAAGGAAGGGAAATATTATGATTAAAGTGTATTATTTTGATTAAAACGAATTTTTTGAATTAGAATATATAAATAAAGTTGGTGCACATCTGATAACTTTGGGAATTTCATTCCACAGTCGTGTGTCGAGTCGAGTGTACCACAAATGAAGATGTGTAAAATGAGGGTTGGTGTTTTGTTACGCAAATGTTTTTATGAAGAGAAATTGGGATTGTTCAAGTTTCAAAATAATGTCAGCAGAATGTGAAGATTTCTTCGGTGTCAGATTTTAAGACATCGAAGTCTGTCCTGAAACTTGCGACACGTGGTCATACTTCTTTGTGTTAAACATAAATCGTATGTTATCATTTTGAAGTCTCGTCGGAAACTTTTCAACACTTGAAGAATTTAAGATCGAGTAAGATTTTGTCAGTTCAAGTTCGTAATAATCAAATAAGTGAGCTTCATTATCACTATAGGATTTAAGATTTAAAGAACTCACTAGACACGTCGATAGAGAAATATCCCTGTACGGCTATATTATCACTACAGGATTTAAGATTTAAAGAACTCGCTAGACATGTCGATAGAGAAATATCCCTGTACGGCTATATTATCACTACAGGATTTAAGATTTAAAGAACTCGCTAGACATGTCGATAGAGAAATATCCCTGTACGGCTATATTATCACTACAGGATTTAAGATTTAAAGAACTCGCTAGACATGTCGATAGAGAAATATCCCTGTACGGCTATATTATCACTACAGGATTTAAGATTTAAAGAACTCGCTAGACATGTCGATGGATAAATATCCCTGTACGGCTATATTATCACTACAGGATTTAAGATTTAAAGAACTCGCTAGACATGTCGATAGAGAAATATCCCTGTACGGCTATATTATCACTACAGGATTTAAGATTTAAAGAACTCGCTAGACATGTCGATGGATAAATATCCCTGTACGGCTATATTATCACTACAGGATTTAAGATTTAAAGAACTCGCTAGACATGTCGATAGAGAAATATCCCTGTACGGCTATATTATCACTACAGGATTTAAGATTTAAAGAACTCGCTAGACATGTCGATAGAGAAATATCCCTGTACGGCTATATTATCACTACAGGATTTAAGATTTAAAGAACTCGCTAGACATGTCGATGGATAAATATCCCTGTACGGCTATATTATCACTACAGGATTTAAGATTTAAAGAACTCGCTAGACATGTCGATAGAGAAATATCCCTGTACGGCTATATTATCACTACAGGATTTAAGATTTAAAGAACTCGCTAGACATGTCGATAGAGAAATATCCCTGTACGGCTATATTATCACTACAGGATTTAAGATTTAAAGAACTCGCTAGACATGTCGATAGAGAAATATCCCTGTATGGCTATATTATCACTACAGGATTTAAGATTTAAAGAACTCGCTAGACATGTCGATGGATAAATATCCCTGTACGGCTATATTATCACTACAGGATTTAAGATTTAAAGAACTCGCTAGACATGTCGATAGAGAAATATCCCTGTACGGCTATATTATCACTACAGGATTTAAGATTTAAAGAACTCGCTAGACATGTCGATAGAGAAATATTCCCTCGACGATCCCACAACAGCTTATGATACAATAAACTATTCAACACCTTTAGTGTGTACGAGTACAGTGTTGTTAGGTCAAGTCACATAAAGCCAGCTTTTTACACTAATTTTAATCTCCGGAAACTCTTATTTAACGGGAAAGGCAAAAATGGAATACTTAGCAACAGTGGTGTGTTTAAACTTTTATGTGTTGACTGTGATAATTTCTATATAGGAAAGACAGGAAGGTAATTTGAAAAGAGATTCCGTGAACACAAATTTGCCTTAACAACTCCTCTAATTCTAATCTGAAATGGCTAATCATTGTCATCGTGAAAACCATACATTTTCTATCGATGATGCCAAATTCTTAGATATCGGTAGTAACGGATATAAATTGGACAGATTAGGGGCCCTAGAAATTTCTAAGTCAGTGCATCGGGGTGAACATCTATCAAACACATAATATATATCCCAAGAATCTCGCCGCTGTTCGCTGACGTTGTTCCCTCCCTCCCTTCACCCCCAGCCCCCAACCCGAATGTTTACCGTTAGAAGCGTGTATGTCGGTACCAGTTCGAATAAAATTCAGTCTGTTTGTGCTCCCCTAGTGATGAGGTGAAAGTCTTGAATATGGTAGGGTCATACCGTTGCAAAAAGTGGAATAAACAGTGTAATAATGTACTATACTATGTATGTTATGTTGTCATCGCGTCACGACATGAGACTTCGGATCGTAGAATGGTGTTGTCTATTCTCGTGCACTTGTTATTCCAGACCACGGCTTTATCTACTTGGCCTCTTATTTCTGTTTCTATTCTGCGCATTGTAACTGAGTGAATCAATTTCTAAATGCACTGTAACTGATCTAATTGCCACCTAGATATTTCTGTATGGAGCGCATTGTAACTGAGTGAATTAATTTCTAAATGCACTGTAACTGATCTAATTGCCACCTAGATATTTCTGTATGGAGCGCATTGTAACTGAGTGAATTAATTTCTAAATGCACTGTAACTGATCTAATTGCCACCTAGATATTTCTGTATGGAGCGCATTGTAACTGAGTGAATTAATTTCTAAATGCACTGTAACTGATCTAATTGCCACCTAGATATTTCTGTATGTAGCGCATTGTAACTGAGTGAATTAATTTCTAAATGCACTGTAACTGATCTAATTGCCACCTAGATATTTCTGTATGGAGCGCATTGTAACTGAGTGAATTAATTTCTAAATGCACTGTAACTGATCTAATTACCTCCTAGATATTTCTGTATGGAGCTCATTGTAACCGAGTGAATTAATTTCTAAATGCACTGTAACTGATCTAATTGCCACCTAGATATTTCTGTATGGAGCGCATTGTAACTGAGTGAATTAATTTCTAAATGCACTGTAACTGATCTAATTGCCACCTAGATATTTCTGTATGGAGTTCATTGTAACTGAGTGAATTAATTTCTAAATGCACTGTAACTGATCTAATTGCCACCTAGATATTTCTGTATGGAGTTCATTGTAACTGAGTGAATTAATTTCTAAATGCACTGTAACTGATCTAATTGCCACCTAGATATTTCTGTATGGAGCGCATTGTAACTGAGTGAATTAATTTCTAAATGCACTGTAACTGATCTAATTGCCACCTAGATATTTCTGTATGGAGTTCATTGTAACTGAGTGAATTAATTTCTAAATGCACTGTAACTGATCTAATTGCCACCTAGATATTTCTGTATGGAGCGCATTGTAACTGAGTGAATTAATTTCTAAATGCACTGTAACTGATCTAATTGCCACCTAGATATTTCTGTATGGAGCGCATTGTAACTGAGTGAATTAATTTCTAAATGCACTGTAACTGATCTAATTGCCACCTAGATATTTCTGTATGGAGCGCATTGTAACTGAGTGAATTAATTTCTAAATGCACTGTAACTGATCTAATTGCCACCTAGATATTTCTGTATGGAGTTCATTGTAACTGAGTGAATTAATTTCTAAATGCACTGTAACTGATCTAATTGCCACCTAGATATTTCTGTATGGAGCGCATTGTAACTGAGTGAATTAATTTCTAAATGCACTGTAACTGATCTAATTGCCACCTAGATATTTCTGTATGGAGTTCATTGTAACTGAGTGAATTAATTTCTAAATGCACTGTAACTGATCTAATTGCCACCTAGATATTTCTATATGGAGCGCATTGTAACTGAGTGAATTAATTTCTAAATGCACTGTAACTGATCTAATTACCACCTAGATATTTCTGTATGGAGTTCATTGTAACTGAGTGAATTAATTTCTAAATGCACTGTAACTGATCTAATTGCCACCTAGATATTTGAATTCCATCAATCATAAGTTGAAATCTCACTGATAGATACTTAATTTTTTATTAAGTATCTATACGGAATTTCAAGTGATTTTTGTTTGTCGTGGCCCCAATAAACTAGGCTTTGGTCTGTACCTTACTGAGGATATATAACCATGAAAAATAAGTTGACACTTGAACTTATTATTGATTATTACCATTCATATCATATCAAACATTCTCATTGAGTTGAAAAATTGTGAGACCCATTTACGAGACCCAATCACCCACCCACCCCGAGACCCACTCACTCTGTCAATTTCCGACAAGTAATATTCAATCGGAAGTATTCTTTTATATCTTATCGAATTCATTTTCCTGTCTTAACAATCCCAGCGTGCCCGGTGCCCGCCCAGGCGAGTCCATTCATAACAGGACGTCTCCGCAAGAGAGCACCAGGGAAGAAACTATAGTTTTATTTTGTTTCTTCTCACCTTTCCGCTTGTTCTATGGCCACTGACGCGTTTCGTTCTATAAGCATCGACTGAACGCCCTCAATCGTGGGATCTTATGAAATTTCTTATAGACTTAAGTATCAATTACGTCTGATGGAGGCACGTGGTGTAGATTATCTTTATCTGGTGTCTTTTATGGGATAAAATGTGAGGGTTTATGGTTGATTGCCTGGAAAATAGGTTTTCGTGTATTTATGGGATGGTTTCTTTAATCTCGTTGGTAGGACGCCTTCTCAGCCGGTTACCTTTCTTATCGAATATACCAATCGATGGACTCTGCCAATCAGAGAGACGGTTCCCATAAGAAAATATAAAAAAAGGATTCAGTCTGGTGAAAGAGTTCGTCAGATAACAATACTCATTCGCGCCGAGTACATGTGCGAATACGTGACCTCTTCACATGCGGGGCAGTATGATATTATCAACACTGCAATAACAAATGTACATACACCAGTGGCTGTAAACCGAAGGACATATTACCATGCGAATTTACAAAAAAAAACGTATGAACAGTGCAGTGCAGTAGGCGTTAGGCGTCTTCCATCCGCAGAATAACTGACGATCATACTCGATCACAAAAGATTTCCTATCATCTTATTACATTACAATATGCTTTCTCTTGAGTTTCTCGAAAAATAGCGAGAAGCCAAGTGAAGACGAGCGAGGAGATAAAAGTCCAGTTAATCAAGGTAAGGTTACATTTGTCGAGGTTGGTTAGGTTAGGTTAGGTAAGGTTAGGTTAAAGAGATGAGGAATGAATCCGAAGATGGCTTGATCAAAGGTAGATGAGTTGTACAGTTTGCATTTTTTAATTGGTGAAAAACGAGAGAGATGACTTTTGGATGAGTGGAACTACATTTTTGTTTCCTTTCATTCCAGAAGCAACCACCGCGGCCAGTCTCATCTGCAGAGGAAGATGGTGGAGCACAACGATGGCAAAGAGGATGAGGAGTGTAGGGAGGCTGGGTTGAGCGAGGAGCAGGAAGCGCTTTTGCTGGAGTACCTGGCTACGATGCAGTCCCTCGTATACAGCGAACAGTGCGCGCGCGTGCTGCAGCAAGTTGAGGGTCAAGACGTGGTCATCTTCCTTGGTAACACGAGGGCGGGCAAAAGCACCGTAGTCAACTATACCATTGGTAACCATCTCAGGGCTGTGAAGATCAAGAAAAACCATTTCAAGATCCTGGTGGAAGAAGACTCGAGTGGACCATGTATCGGAACTGAGGCCGTCTCGGAGACTACGATACCTACGGCTTGGAACTCTTCCAAAGTCGACGGTCTCGTCGTGGACGCACCCGGTTTTGACGACAACAGGGGCGAAGCGCAAGATGTTGCCAACGCCTTCTACATCAAGGAACTCATTGCTAACACCAATTCCATCAAGTTTGTCCTAATATCAGATATCAACGACATCATCCACGACAACATCGCACAGTTCATCAATTTCATAGACAAAATCCACACTATGTTGCCAAAGTGCGAGAAGCTCCACGAAAGTACGATCGTGGTATTCAACAAGGATCGAGAAGAAACGACAAAGAAAGAGATATGCGATTATTTATACAACAAGATCATTAAACATGATAAGATCAAAACGAAAAATCGGAAACTGTTAAAATTCCTAATCTGCAATCCGCAGCAAATCGTCATCTGCCAGATGCCTTTCGAAGAGGGGCCGATACAGGAGACAGACGTGTTCTGTGGACTTGTTAAGAGCATCAAAACTACACCGAAGTTACCTCGCTCGACTTTAGCGGGCCTCTCTCCCGGCATCTCAGACCGCTCGCGGTGTTTTCTTCTCGAAGCTCACACCTACTTGACAGAGATGCGAGAACTCAACGAAGCACTCAAGTCGGCCGAAGACTCCTTTATGGAGACTGTGGGTCAATACACAACGGCGGATATTTCCACGACTAACGATATGATCGAGGTAAAAGGGAAAATAATGATAATGGAAGAGAAAATCAAGTGCTTGATGAGCACGCCCCTCGACCTGAAAGAGACGCTGTCCAGGCTGGGAGAAATTGTGCCGGACTTGCAGGTTCTGCATAAGGACAGTAAACTGTATATCAAGATCAAGTTCATAAGTTTCGTTGATCAAATCCTCGGCATCGAGGAGAGCACCATCATCAACGTGAAAATAAATACTGCGCTGTCCGCGATGAAGGATGCGCTGATCGGGTGTCGCATCCAGCTGCAGGAGAAAATGCTCGAGATCAGCAGCGAGGAGGCTGCGCGCCGGTTCAAAGCGCTGGAGCAGAGTCGGGCAAACGAAGAAAAAGAGTTCAAAATGAAACTGGAGCAGTTGGAGGAGCAACATAAGCGATTCTTGGATAAACAGAGACAGGAGCAACGGAAAGGGCCCTGCAATATTCTCTAGGCTCTGCGCCGGTAGAGTAGTCCACTACTGAAACTTGATTCGGTGTGGTGAGGACTAGGACTAATACTGATTCTGCTGCGGGTTTCAGCGAGACTCGGCGCTCACCGGTCGCTCAATGTATCCTGATTTAAGAGACATTATATTGTACAATATTATTATAAACTGAACTCTTTTATTTTCCCAGCCACCCGACATAACACATATAAATTAATTCAAACTCAAAACTTGTTTATATGTTATATCGTCATTGTTAAGGAAAAAGTCATTAATTACCATTTTTGCTCAAAATGAGATTTTTCATTATTTGAATCAAAAACACAAATCTCTATCATTCTAAAAGTCTAAAACGGCATTATTTAAGCCAATAGCCGAGCGAAGTTAGGCCACTAAACACTAAACACTAAACACTAAACACTATCATTAACTGTAAACATTGATTGTTTGTTTGTATGGAAAAAGTCATTATACTCGTACTATATTACTTGATGAGTTCTTCCTTACCAATGATACGCATGAAGTTGCAATTAATGAATTGTGTGAGATAGACGTTGCCAGTGTTTGTCATGCAATTTACTTTTTAAGTGGCTTTGTTAAGTTTTGGTGATTTTATTTAACTTTTCTTTTTACAATCAAGATTTTCGAATTTTTAGAATTTCCTTTTTTAAACCTAAAAAGGACTTATGTTCTGTCTGCGTCAAGTATAAAACAATTCGTGATAAAAATGAGGAAACCGTTTAAATGTATCACAACTATTTAGGTCGAAGAAATTAATCGAATGCAGCAAAAGAAACAGACAAAAAAAGGGCGCAAGAAGATCTAAAATTCAGAACTGTTACTTTTGACATGCAGAGTGTGCTTCATATTCCATCTCCTACTCCTACTCCTACTCCTACTACTCTGATGCTAGTCCTATGTAGGTATTGTACTATACAAGCAAGTTATGCGTTTACAACTTAGCAATTTACGAAGGAGGGAATGGAGATGTAGACACTGTTTCGTATGGAATGAGTTACATGACAAGCGAGGTAGGTAGTACTAAGAGGTAGGTAGTAGAATTGGTACAGTTCTTTTGAAATGGATAGTCATTGCACAGAGATGTAAAAGAACTGTCTCGTTTTCTGATACATGCTCTGGGCAAAATAGAAATCAGCAAGTGGCTGCAGTTTTGCTCTGGGCTGTAACCTTCACTCATGTAGAGGTTATCGAACATTTTTGTCAGAATCTGGCCATTCACACATGGAATACGATACGATACGATACGATAGCATGCACTCCAATATTAAAAAAGAAAAGAAGAACAAAGATGTCTTTGGTATGAATGGCTGGATTCAAATTTTAAAAAAACACCAGAAAAAAACCGCAGACAGGATTTAAAAAATCCATATAAAGTAAATGAGCTGCATTATTGCGATTTTTATAACCTCCAAGATTTGTCTTTTAAAGTAATCAAAAAATATAACAATTGAGGAGGAAGGCGAAAACGTCAATTGGTTAAAGATAAAATGTCTGAAATATGAAAAAGTGAATCCAAAACAAATTCCATACAAATATGAGCATAACATAACATAACGGGGCATATAAAACAATAATGGTAACCGGCCGAGGCAGAGGCAGAGCACGCAGCAAAGCAGCAAATCAGCTGGTACGGGTAACAGTGTAACTCTCTTCTCGTCAAATTGTATGACAACATGTTGCCAATCGCAAATGCTGTGTTCTTCAGGAGTGGTGCTGGAAGAATGTCCCAGCTGGTGCGCATCTCTACCAGCTGATGATAAATAAACTATTTGTGATTCATCAAGCGATTGTGGTGACTAAACATTGTATTTATAAAAATGACTTATTATTTTACATAATATTTTCTTTAATAAAGTTGTTCAATTTTATGATTAATTTTACTGTGCAGAACCCTCAAAATCTCTCGAGAAAAATTAAAATTAACTGTGTAAAAATTATTAAGTGATCTTTCTCACATATTTCATCTGTAAGAAAAAAATCACTAAGTGTTAAAATTTCTTTTTCTACATATTTCCAGTATCTAAACAGTTTTTTTTCTACACGTAAACATGAAGGCTAATACAAGGCCAATACAATAAACATGAAGGCCAATACAAGGCCAATACAATAAACATGAAGGCCAATACAATAAACATGAAGGCCAATACAATAAATCAAACGGGCCAATACAAGGTCAATACAATAAATCAAACGGGCCAATACAAGGTCAATACAATAAATCAAACGGGCCAATACAAGGCCAATACAATAAATAAAACGGGTCAATACAATAAATCAAACGGGCCAATACAATAAATCTAACGGGCCAATACAATAAATCAAACGGGACAATACAAGACCAATACAATAAATCAAACGGGTCAATACAAGGCCAATACAATAAATCAAACGGGCCAATACAAGGTCAATACAATAAATCAAACGGGCCAATACAATAAATCAAACGGGCCAATACAAGGTCAATACAATAAATCAAACGGGCCAATACAAGGCCAATACAATAAATCTAATGGGCCAATACAATAAATCAAACGGGTCAATACAATAAATCAAACGGGCCAATACAATAAATCTAACGGGCCAATACAATAAATCAAACGGGACAATACAAGACCAATACAATAAATCAAACGGGCCAATACAATAAATCTAACGGGCCAATACAATAAATCAAACGGGACAATACAAGACCAATACAATAAATCAAACGGGCCAATACAATAAATCTAACGGGCCAATACAATAAATCAAACGGGACAATACAAGACCAATACAATAAATCAAACGGGCCAATACAATAAATCTAACGGGCCAATACAATAAATCAAACGGGACAATACAAGACCAATACAATAAATCAAACGGGCCAATACAAGGCCAATACAATAAATGAAACGAGCCAATACAAGGCCAGCGACTTATTAATTCACCTCAGTTAGAGCGACTTCTTTACTCTTTATCATAAGTAGTCCAAATCATATGAAAGTCCACACAACGTCCATATTGATGACGCACTATGTAACATATATCATATAGGTAGTGATGTCATTATGGTAAAGGTAATTGATTTGGTATTTATAGTGGAAAATAAATTAATAACGACATTTAATTAATATGTTTAATTTGTTTTCAGTCTGGTTTTCACTTGAGGCAAGTAAAACAGCTTTCTGGTTGGTTGGAAGAGATTGCCACATAGCAATTTAAAAAAAAAGGAATCCCCGCAAAGGCCATACATTTTTGGCACTGAGTGCACTTAGATGTCATGTGCCTGAATCCAAGGCACTTAAAGCGCTGCACTATTGGTGAGCAGTCCTCCACATGTACTCCTCCCGAAGAAAGCCAACGTTGACTCTTTCCTTAGACCGGGCTCCACCGAGGCGATTACTTCCACCCGCTGTGCCCAGTGCCGCATTTGTATCGAAGGCCCTCCCTAGGCAGTTTGCAAATTGTGCCCCTCTCCCTCCCTTCCCTCCAAATATATAATTAAAAAAATACTCCCCTCTTCGTTTTATATGATGATGTACTCGTATTTCACGCCATACAACAAACCTCTATAGTTTATAACAAATTTCACGCCACACAACAAACCTCTATAGTTTATAACGTATTTCATGCCATAGAACAAACCTCTATAGTTTATAACGTATTTCACGCCATACAACAAACCTCTATAGTTTATGTCTTGCTTTCTTCATGTCATTAAAGTCCATATTCACTGTTTTGATAGGTTTAGTATATTTTGTTTGAACTTGTATCTTAAATATTGTATGTTTTGAATGGTTTCAATAATAAAAAACTTCATACGACGGAACAGTTACTATAGTTTGTTAATGGTGTGCAACGGTCGAGGCTATCATTGTATCTTTAAATATGAACCGAAGGGAATGTATTCTTCCATAAAGCATCAGCCTAAATCATTCTTACGCATCATGAATCTTTGAGCGCCCCTAGGCGAGCAGCGCACACAACTCTTTGTATGTCCGCACTGGTTGATCTACATTTTTAAAGGATACATTACTCAAATGCTCAGATCTTTCGAGCCACTGCGACAGTTATCAGTTTGATGTGAATTTGTTGTAAATTTTTTATCCTGGATTATATAAGATATTGCGAGTATATCCCACCGTTAGTCTGGGTGAGTTTTTATAGCATCCGCTTCTGGTCTACTATTTTTATAGCCAGTTTGTCAAGTCGCCGGCCTGCAGCTGTTTTTGCCATTGATTGATTGTTGCGACGTGGTGTGACCGCGGTCAAGCAGGAATCTGACCTTAGAATCCTCAAAGCAAACTATACTTGTATATATTCTGAAGTATCTTTGACTGTTGCAGCCACGACTACTCACTGGTGTTCGGCACCAACCCGCAAGTGATGCTCGGTAAGGCGGACCGGCTCATCTACGGGGACTCGTGTATGACACACGCCATGGTCTTCACGGCTGTCTCTATAGATGTGAGTGGAAATGTTAAATAATTGTTTGGAAGAGTCTAAAGTGAGCTCACGCAAGTTTCTTTGACTCACTAGAAATGGCTTCAGTTATTTAACCTTTCCCTGCCAGACACGGAGTAGATGGTATGTACTTGTACGTCAGACTTTCCCCTGCCAGGCACGGATTAGATGGTATGTATCTGTACATCAGACTTTCCTCTGCCAGGCACGGAGTAGATGGTATGTATCTGTACATCAGACTTTCCTCTGCCAGGCACGGAGTAGATGGTATGTATCTGTACATCAGACTTTCCTCTGCCAGGCACGGAGTAGATGGTATGTATCTGTACGTCAGACTTTCCCCTGCCAGGCACGGAGTAGATGGTATGTATCTGTACATCAGACTTTCCTCTGCCAGGCACGGAGTAGATGGTATGTATCTGTACGTCAGACTTTCCCCTGCCAGGTACGGAGTAGATGGTATGTATCTGTACGTCAGACTTTCCTCTGCCAGGCACGGAGTAGATGATATGTATCTGTACATCAGACTTTCCTCTGCCAGGCACGGAGTAGATGGTATGTATCTGTACATCAGACTTTCCCCTGCTAGGCACGGAGTAGATGGTATGTACCTGTACGTCAGACTTCTCCCTGCCAGACACGGAGTAGATGGTATGTACCTGTACGTCAGACTTTCCCCTGCCAGGCACGGAGTAGATGGTATGTATCTGTACGTCAGACTTTCCCCTGCCAGGTACGGAGTAGATGGTATGTATCTGTACGTCAGACTTTCCTCTGCCAGGCACGGAGTAGATGATATGTATCTGTACATCAGACTTTCCTCTGCCAGGCACGGAGTAGATGGTATGTATCTGTACATCAGACTTTCCCCTGCTAGGCACGGAGTAGATGGTATGTACCTGTACGTCAGACTTCTCCCTGCCAGACACGGAGTAGATGGTATGTACCTGTACGTCAGACTTTCCCCTGCCAGGCACGGAGTAGATGGTATGTATCTGTACGTCAGACTTTCCTCTGCCAGGCACGGAGTAGATGGTATGTATCTGTACGTCAGACTTTCCCCTGCCAGGCACGGAGTAGATCGTATGTATCTGTACGTCAGACTTTCCTCTGCCAGGCACGGAGTAGATGATATGTATCTGTACATCAGACTTTCCTCTGCCAGGCACGGAGTAGATGGTATGTATCTGTACGTCAGACTTTCCTCTGCCAGGCACGGAGTAGATGATATGTATCTGTACATCAGACTTTCCTCTGCCAGGCACGGAGTAGATGGCATGTATCTGTACGTCAGACTTTCCTCTGCCAGGCACGGAAAAGATGGTATGTATCTGGACATCAGACTTTCCTCTGCCAGGCACGGAGTAGATGGTATGTATCTGTACGTCAGACTTTCCCCTGCCAGGCACGGAGTAGATGGCATGTATCTGTACGTCAGACTTCTCCCTGCCAGACACGGAGTAGATGGTATGTATCTGTACATCAGACTTTCCCCTGCCAGGCACGGAGTAGATGGCATGTATCTGTACGTCAGACTTCTCCCTGCCAGACACGGAGTAGATGGTATGTATCTGTACGTCAGACTTTCCCCTGCCAGGCACGGAGTAGATGGCATGTATCTGTACGTCAGACTTCTCCCTGCCAGGCACGGAGTAGATGGTATGTATCTGTACATCAGACTTTCCCCTGCCAGGCACGGAGTAGATGGTATGTATCTGTACATCAGACTTTCCTCTGCCAGGCACGTAGTAGATGGTATGTATCTGTACGTCACTCTCCCCTGCTAGGCACGGAGTAGATGGCATGTACCTGTACGTGCCATTCATACTAAAGACATCTTTGTTCTTCTTTTCTTTTTTAATATTGGAGTGCATGCTATCGTATCGTATCGTATCGTATTCCATGTGTGAATGGCCAGATTCTGACAAAAATGTTCGATAACCTCTACATGAGTGAAGGTTACAGCCCAGAGCAAAACTGCAGCCACTTGCTGATTTCTATTTTGCCCAGAGCATGTATCAGAAAACGAGACAGTTCTTCTACATCTCTGGGCAATGACTATCCATTTCAAAAGAATTGTACCAATTCCAGTACTACCTACCTCGCTTGTCATGTAACTCATTCCATACGAAACAGTGTCTCCATCTCCAGCTCCAAATGCATTTCTTCCGATTGTCATTATTATTATTATTAAATTTTTTTTTCGTGTCTTTTGGCTCAGTTACTTGTTTATTTGAATGTTTCTTTTCCGGCGCACTAGGCACGCCGTCTCCTGTCATGTTTCGCGCGTGCGCGCTAGGCATGCCGTCTCCTGTCATGTTTCGCGCGTGCGCGCTAGGCACGCCGTCTCCTGTCAACAAACAAACACCTGTCAATTATCGTTTTGACGTTTCATAATGTATCGTGTCCCGTTTATGTTGAATCATTGTTAAAATAAAATAAAAAATAATGCATTTCTTCCGATTGTCATTATTATTATTATTTTTTTTTTTTTCGTGTCTTTTGGCTCTGTTACTTGTTTATTTGAATGTTTCTTTTATTCAGACGGAGGATATTACGATTCGCCGTGGGATTAAAATTCTCGAAAAATCAAATTATTCCTTCTCCTGTCAACAAACAAACACCTGTCAATTATTGTTTTGACGTCTCATAATGTATCGTTTCCCGTTTACGTTGAATCATTGTTAAAATAAAATAAAAAATAATGCATTTCTTCCGATTGTCATTATTATTATTATTTTTTCGTGTCTTTTGGCTAAAATACACTAAAAACCTCCTGTCGAGTTTCGACTGGGGAATTCAATCTTGGGGAAGACATCCAAAAAAGGCGACTTTAGTGTCAATCTTGGAGAAGACATCCAAAAAAAGCGACTTTAATGTCAATCTTGGAGAAGAAATCCAAAAGAGGCGACTTTAATGTCAATCTTGGGGAAGACATCCAAAAAAGGCAACTTTAATGTCAATCCCCAAGATTGACACTAAAGTCGCCTTTTTTGGATGTCTTCCCCAAGATTGCCATTAAAGTCACCTTTTTTAGAAGACATTTAAAAAAGGCGACTTTAATGTCAATCTTGGGGAAGACATCCAAAAAAGGCGACTTTAGTGTCAATCTTGGGGAAGACATCCAAAAACGGCGACTTTAGTGTCAATCTTGGAGAAAACATCAACAAATGTGACTATTTTTGTCTAAATTGTTTCGTAACTTATTGCGGAATAGACGAAAAGGTTTACGAATATAGGTACAAAATGACGACAGAATTATTATTTGTGCAACGTGCTTCTGTGGTTTTCGTTCCAAACCTTTTATTTTGTGTCAATATTTTTCAGTTTGAATGAATTTTTACTACGAGTATAAAAAAAACAATTTTTAGTGCAAAAGAGTTAGAATTATAAATTAATCAAGACAAATGTGTGATAGAAACGTATTTGTGTCAATTGTGATATAAAACGACAAAACTTGCTGAATTTTTGTTAGTAATAGACGGAGATTTTATGCTTTCCACTCTAAAAAAAACCTGCCATTTACTGCCAAGTTTGTCGTATGTACAAAATAACGACAGAATCATTATTCGTTCAACGTGTTTTTCGTCCCAATCCATCAATATTATCCCGTTTGAATTAATTTCATTACTTTTGTCTAACAAAAAACCAATTTTTTCGTATAAAAATTCTAGAATTATAATTATTTTGTATTTAATGTAATTTCATGGTATTTCAATGCATTACCGACTCAAGTTTGCCGAATTCTTAGTTTAAATGCGTTGATGTAAAAAGGTGCCTTTTGTGTCATTCTTGAAAAATACATCCACAAATGTATCAAACTGTTTTTTTATCTAGAGACTTATCTTTTTATCAATCCATATCGCGTTTCAAAATGGACTAAAAGCCTGGCTTAGACTAAAATACAGATTTTTCAATAATTTAGATAAAATTGACCTTCTTAGTGCCAATAAAACGCATTGAATGTCATTTTATGATATTTTAATGCATTATTGAGTCAAATTCGACAAATTCTGAGTTTAAATACCTCGATGTACTCGTACATAAAAAAGGCGACTTTAATGTCATTCTTGGAGAAGACATCTACAAATGTATAAAAAATACTATTTTTGCCTAAATTGTCTCATATTTTCTTGTAGAATAGATGAAAAGGTCTCCGTTAAACTAAAAATGCACAATTTTGTCGAAATATTTAATTTTTCAGGTTAATTGGACTATATAATATAATATTATATAAGTGCCAATAAAGTGCATTAATTGTAAATTCATGGCATTTTAATTTTAATTGCTGGGTCAAATTTATCGAATTTTATGTTCAAATGCGTTGATGTACGTAAAAAGACGACATTAGTTTCATTTTTGAGGAAGATGACCAAAAATGACCTAACCTAACCCAACTAAATCTAACCTAACCTAACTCCGTAAAGAGTCGCTCTACGTGACCCAATAACTCCTACAAGGGATATAAAACTGGTGCGTTGCATACCAGACGTCCATTCTCCAAAGCTCAACCTAAAAAAAACCTAACCTAACCTAACCTTACCTAACCTAACTCAACTTAACCTAACCTAACCTAGCCCAGTTATGGTCTTGTCGCGACTTAAGAACGTTGTGTTGCGCTAGCTCTCCGCTTAAAAAGTTGATTTCTTTTGCGAATTTGCGTTAGCTGCATTGTGTTGCATATTATCGGATGTGGAATTTTGTGATCTGTGTACTAGTGTTTTTTTTTTAAATTGTGTTGGAATTTGAACGGTTTATGGACAAAACACCAGAATTCTAGCTTCGAAGCCTCGCTGTTTTTGGTTTTTGGTGAACGCCCCCAAAATGGCAGTGGTGACCTGGTGTTTTTTTGTTGGCATTCGATGTAACTTTTAAAGTGCTATCGATTGACCATATTTATGGATTTTTTTGAGGAAAATAAAGGATTTTTCAGTATTATTGCGCAATAGGTCGTAATGATTAATATCGCGAGAATAATACGATGTTTTCACTTATTTTATTTTACAAACTGTATGTGCCGTGCCGATGTGTGTTGATAGTGAAAGTTTCATTTTGTTTTAATTTTTATGACTATTGAGACTTCCAAGGACATAAAACTATTTTTTTTTATTGTTTCGTGACTTTGGTCCTGATTTGCGCCTTCCCGAGATGTGTAACCTATTGTTTTTATTTTACTATTGTCTTTTGTGTTTAACTGTTATTCGTTTGACATATTGTTTACTCCAAAGTGCCGCGTATTACCGGAGATATCGACGAAATTCCTGTGGTGTGCGCCGTCCGTGTTCATAAAATTAGTTTTTTTTTAGTGTTTCGTGACTTTGGTCCTGATCTGCGCCTTCCCGTGATCTGTAACCTATTGTTTTCATTTAACTATTGTCTCTTGTGTTTAACTGTAATTCGTTTGACATATTGTTTCCTCCGGAGTGCCACGTATTGCCGGAGATATTGACGACATTCCTGTGGTGTGCGCCGTCCGTGTTCATAAAACTAGTTTTTTTTAGTGTTTCGTGACTTTGGTCCTGATTTGCGCCTTCCCGTGATCTGTAACCTATTGTTTTCATTTAACTATTGTCTCTTGTGTTTAACTGTAATTCGTTTGACATATTGTTTCCTCCGGAGTGCCACGTATTGCCGGAGATATCGACGAAATTCCTGTGGTGTGCGCCGTCCGTGTTCATAAAACTAGTTTTTTTTTAAGTGTTTCGTGACTTTGGTCCTGATTTGCGCCTTCCCGCGATCTGTAACCTATTGTTTTCATTTTACTATTGTCTCTTGTGTTTAACTGTAATTCGTTTGACATATTGTTTCCTCCGGAGTGCCACGTATTGCCGGAGATATCGACGAAATTCCTGTGGTGTGCGCCGTCCGTGTTCATAAAACTAGTTTTTTTTAAGTGTTTCGTGACTTTGGTCCTGATTTGCGCCTTCCCGCGATCTGTAACCTATTGTTTTCATTTTACTATTGTCTCTTGTGTTTAACTGTAATTCGTTTGACATATTGTTCGTCCAAAGGGCCGCGTATTACCGGAGATATCGACGAAATTCCTGTGGTGTGCGCCGTTGGAAATGTCATGTTTTCTCGGAACGGGACGTCGTAGCCCAAAAATAACGAAATTTAGCCCTTCCCCCCTATTGACCCTCCCCCACGGGGTCAGTTGGCGCATTCTCTTCAGACCCACAGGGACTCTCAACCCCGCCCCTATTGGAAGCACTTCACCTACCCTTGCGATTTATGACATCCTGGGGTGGGCTGTGAGAGTTCTGTCGACTCAGGATCTGCTCTCCGTTACAAAGAATTCATAAATTGTTTCTATTTTCACTGTGCCTTTACTTCTTATTCTCTTTCATTTATTTTCTTTCATTTCAAACCCTTTTATATAAGTTATTTTTCTTGCTATCATTCATTTCTCGCTCTCTTCATTCACCATTCATCTCCTGCATCGTATTGTTTTTCTTTGTTTTCTTTTTCTTTTTCTAGAAAAGTACATATTAGATGATATTCCCGGAATAGACACTGTTTTGTTTTGTTCAGTGAAACGCTGTTCTTTACACTTAACATAACGGTATAACGCTACCGGTTTCAAGGTTCTTACCCCATCATCGGGAGAGCACAAACAAGACTGAATTATATTTGAACTGTTACGGACATACAATCTGCATCTAGTGGTCAAAAAATGTGATTAAGGATTATCAGTGGAGGAAGGCAGAAGACAACTTCGGCAAGCAGCGGTGAGACCTTGGTAATGTATTTATTCATTTATTTATTTAATACTTTGATTGTAAATACAATCTGGCGGGCTTATTGCCAGGTGGCAATCTCTTCCAACCAAAAAGTAAATAAAGTAAGTAACATGGTCGCAAAAAAACATTCAAATGAGATGACCCCCTTGGTCTAATTGGTAAGACGCTTGTCTTCCAGCCGAGATAAAAAAAATAAAGTCTGGTTTTAAATTAAAGCCTCACATACACCTTTCTGGTTGATTGGAGGAGGTTGCCACATGGCAATAATCCCACAAGGTTGTACTGTACACAAAGGAAGCGTTATACATGATTTGTTTGGGCGCTGTAGGGGAATAGAACCTGGAGGTCAATTTTATCTTCATCTAATGTTGTTTATTTGTTTAATACTTTTATTGTAAATACAATCTGGCGTGCTTGTTGCCAAGAGGCAATCTCTTCCAACCAATCAGACAAAAGTAAAGAAATCAAGTTACATGGTTGCCAAAAATACATTAAAATCTATATCCATCGACACAAAATCTATGAACATTACGTGAGCATACGCCCATAAGCCCCACAAAGACGGACAATCACCCGAACATTCCTTTTCATATGAAGTGAGATATCATCAATCGAAGGAGAAGGAAGGGATGGGGGAGAGGAGAGGAAAGGTAGATCAGGAATGGAACACGGTATATTACTGACTGGAAATTAAGAGTTTTTTCAGTCGCTTCTTTAAGGATGCCATTGATGGATCCTTTGATTTACCTGATGTCCAGCACTTAGTTTGATATTTCCAGGGTCTCTGATCTGTCCAATTTATTTCCAGTCAGTACATTGGGATAAACTTTAAAAAAAAAACACATCCACTTCCAGGATCTCACTGCTGCTTGCTGAAATTACCACCTGCCTTTCTTCACCCACAATCCCTAACCCGAATTTCTACCATAAGATACGGTCTAAATGTTGGTTCCAATATAATTCAATTTTGTTTGTGCTCCCCTGATTATGAGATGAAAATAAAAACATTATGTTATATTAAATGGAAAAAAACTGTGTTTTATTATTTATTTATTTATTTATTAAACACTTTTATTGCTAATACAATCTGGTGGGCTTATTGCCAGGCGGCAATCTCTTCCAACCAACCAGACAAAAGTAAATGAAGCAAGTTACGTGGTCATATAAATCAATCAAATGGCTATCCATCCCCACGAAATCCATAAACATATACGTGTGCACATGCCCACGAACCCCACAAAGACGGACAATCACCCGAACATTATTTTCCATATAAAGTGAGATATCATCAATCAAAAGGAAAGGAAAAGAAAAATCAGGAATAAAACACGTTATTTTACTGACTAGACATTAAGAGTTTTTTCAGTCGCTTCTTAAAGCATGCCAAGGACGGAGCGAGTCTTATATTGGTTTGTAACTGATTCCAGAACAAATAAATTTTTTTTAATAATCTTGAATTCAAATATATAATCCAGTTTTTAAAGGAAATTGATCTTAAATATTGTCTCTGAATGAAAAAATTAATGTTTTAAATAAAATGAAGAAAGATGGAAATAATGCATGACGAAAGAATAACTTAGCATGTATCAGGTCTGTAAATATGAAACCAGATTTTTTTTAATAAAAAATACACATTTATTGTATGAAAATGGTAAAAAATATTTTATTCAAAGTATTGCCTATCGCTAGCTACACATTTTTCCCATCTCTCTGGCAATTCGTGGATGCCACGCCAAAAACAATCTGTTTGAGGCAAACCAATCATCGATCCGTTTTCGTAAGAAGTGAAGCGCTGCTCAGCAAGTGCGTGTCCCATCGATGTAAATAAGTAGTAATCGGATGGAGCCAAGTCTGGTGAGAAAGTATCATATACAAGTCGGAAGTTCCATTTGCCCACCGCCCACTTTGAGAATATTTTTTTTCTAAAGCTCCTCAATTTTTTTTACTAGCGAATCTGAACCAGCTATTGCCACGATTATAATATTATATACTATAGTCGTAAGATAGGACATGGTATGGTATGGTATGGCCCTAGCCTATTTCTGAGTTTAAAGGAGACTGTTTCAATGAGAACAATTAAAACACGAGCATACTTCATTATATTGAAAAGTATTTTTATTAATATTCAAAAGACATTGAATTTATAACTTATCTAATGAGAAAGTTGAATTTGATGCATTTTAAGGAATTTGTTAATATCAGGCTCGATTAAAATACATACAATAACAAAAATTAACCAATATTAAAGTTTACTTTAGTTAGTAGGTACGTGATTATCGTGGTTTTTTTTCGTCTTTTTTTTCGTCTTTTTTAGACTATATTTTTTTAATCTGCCCACGCCCCTCCGTGCCATCTCAACGCCCCCTAATTTTCTCTGGGTCTTCTACTGCCCCCTTGAAAGTCTCAAATGCCCAAAAGGGGGCGTTATCGCCCACGTTGAGAACCTATGAACTATATGAATGTGAAGGAAGTGTAAAGATCTGTTCTCTTTGCCTATCGCATAAGGGATATTACGTGATATGTATTTTTGTATTAACACACGTTTGATATGTTGTACGAGTAAAGTTTGTAATTCTGTTCATACTGGTCTGCCAGAAACGTCAATTTCTGGTCTTCAGTCTGTTTTCAATGCATCTGCCAGGCTGGTATTGTATAATATGGTAGTCATAAATATTGTCATATTGGACCACTTCTAAATAGTCTATACCAGACGTGGGCAGGTGCCCATCGGCTCCGAGTGCCGCATGCGGCTCTTCGTTAGGTTAAGTGCGGCGCACAATATCTCTTATAAAAATATAGATACTTTCTTTCCCCATTATACTTCTATTTTCGCGATTTTCCTTTCTAAATGTTATAAGTGGCAAGATGCGCATGTATGAATGCAACTGTCAAAGACGAAAGTATCGGTGTATACGTGTGCGCTGTGATTTCAATGTGTAGGGTGCGCGCGCATCTCCTGACTCTTTATTTATTTTCTCAAAACAGGCTTAGCCCAATTATAAATTATACAGAAAAAAAACATAAAAATAATTATAAAATAAAAAGTTATGTATATGCATACATATACACAAACATACACATATATTCACAGTCACTTAAGTACGTTGATGAGTGCCTTCTAACGCGCTCAATCTTAGAAGATAATTTACTTTTGCTTTTGGTAATGTGATATGGAATATGTCAATATCCGAAGCAGTCCCGTTCAGAAGTGTTAAGGCTCTTCCAACAGGCATAGCGGCTGGAAGACCCGTTCTTGCGTATGTTATTGAGAACAGTTCTTGCCGGCGCAGTCTAGTGTAATTGTTAGGAACATTTAACGCTAATCTTTGTAGTAATGCTGGACAGCTCACAACTCCTCGAACGAGTCTGACCAGGTATACCAGGAGACGCAGATCTCTTCTTACGCTCAAGGAGTTATATCCGAGCATGCCCAGCAGGAACTGAGTAGGATAAAGCCACGGATAGACACCGAACTCTCTCATATAGAGATATCGTAGATATTTTTTTGTACCTTCTCCACCATGAGTGAGTTCTGCGCTCCCACAGCGCGCTCCAAATGCAAGCATTGCTTTCTAGTTTTCTACGGATCAATGGATTAAACAACGTTTTGAGCACCATTTGGTTTTCAAACGACTTAGAGATTCTCACTACAAATCCTCGAGTTTTATAAGCTGAGTTGCACATAATTTCTATGTGAGGATCAAATGCGAGATTGCTGTGGAACAAGACACCCAGATCTTGAATATTACCTGTGCGGGTATAGGTATAGATTCTAGTGTATATCTATGGAATTTCAAGACGTGTGAGCGATAATACGACATGATTTTGCACTTTGATGCATTGAAATGTGCGCAAGCCACGCAAACCGTATTCTGCGCTATTTTTACATTATCTTATATGTGTATTTTTGATACTTTATACAGCAATTAAGATTTGTGTAGAAAATGTAATAAATTAGAATGAGTGTGTTCAATACAACGTGAGAACGTGACTATGGTGTGGCTCTTTGTATATATGAAAATACAGAATGTGGCTCTCGTTGACCTCATGTACGAGTATGCCCACCCTTGGTCTATACTGACTCAAGTGCTGTGAGCGAGTTAATTTCAAACTTTGTCTTTTTTTATTTAAGTCCCTCAATGGAATGTCTTCATTGTATATTTCTGATGTCTGAAAGATGTGTCTTCGGAGAAAAGCAGAATTTTAATATTGATTCCATCTTCGTCAAATTGACTGTTCTGAATTACACCAATACACCAACAGGGCACGGTATTATAGTAGTATTGCTAATCCTACAGTGTGGAATCCCTGTTTTCGAGATTGTTTCTTACGATACTCAATATTTTTCCTTTACAATAGCGACCCAGTTTGGTTATGTTGTGTTTAATCTTTCCTGCCCTGTGATGTGTAACTAGTACACATTGCTTCTAAACACTTAAATATCTCTATAAATATAATAAATACTGGCTTCAGATTTTAGGTGTTCCTCCGTAATACATTTATGCATTGAATGAAAAAAATAATATTAATAATAATTAGCACTTATCGGCCACATCAGAGATATTTTGTGATAATCGGGAATAAATTCACCGATACAATCAAACGTGTGCCAGTGTGTGACGTAGGTATATTCATTCTAAAACCCCGTTATAGTTGAGGAAGCGACGCTATTCACGTCTCACTCTATTTCGGTATATGAGAACGTAAGAAATATAATCTCAGTTCGCTCGTTTCTCTCGCTCACTAGCCAGCGGGCTTTCGTTCGAGGTGGTCGCTTCGCCCGTTTTGTGTTCGTCGTCCGATGTGTTTTTTTATGTTTTCAGCAATTAAATTTCATGTTGTTTATAGTTAAGGCATTAACGTTGTGGAGGTTTAAAGACATTGTAATTTATTTTTAACAAACACTGTTTATTCCACTTTTTTATGACGGTATAACCCTACCGGTTTCAAGGCTTTCACCTCATCTTCAGGGGACTTGTTTACGCTCCCCTGAAGTTGAGGTGAAAGCCTTGAAACCGGTAGGGTTATACCGTCATAAAAAAGTGGAATAAACAGTGTTTGTTAAAAATAAATTACAAAAATTAAATTTCAATTATTATCACTTTTGACTTCAAATTTAATTAATTTAAGCGATTGGCTATGAATATTCTTATTTTTTCGATTTTAAATCGCTCTTTTTTACATGTGTATTGAATACACAGTATCGCAACGGGCGGTTTTTTTAGCACAGGAAGAGAAAGGTTAAAATCGGTTCCTATTAAAGCACAAATATTCAAAGGTTTGTTTTCTAACGTATGACCCTCGTTATGAAACGTCTCGTGTTTCATTAAATGATTGTTTTTAACAGATGTTTTAATGTATTTTATAACGCTCTGAATATTGTCTTCGTAGTTTATTCCAC
Source organism: Odontocerum albicorne (assembly GCA_949825065.1). Classification (NCBI taxonomy): domain Eukaryota; kingdom Metazoa; phylum Arthropoda; class Insecta; order Trichoptera; family Odontoceridae; genus Odontocerum; species Odontocerum albicorne. The sequence continues at coordinate 55,626,974 of OX463840.1, forward strand.
GACGTTTGTTCACGCGGGCATCTTCTACCATAAGCTTTTTTGACGATGTTTGAAGAAGTGGCCTCAACAGGCCGTCCTGGTCGGGGGTCGTCTTCAATCAATTCTCTCCCTTGCTTGAAAAGACTATGCCACTTGTAAATCATAGTTTTTCCAGGGCAACAGTTCTCCGTAAACCGCTAACATCTCTTCCAAAATGATTTGAGGTGTTTTCCCTTGTTTTGTGAGAAATTGAATGACGTCGCGATACTCAATGTTTTTCCATACTTGGGATATTATTAACATTTGACATACTCTCCCGATGATATCTTAAACAATACTGTCATAATTAGATTTAAACTTGGTGAATATACTAATAATGAGACATACTCGTATTATCGGAATATATGCATGCGCACTACCACCCCCTCCCTTAATCCCTTAATTCCGCGAATTTATTGACCTCCCTTCATATGTGTGTTTCTTCTTCTCCCTGGCTCCATCCCAACTCACTGTCTGCGAAGACTGTTGGGGTCAGCTCTACTCGTCCTCAGGTTGTATGCTCTTCTGTCCCGGACTACGTCCCCCAGGCCGTGCCTCTGCATCTGGTTATCTTTTTGCACCACCCATCAATTCTTTGGTCTTCCTCTGGTTGTTATTCGAGGAATATCCATGGAGATTGCCTGGTTCACAATGTGATCGGGTGCTCTGCGTCCAACGTGCCCATACCATCTCAATCGCCTCTCCTCCATCTTGCTGTTGATATCTGTAACATCTAGGCTTCCACGAATGCGTGAGCTTTTTATTTTGTCTATTAGGGACACACCAGCTGACCATCTTAGCATGCGCATTTCAGCAGTTTCAAGTTGCCTCGAGTGTGTGTTTGTATGTGGATTTGTAAATGTATACGTTTATATACCTACTAGCTGTACCCGGCCACGCGTTGCTGTGGCTCAGTCTGGTTAAATGGAAAAGAAAGAAAAGAGAAAGCACACGTTTCAATTGTGTTTAATTTCACAATGCGTATACAATATTTTTGATGTCTTGTATACAATATTTTTGATGTCTTGTATACAATCTGGGTATACAATATTTTTGATGTCTTTCAGCCACTCTCAGTCTGTCGCGTTTATCACCGTGTTTGCAAATGATCGCGTCACTCCAAGAGGTCAATTCACGATATGATTTGAATTCAAATCAAAGATCGATTGCACTGAAAAAGAAGAAAAAAAGTTATAACAAAAACATATAAAATTGCGAAACATTAAAAAACGAACTCAATAATATTGTTAAGTTCGGATACATCTTTGTTCTTGCCGCCAACAATAGCTCACTTAGCCAATCGTGATTCTTATAATTGATTTGAATATAGGGAAATACTTTTTCAAACAATTCCTCTTTTAACGTCACTAAATTGCAGAAGTTATAGTCTTCCAACCTTAGTTCTATTACCGTCATTTACAACTGCATCTCGCAAATGAACGTATACTTCAGAGCGAAGCTTGGTCCGATTCAAATGGATGAACATTCAATGTTCTGTTTTCTATGACAGTTCACAAATTTGCCCCAATACAACCTTGTAACGACGTTCAGTGATTATAATTATTTTATCGACTTTAATGTCAGGCTCGATTCTAATAAATAGAAAGTTATTTAGGTAAATACATTACAAAAAACTAACAATAATGACAAATTAATACATATTGTTATAAATCTCTATTTCTACATACGATTGATGTGAGAATAGCTCATCTGATAGATCGTTTTTCAGCTCTACACGCATATTTGTAGTTAATTTCAACGTCTTTACATTTCGCCACAAAGTAGAGTATTTCAGACAACATATAAAATTGCGAAACATAAAAGTAACTAATAAAATGTTAAGGGAAGACAGAGAGATAATTGTAACTAATTAAATGTTAATCAAAGACAAATAGATAATTGGAACTAACTTAAAAAAATCTCCATTTCTACATACGATTTTGAAATATAAACAAAGATAGAAAATCAAATTCTATATAAAAAAGATACTTTTGATATTCCTACTGACCTCTTTCAGCCACTATCAGCCTGTCGCGTACATTCTGTTGAGAAAGAACCAGTTCTGAAGCTGCAGAACGCAATCCCCGTGCATCCTCAAGTCTGGATACACGTCGTTCTGCTGCTTCCTCGACATTTTGATGAACTAAAGCAGATCGATTGCACTGAAAAAGAAGAAAGAAACATAAAATATATAAAATTGTCAAACATTAAAAAAAGGACTGAATAATATTCTTAAGTTCGTAGACATCTTTGTTCTTGGCCCCAACAATAGCTCATTCACTTAGCCAATTATGATTCTTATAATTGATTTGAATATAGGGAAATACTTTTTCAACCAATTCTTCTTTTGACGTCACTAAATTGCAGAAGTTATATTCTTCCAACCTTAGTTCTATTACCGTAATTTACAACTGAATCTCGCAAATCAACGTATACTTCAGAGCGAAGCTTGGTCCGATTCAAACGGATGAATATCAAATGTACCGTTTTCTATGACAGTTCACAAATTTGCCCCAATACAATCTTGTAAGGACGTTCAATTATTGTAATTGTTTTATCAACTTTAATATAGGCCTCGATTGTAATAAATAGCAAGTTATTTAGGTAAATACATCACATAAAACTAATAATAAATCTTGTTACAAATTAGCAAAACTGGGCAGTTCGTTAAAATCTAATGTGACATTTGTTATAAGTTAGTTGCATGAAACTTTTAATAATTCAAATGTATAAACATACACAGATATATACCATGAATTCAAATGAAAATCAATAATAACAAAAATAACAAAAAAAGGTTTAAAAAACCCGAATTGAAAGGGGTTATTATTATTATATTTTTTTTTCGTGTCTTTTGGCTCAGTTACTTGTTTATTTGAATGTTTCTTTTATTCAGACGGAGAATATTACGATTCACCAGTAAGATTAAAATTCTCGAAAAGTCAAATTATTCCTTGTTCTAACGTATGTGAGCCTTGTCCCACTAAAAACCTCCTGTCGCGTTTCGACTGTAACTGTATTTGGAATAAAATTAGTTGTCTTTGTTTCGCGCGTGCGCGCTAGGCACGCCATCTCCTGTCATGTTTCGCGCGTGCGCGCTAGCCACGCCGTCTCCTGTCATGTTTCGCGCGTGCGCACTAGTCACGCCGTCTCCTGTCATGTTTCGCGCGTGCGCGTTAGGCAAGCCATCTCCTGTCATGTTTCGCGCGTGCGCCCTAGGCACGCCGTCTCTTGTCATGTTTCGCGCGTGCGCACTAGGCACGCCGTCTCCTGTCATGTTACGCGCATGCGCCCTGACACGTCGTCTTTTGTCATGTTTCGCGCGTGCGCGCTGACACTGACATTTTTTTTCATGTTTCGCGCTTGTGCGCTAGGAACGCCGTCTCCGGTCATGTTTCGCGCGTGCGAGCTAGGCACGACGTGTCCTCTCATATTTCGCGCGTGCGCGCTAGACACGAATTCTTCTGTCAAGTTTCGCGCGTGCGCGCTAGTCACGGCGTCTCTTGTCATGTTTCGCGCGTGCGCGCTAGGCATGCCGTCTCCTGTCATGTTTCGCGCGTGCGCGCTGGGCACGCCGCGTCCTGTCAACAAACAAACCTGTCAATTATTGTTTTGACGTTTCATGATGTATCGTTTCCCGTTTATGTTGAATCATTGTTGAAATAAAATAAAAGTAATGCATTTCCTCCGATTGTCATTAGTATTATTATAATTTTTTTTCTTTGTGTCTTTTGGCTCAGTTACTTGTTTATTTGAATGTTTCTTTTATTCAGACGGAGGATATTACGATTCGGCGTGGGATAAAAGTACTCGAGAAATCAAATTATTCCTGGTTTTTACATATTTGAGCGTTGTCTCACTAAAAATTTCCTGTCGCGTTTCGACTGTAACTGTGTCAAGAATAAAATTAATTGTCTATGCTTCGCGCGTGCGGGCCAGGCACGCCGTCTCCTGCCATGTGTCGCGCATGCGCCCTGACACGCCGTCTTTTGTCATGTTTCGCGCGTGCGCACTAGGCACGCCGTCTCCTATTAAGTTTCACACGTGCGCGCCGTCACTGACATTTTTTGTCATGTTTCGCGCTCGCGCTAGGCACGCCGTCTCCTGTCCTGTTTCGCGCGTGCGCGCTAGGCACGACGTGTCCTGGAATATTTCGCGCGTGCGCGCTAGACACGACTTCTTCTGTCATGTTTCGCGCGTGCGCGCTAGTCACGGCGTCTCTTGTCATGTTTCGCGCGTGCGCGCTAGGCATGCCGTATCCTATCATGTTTTGCGCGTGCGCGCTGGGCACGCCGTTTCCTGTCAACAAACAAACACCTGTCAATTATCGTTTTGACGATTCATGATGTATCGTTTCCCGTTTATGTTGAATGTCAAGAATAAAATTAATTATCTATGTTTTGCGCGTTCGCGCTAGGCACGCCGTCTCCTGTCATATTTCGCGCGTGCGCCCTAGGCACGCCGTCTCTTGTCATGTTTCGCGCGTGTGCGCTAGGCACGCCATCTCCTGTCATGTTTCGCGCATGCGCCCTGACACGCCGTCTTTTGTCATGTTTCGCGCGTGCGCACTAGGCACGCCGTCTCCTATCAAGTTTCGCGCGTGCGCGCTGACACTGACATTTTTTGTCATGTTTCACGCTTTCGCGCTAGGCACGCCGTCTCCTGTCAACAAACAAACACCTGTCAATTATTGTTTTGACGTTTCATGATGTATCGTTTCCCGTTTATGTTGAATCATTGTTGAAATAAAATAAAAAAAATGCATTTCTTCCGATTGTCATTATAATTATTTATTTTTCCTGTCTTTTGGCTAATTTACTTTTTTTATTTGAATGTTTCTTTTATCAGACGGAGGATATTACGATTCGCCGTGGGATAAAAATTCTCGAAAAATCAAATTATTCTTTGTTCTTACATTTTTGAGAGTTGTCCCACTAAAAATTTCCTGTCGCGTTTCGACTGTAACTGTGTCTAAAATAAAATTAATTGTCTATGTTTTGTGCGTGCGTGCTAGGCACGCCGTCTCCTGTCAACAAACAAACACCTGTCTATTATCGTTTTGACGTTTCATAATATATCGTTTCCCGTTTATGTTGAATCATTGTTAAAATAAAATAAAAAGTAATGCATTTCCTCCGATTGTCATTAGTATTATTATCATTTTTTTTCTTCGTGTCTTTTGGCTCAGTTACTTGTTTATTTGAATGTTTCTTTTATTAAGACGGAGGATATTACGATTCGGCGTGGGATAAAAATACTCGAGAAATCAAATTATTCCTGGTTTTTACATATTTGAGCGTTGTCCCACTAAAAATTTCCTGTCGCGTTTCGACTGTTACTGTGTCAAGAATAAAATTAATTGTCTATGTTTTGCGCGTTCGCGCTAGGCACGCCGTCTCCTGTCATGTATCGCGCGTGCGCCCTAGGCACGCCGTGTCTTGTCATGTTTCGCGCGTGCGCGCTAGGCACGCCGTCTCCTGTCATGTTTCACTCATGCGCCCTGACACTTCGTCTTTTGTCATGTTTCGCGCGTGCGCACTAGGCACGCCGTCTCCTATCAAGTTTCGCGCGTGCACGCTGACACTGACATTTTTTGTCATGTTTCGCGCTTGCGCGCTAGGCACGCCGTCTCTTGGCATGTTTCGCGCGTGCGCGCTAGGCACGACGTGTCCTGTCATATTTCGCGCATGCGCGCTAGACACGGTTTCTGCGGTCATTTTTCGCGCGTGCGCGCTTATCCCGTCGTCTCTTGTAATGTTTTGTGAGTGCGCGCTAGGCACGCCTTATCCTGTCATGTTTCGCGCGTGCGCGCTGGGCACGCCGTCTCCTGTCAACAAACAAACACCTGTCTAATATCGTTTTGATGTTTCATAATATATCGTTTACCGTTTATGTTGAATCATTGTTAAAATAAAATAAAAAATAATGCATTTCCTCCGATTGTCATTATTATTATTATAATTTTTTTCTTCGTGTCTTTTGGCTCAGTTACTTGTTTATTTGAATGTTTCTTTTATTCAGACGGAGGATATTACGATTCGGCGTGGGATAAAAATACTCGGGAAATCAAATTATTCCTGGTTTTTACATATTTGAGCGTTGTCCCACTAAAAATATCCTGTCGCATTTCGACTGTAACTGCGTCAAGAATAAAATTAATTGTCTATGTTTTGCGCGTTCGCGCTAGGCACGCCGTCTCCTGTCATATTTCGCAGGTGCGCGCTAGACACCAATTCTTATGTCATGTTTCGTGCGTGCGTTTTTTTTTTCGTGTCTTTTGGCTCAGTTCCTTGTTTATTTGAATGATTCTTTTATTCAGACGGAAGAAATTACGATTCGCCGTGGGAAAAAAATTCTCGAAAAATGAAATTATTCTATGTTCTTACATATTTGAGCGTTGTCCCACTAAAAATTTCCTGTCGCATTTCGACTGTTACTGTGTCTAGAATAAAATTAATTGTCTATGTTTTGTGCGTGCGCGCTAGGCACGCCGTCTTCTGTCAACAAACAAATACCTGTCAATTATCGTTTTGACGTTTCATTATATATCGTTTCCCGTTTATGTTGATTCATTGTTAAAATAAAATAAAAAATAATGCATTTCCTCCGATTGTCGTTATTATTATTAATATTTTTTTCTTCGTGTCTTTTGGCTCAGTTACTTGTTTATTTGAATGTTTCTTTTATTCAGAGGGAGGATATTACGATTCGGCGTGGGAAAAGAATTCTCGAGAAATCAAATTATTCCTGGTTTTTACATATTTGAGCGTTGTCCCACTTAAAAATTCCTGTCGCGTTTCGACTGTAACAGTGTCTAGAAATAAATAAATTGTCTATGTTTTGCGCGTTTGAGCTAGGCACGCCGTCTCCTGTCATGTTCCGCGCATGCGCCCTAGGCACGCCATCTCCTGGCATGTTTCGCGCATGCGTGCTAGTCACGGCGTCTTTTGTCATGTTTCACGCGTGCGCGCTAGGCACGCCGTCTCCTGTCATGTTTCGCGCCTGTGCACTAGGCACGCCGTCTCCTATCATGTTTCGCGCGTGCGCGCTGACAAGCCGTTTTTTGTCATGTTTCGCGCGTGCTCGCTTGGTACGCAGGCTCCTGTCATGTTTCGCGCGTGCGCGCTAGGTATGACGTGTCCTGTCATATTTCGCGCGTGCGCGCTAGACCCCAATTCTTCTGTCATGTTTCATGCGTGCGCGCTAGTCATGCCGTCTTTTGTCATGTTTCGCGCGTGCGCACTAGGCACGCCGTCTCCTATCATGTTTCGCGCGTGCGCGCTGACAAGCCGTTTTTTGTCATGTTTCGCGCGTGTGCGCTAGGCACGCTGTCTCCTGTCATGTTTCGCGCGTGCGCGCTTGGTACGCAGGCTCCTATCATGTTTCGCGCGTGCGCGCTAGGTACGACGTGTCGTGTCATATTTCGCGCGTGCGTGCTAGACACCAATTCTTCTGTCATGTTTCATGCGTGCGCGCTAGTCATGGCGTCTTTTGTCATGTGTCGCACGTGCGCGCTAGGGACGCCGTCTCCTGTCATGTTTCGCGCATGCGCGCTGGGCACGCCGTTTCCTGTCAACAAACAAACACCTGTCAATTATCGTTTTGACGTTTAATGATGTATCGTTTTCCGTTTAAGTTGAATCATTGTTGAAATAAAATTAAAAAAATGCATTTCTTCCGATTGTCATTATTATTATTTTTTTTTCGTGTCTTTTGGCTCAGTTCCTTGTTTATTTGAATGATTTTTTTATTCAGACGGAGGATATTACGATTCGCCGTGGGAAATAAATTCTCGAAAAATCAAATTATTCTTTGTTCTTACATATTTGAGCGTTGTCCGACTAAAAATTTCCTGTCGCATTTCGACTGTTACTGTGTCTAGAATAAAATTAACTGTCTATGTTTTGTGCGTGCGCGCTAGGCACGCCGTCTTCTGTCAACAAACAAACACCTGTCAATTATCGTTTTGACGTTTCATTATATATCGTTTCCCGTTTATGTTGATTCATTGTTAAAATAAAATAAAAAATAATGCATTTCCTCCGATTGTCGTTATTATTATTAACATTTTTTTTCTTCGTGTCTTTTGGCTCAGTTACTTGTTTATTTGAATGTTTCTTTTATTAAGATGGAGGATATTACGATTCGGCGTGAGAAAAAAATTCTCGAGAAATCAAATTATTCCTGGTTTTTATATATTTGAGCGTTGTCCCACTAAAAAATTCCTGTCGCGTTTCGTCTGTAACAGTGTCTAGAAAAAAATAAATTATCTATGTTTTGCGCGTTTGAGCTAGGCACGCCGTCTCCTTTCATGTGCCGCGCGTGCGCCCTAGGTTTGCCTTATTATTATTATATAGAATTTTAACTGATAGGAATACGCTAAAAATATACGCAACACGATCGGAGAGCGCGCACTCTGGTGCTGTCTCGTTGGCCTCGGGCGGATGCACCGCTCCACACATCTGAAATTGATGCGCGCACTCGCGACACGCACTCTAGTGCTGTTTCGGTCGCCTCGGGCGGAGGCGCCGCTCCACACATCTGAAATTGATCGGAGAGCGTGCACTCGCGACGCGCACTCTGCTGCTGTCTCGTTGGCCTCGGGCGGATGCGCCGCTCCACACATCCGAGTCACCGTGTAAGGGGCTGGTCATCAGTTACGGTGCGAAAACCAGGCTGGATCAAGTACACCAGTTTTTGAAAGAAGGCCAAGTGTGAAGCATGATTTGTAATGGACGTAACCTGGCTGGAGTTTTGTTGTCATATGGCAATCTCTTCCATCCAGTAAAAATGTTAAAGATACTTGAGACGGAACAAATACATTATTATTATTATTTTTATCATAATAATAATAATAATTATTATTATTATTATTATATAGAATTTTAACTGACAGGAATATGCTAAAAATATACGCAACACGATTATCATTATTATTATTATTATCATATAGAATTTTAACTGAGAGGAATATGCTTAAAATATACGCAACGCGATTTTCACTCTTATTATTATATAGAATTTTAACTGATAGGAATATGCTAAAAATATACGCAACACGATCGGAGAGCGCGCAATCTGGTGCTGTCTCGTTGGCCTCGGGCGGATGCACCGCTCCACACATCTGAAATTGATCGGAGAGCGTGCACTCGCGACGCGCACTCTGCTGCTGTCTCGTTGGCCTCGGGCGGATGCGCCGCTCCACACATCCGAGTCACCGTGTAAGGGGCTGGTCATCAGTTACGGTGCGAAAACCAGGCTGGATCAAGTACACCAGTTTTTGAAAGAAGGCCAAGTGTGAAGCATGATTTGTAATGGACGTAACCTGGCTGGAGTTTTGTTGTCATATGGCAATCTCTTCCATCCAGTGAAAATGTGAAAGATACTTGAGACGGAACCAAGACATTATTATTACTATTATTATTATTATTATTATTATTATTATAATAATAATTATTATTATTATATAGAATTTTAACTGATAGGAAATAATAATGATAATTATTATTATTATTACTATTATTGTTATCGTTATCATTGTCATTGTCATTGGTCATTATCATTATTATTATTATATAGAATTTTAACTAATAGGAATATGCTAAAAATATACGCAACACGATCGGAGAGCGCGCACTCTGGTGCTGTCTCGTTGGCCTAGGGCGGATGCACCGCTCCACACATCTGAAATTGATGCGCGCACTCGCGACACGCACTCTAGTGCTGTTTCGGTCGCCTCGGGCGGAGGCGCCGCTCCACACATCCGAAATTGATCGGAGAGCGTGCACTCGCGACGCGCACTCTGCTGCGGTCTCGTTGGCCTCGGGCGGATGCGCCGCTCCACACATCCGAGTCGCCGTGTAAGGGGCTGGTCATCAGTTACGGTGAGATAATATATAAGAAACTATCAAGTTTCGTCATTACAAATCATGCTTCACACTTGGCCTTCTTTCAAAAACTGGTGTACTCGATCCAGCCTGGTTTTCGCACCGTAACTGATGACCAGCCCCTCGCAGGGTGACTCGTATGTGTGGATCGGCGCCTCCGCCCGAGGCGACCGAAACAGCCGTAGAGTGCGTCTCGCCGGGGAACCGCCACGCTGGGGAGCGACGCCTCCGCCCGAGGCCAACGGGACAGCACCTGAGTGCGTGTCGCGAGTGCGCTCTCTCCGATAGTGTTGCGTATATTTTTAGAATATTCCTATCAGTTAAAATTCTATATAATAATAATTATTATGCTTCATATTTATATGACAGGTAGTCACTTTTTCGGTTATTTTTATTATTTTATATATACGTATATATATATATATATATATATATATATATATATATATATATATATACATATATATTTATTTATTATGAATATGAAATATGTAATGTGATATGAAACCTAACCTAACCTAACTACCCGCAGAGGGTGCCAGACTAATTATTGATCAGCGATATTAAAAACCCTAAAATCACTAAAAATAAAGTATTTTGTCAGTCTAATATTTTTTTGAGCATTTTCGTCTCAATATATAAGAAACTATCAAGTTTCGTCATTACAAATCATGCTTCACACTTGGCCTTCTTTCAAAAACTGGTGTACTCGATCCAGCCTGGTTTTCGCACCGTAACTGATGACCAGCCCCTCGCAGGGTGACTCGTATGTGTGGATCGGCGCCTCCGCCCGAGGCGACCGAAACAGCCGTAGAGTGCGTCTCGCCGGGGAACCGCCACGCTGGGGAGCGACGCCTCCGCCCGAGGCCAACGGGACAGCACCTGAGTGCGTGTCGCGAGTGCGCTCTCTCCGATAGTGTTGCGTATATTTTTAGAATATTCCTATCAGTTAAAATTCTATATAATAATAATTATTATGCTTCGTCCATTCATTCATTTGGTTAAAAAAAACAGGGAAAAGATTGATTTAAAATTGTCTTTTTGTCCAAGTGACATTTTGTCAATTAGCGTTTTTGTTAATTTATTAATATTCGTATACTCTGTGACCATACCGCCATCTTTTCAGTCGTCGAGGGAACAGTGATAAACACATAAATGAATTAATAAATAAATAAATTATATATATAATTATAATATATATATATATATATATATATATATATATATATATATATATATATATATATATATATATATATATATATATATATATATATATATATATATATATATATATATATATATATATATATATATATATATATATATATATATATATATATATATATATATATATATATATATATATCCCCGCATTATTATATATATACATTGGTAATTATCATTATTATTATTATATAGAATTTTAACTGATAGGAATATGCTAATAATATACGCAACACGATTTTCATTATTATTATTATATAGAATTTTAACTGATAGGAATATGCTAATAATATACGCAACACGATTTTCATTATTATTATTATATAGAATTTTAACTGATAGGAATACGCTAAAAATATACGCAACACGATCGGAGAGCGCGCACTCTGGTGCTGTCTCGTTGGCCTCGGGCGGATGCACCGCTCCACACATCTGAAATTGATGCGCGCACTCGCGACACGCACTCTAGTGCTGTTTCGGTCGCCTCGGGCGGAGGCGCCGCTCCACACATCTGAAATTGATCGGAGAGCGTGCACTCGCGACGCGCACTCTGCTGCTGTCTCGTTGGCCTCGGGCGGATGCGCCGCTCCACACATCCGAGTCACCGTGTAAGGGGCTGGTCATCAGTTACGGTGCGAAAACCAGGCTGGATCAAGTACACCAGTTTTTGAAAGAAGGCCAAGTGTGAAGCATGATTTGTAATGGACGTAACCTGGCTGGAGTTTTGTTGTCATATGGCAATCTCTTCCATCCAGTAAAAATGTTAAAGATACTTGAGACGGAACAAATACATTATTATTATTATTTTTATCATAATAATAATAATAATAATTATTATTATTATTATATAGAATTTTAACTGACAGGAATATGCTAAAAATATACGCAACGCGATTTTCACTCTTATTATTATATAGAATTTTAACTGATAGGAATATGCTAAAAATATACGCAACACGATCGGAGAGCGCGCAATCTGGTGCTGTCTCGTTGGCCTCGGGCGGATGCACCGCTCCACACATCTGAAATTGATCGGAGAGCGTGCACTCGCGACGCGCACTCTGCTGCTGTCTCGTTGGCCTCGGGCGGATGCGCCGCTCCACACATCCGAGTCACCGTGTAAGGGGCTGGTCATCAGTTACGGTGCGAAAACCAGGCTGGATCAAGTACACCAGTTTTTGAAAGAAGGCCAAGTGTGAAGCATGATTTGTAATGGACGTAACCTGGCTGGAGTTTTGTTGTCATATGGCAATCTCTTCCATCCAGTGAAAATGTGAAAGATACTTGAGACGGAACCAAGACATTATTATTACTATTATTATTATTATTATTATTATTATTATAATAATAATTATTATTATTATATAGAATTTTAACTGATAGGAAATAATAATGATAATTATTATTATTATTACTATTATTGTTATCGTTATCATTGTCATTGTCATTGGTCATTATCATTATTATTATTATATAGAATTTTAACTAATAGGAATATGCTAAAAATATACGCAACACGATCGGAGAGCGCGCACTCTGGTGCTGTCTCGTTGGCCTAGGGCGGATGCACCGCTCCACACATCTGAAATTGATGCGCGCACTCGCGACACGCACTCTAGTGCTGTTTCGGTCGCCTCGGGCGGAGGCGCCGCTCCACACATCCGAAATTGATCGGAGAGCGTGCACTCGCGACGCGCACTCTGCTGCGGTCTCGTTGGCCTCGGGCGGATGCGCCGCTCCACACATCCGAGTCGCCGTGTAAGGGGCTGGTCATCAGTTACGGTGAGATAATATATAAGAAACTATCAAGTTTCGTCATTACAAATCATGCTTCACACTTGGCCTTCTTTCAAAAACTGGTGTACTCGATCCAGCCTGGTTTTCGCACCGTAACTGATGACCAGCCCCTCGCAGGGTGACTCGTATGTGTGGATCGGCGCCTCCGCCCGAGGCGACCGAAACAGCCGTAGAGTGCGTCTCGCCGGGGAACCGCCACGCTGGGGAGCGACGCCTCCGCCCGAGGCCAACGGGACAGCACCTGAGTGCGTGTCGCGAGTGCGCTCTCTCCGATAGTGTTGCGTATATTTTTAGAATATTCCTATCAGTTAAAATTCTATATAATAATAATTATTATGCTTCATATTTATATGACAGGTAGTCACTTTTTCGGTTATTTTTATTATTTTATATATACGTATATATATATATATATATATATATATATATATATATACATATATATTTATTTATTATGAATATGAAATATGTAATGTGATATGAAACCT
>OX463840.1:55642890-55648354 GCA_949825065.1 Odontocerum albicorne
GGTCGCCTCGGGCGGAGGCGCCGCTCCACACATCTGAAATTGATCGGAGAGCGTGCACTCGCGACGCGCACTCTGCTGCTGTCTCGTTGGCCTCGGGCGGATGCGCCGCTCCACACATCCGAGTCACCGTGTAAGGGGCTGGTCATCAGTTACGGTGCGAAAACCAGGCTGGATCAAGTACACCAGTTTTTGAAAGAAGGCCAAGTGTGAAGCATGATTTGTAATGGACGTAACCTGGCTGGAGTTTTGTTGTCATATGGCAATCTCTTCCATCCAGTAAAAATGTTAAAGATACTTGAGACGGAACAAATACATTATTATTATTATTTTTATCATAATAATAATAATTATTATTATTATTTTTATTATATAGAATTTTAACTGACAGGAATATGCTAAAAATATACGCAACACGATTATCATTATTATTATTATTATCATATAGAATTTTAACTGACAGGAATATGCTTAAAATATACGCAACGCGATTTTCACTCTTATTATTATATAGAATTTTAACTGATAGGAATATGCTAAAAATATACGCAACACGATCGGAGAGCGCGCAATCTGGTGCTGTCTCGTTGGCCTCGGGCGGATGCACCGCTCCACACATCTGAAATTGATCGGAGAGCGTGCACTCGCGACGCGCACTCTGCTGCTGTCTCGTTGGCCTCGGGCGGATGCGCCGCTCCACACATCCGAGTCACCGTGTAAGGGGCTGGTCATCAGTTACGGTGCGAAAACCAGGCTGGATCAAGTACACCAGTTTTTGAAAGAAGGCCAAGTGTGAAGCATGATTTGTAATGGACGTAACCTGGCTGGAGTTTTGTTGTCATATGGCAATCTCTTCCATCCAGTGAAAATGTGAAAGATACTTGAGACGGAACCAAGACATTATTATTACTATTATTATTATTATTATTATTATTATTATAATAATTATTATTATTATTATATAGAATTTTAACTGATAGGAAATAATAATGATAATTATTATTATTATTACTATTATTGTTATCGTTATCATTGTCATTGTCATTGGTCATTATCATTATTATTATTATATAGAATTTTAACTAATAGGAATATGCTAAAAATATACGCAACACGATCGGAGAGCGCGCACTCTGGTGCTGTCTCGTTGGCCTAGGGCGGATGCACCGCTCCACACATCTGAAATTGATGCGCGCACTCGCGACACGCACTCTAGTGCTGTTTCGGTCGCCTCGGGCGGAGGCGCCGCTCCACACATCCGAAATTGATCGGAGAGCGTGCACTCGCGACGCGCACTCTGCTGCGGTCTCGTTGGCCTCGGGCGGATGCGCCGCTCCACACATCCGAGTCGCCGTGTAAGGGGCTGGTCATCAGTTACGGTGAGATAATATATAAGAAACTATCAAGTTTCGTCATTACAAATCATGCTTCACACTTGGCCTTCTTTCAAAAACTGGTGTACTCGATCCAGCCTGGTTTTCGCACCGTAACTGATGACCAGCCCCTCGCAGGGTGACTCGTATGTGTGGATCGGCGCCTCCGCCCGAGGCGACCGAAACAGCCGTAGAGTGCGTCTCGCCGGGGAACCGCCACGCTGGGGAGCGACGCCTCCGCCCGAGGCCAACGGGACAGCACCTGAGTGCGTGTCGCGAGGGCGCTCTCTCCGATAGTGTTGCGTATATTTTTAGAATATTCCTATCAGTTAAAATTCTATATAATAATAATTATTATGCTTCGTCCATTCATTCATTTGGTTAAAAAAAACAGGGAAAAGATTGATTTAAAATTGTCTTTTTGTCCAAGTGACATTTTGTCAATTAGCGTTTTTGTTAATTTATTAATATTCGTATACTCTGTGACCATACCGCCATCTTTTCAGTCGTCGAGGGAACAGTGATAAACACATAAATGAATTAATAAATAAATAAATTATATATATAATTATAATATATATATATATATATATATATATATATATATATATATATATATATATATATATATATATATATATATATATATATATATATATATATATATATATATATATATATATATATAATATATATATATAATTATATTTACTCTTATTATTATTATATCTTACTCTTATTCTTATTATTATTATATATATACATTGGTAATTATCATTATTATTATTATATAGAATTTTAACTGATAGGAATATGCTAATAATATACGCAACACGATTTTCATTATTATTATTATATAGAATTTTAACTGATAGGAATATGCTAATAATATACGCAACACGATTTTCATTATTATTATTATATAGAATTTTAACTGATAGGAATACGCTAAAAATATACGCAACACGATCGGAGAGCGCGCACTCTGGTGCTGTCTCGTTGGCCTCGGGCGGATGCACCGCTCCACACATCTGAAATTGATGCGCGCACTCGCGACACGCACTCTAGTGCTGTTTCGGTCGCCTCGGGCGGAGGCGCCGCTCCACACATCTGAAATTGATCGGAGAGCGTGCACTCGCGACGCGCACTCTGCTGCTGTCTCGTTGGCCTCGGGCGGATGCGCCGCTCCACACATCCGAGTCACCGTGTAAGGGGCTGGTCATCAGTTACGGTGCGAAAACCAGGCTGGATCAAGTACACCAGTTTTTGAAAGAAGGCCAAGTGTGAAGCATGATTTGTAATGGACGTAACCTGGCTGGAGTTTTGTTGTCATATGGCAATCTCTTCCATCCAGTAAAAATGTTAAAGATACTTGAGACGGAACAAATACATTATTATTATTATTTTTATCATAATAATAATAATAATTATTATTATTATTATTATATAGAATTTTAACTGACAGGAATATGCTAAAAATATACGCAACACGATTATCATTATTATTATTATTATCATATAGAATTTTAACTGACAGGAATATGCTTAAAATATACGCAACGCGATTTTCACTCTTATTATTATATAGAATTTTAACTGATAGGAATATGCTAAAAATATACGCAACACGATCGGAGAGCGCGCAATCTGGTGCTGTCTCGTTGGCCTCGGGCGGATGCACCGCTCCACACATCTGAAATTGATCGGAGAGCGTGCACTCGCGACGCGCACTCTGCTGCTGTCTCGTTGGCCTCGGGCGGATGCGCCGCTCCACACATCCGAGTCACCGTGTAAGGGGCTGGTCATCAGTTACGGTGCGAAAACCAGGCTGGATCAAGTACACCAGTTTTTGAAAGAAGGCCAAGTGTGAAGCATGATTTGTAATGGACGTAACCTGGCTGGAGTTTTGTTGTCATATGGCAATCTCTTCCATCCAGTGAAAATGTGAAAGATACTTGAGACGGAACCAAGACATTATTATTACTATTATTATTATTATTATTATTATTATTATAATAATAATTATTATTATTATATAGAATTTTAACTGATAGGAAATAATAATGATAATTATTATTATTATTACTATTATTGTTATCGTTATCATTGTCATTGTCATTGGTCATTATCATTATTATTATTATATAGAATTTTAACTAATAGGAATATGCTAAAAATATACGCAACACGATCGGAGAGCGCGCACTCTGGTGCTGTCTCGTTGGCCTAGGGCGGATGCACCGCTCCACACATCTGAAATTGATGCGCGCACTCGCGACACGCACTCTAGTGCTGTTTCGGTCGCCTCGGGCGGAGGCGCCGCTCCACACATCCGAAATTGATCGGAGAGCGTGCACTCGCGACGCGCACTCTGCTGCGGTCTCGTTGGCCTCGGGCGGATGCGCCGCTCCACACATCCGAGTCGCCGTGTAAGGGGCTGGTCATCAGTTACGGTGAGATAATATATAAGAAACTATCAAGTTTCGTCATTACAAATCATGCTTCACACTTGGCCTTCTTTCAAAAACTGGTGTACTCGATCCAGCCTGGTTTTCGCACCGTAACTGATGACCAGCCCCTCGCAGGGTGACTCGTATGTGTGGATCGGCGCCTCCGCCCGAGGCGACCGAAACAGCCGTAGAGTGCGTCTCGCCGGGGAACCGCCACGCTGGGGAGCGACGCCTCCGCCCGAGGCCAACGGGACAGCACCTGAGTGCGTGTCGCGAGTGCGCTCTCTCCGATAGTGTTGCGTATATTTTTAGAATATTCCTATCAGTTAAAATTCTATATAATAATAATTATTATGCTTCATATTTATATGACAGGTAGTCACTTTTTCGGTTATTTTTATTATTTTATATATACGTATATATATATATATATATATATATATATATATATATACATATATATTTATTTATTATGAATATGAAATATGTAATGTGATATGAAACCTAACCTAACCTAACTACCCGCAGAGGGTGCCAGACTAATTATTGATCAGCGATATTAAAAACCCTAAAATCACTAAAAATAAAGTATTTTGTCAGTCTAATATTTTTTTGAGCATTTTCGTCTCAATATATAAGAAACTATCAAGTTTCGTCATTACAAATCATGCTTCACACTTGGCCTTCTTTCAAAAACTGGTGTACTCGATCCAGCCTGGTTTTCGCACCGTAACTGATGACCAGCCCCTCGCAGGGTGACTCGTATGTGTGGATCGGCGCCTCCGCCCGAGGCGACCGAAACAGCCGTAGAGTGCGTCTCGCCGGGGAACCGCCACGCTGGGGAGCGACGCCTCCGCCCGAGGCCAACGGGACAGCACCTGAGTGCGTGTCGCGAGTGCGCTCTCTCCGATAGTGTTGCGTATATTTTTAGAATATTCCTATCAGTTAAAATTCTATATAATAATAATTATTATGCTTCATATTTATATGACAGGTAGTCACTTTTTCGGTTATTTTTATTATTTTATATATACGTATATATATATATATATATATATATATATATATATATATATATACATATATATTTATTTATTATGAATATGAAATATGTAATGTGATATGAAACCTAACCTAACCTAACTACCCGCAGAGGGTGCCAGACTAATTATTGATCAGCGATATTAAAAACCCTAAAATCACTAAAAATAAAGTATTTTGTCAGTCTAATATTTTTTTGAGCATTTTCGTCTCAATATATAAGAAACTATCAAGTTTCGTCATTACAAATCATGCTTCACACTTGGCCTTCTTTCAAAAACTGGTGTACTCGATCCAGCCTGGTTTTCGCACCGTAACTGATGACCAGCCCCTCGCAGGGTGACTCGTATGTGTGGATCGGCGCCTCCGCCCGAGGCGACCGAAACAGCCGTAGAGTGCGTCTCGCCGGGGAACCGCCACGCTGGGGAGCGACGCCTCCGCCCGAGGCCAACGGGACAGCACCTGAGTGCGTGTCGCGAGTGCGCTCTCTCCGATAGTGTTGCGTATATTTTTAGAATATTCCTATCAGTTAAAATTCTATATAATAATAATTATTATGCTTCATATTTATATGACAGGTAGTCACTTTTTCGGTTATTTTTA
>CATKWJ010000001.1:0-77500 GCA_949825065.1 Odontocerum albicorne
TATATATATATATATATATATATATATATATATATACATATATATTTATTTATTATGAATATGAAATATGTAATGTGATATGAAACCTAACCTAACCTAACTACCCGCAGAGGGTGCCAGACTAATTATTGATCAGCGATATTAAAAACCCTAAAATCACTAAAAATAAAGTATTTTGTCAGTCTAATATTTTTTTGAGCATTTTCGTCTCAATATATAAGAAACTATCAAGTTTCGTCATTACAAATCATGCTTCACACTTGGCCTTCTTTCAAAAACTGGTGTACTCGATCCAGCCTGGTTTTCGCACCGTAACTGATGACCAGCCCCTCGCAGGGTGACTCGTATGTGTGGATCGGCGCCTCCGCCCGAGGCGACCGAAACAGCCGTAGAGTGCGTCTCGCCGGGGAACCGCCACGCTGGGGAGCGACGCCTCCGCCCGAGGCCAACGGGACAGCACCTGAGTGCGTGTCGCGAGTGCGCTCTCTCCGATAGTGTTGCGTATATTTTTAGAATATTCCTATCAGTTAAAATTCTATATAATAATAATTATTATGCTTCGTCCATTCATTCATTTGGTTAAAAAAAACAGGGAAAAGATTGATTTAAAATTGTCTTTTTGTCCAAGTGACATTTTGTCAATTAGCGTTTTTGTTAATTTATTAATATTCGTATACTCTGTGACCATACCGCCATCTTTTCAGTCGTCGAGGGAACAGTGATAAACACATAAATGAATTAATAAATAAATAAATTATATATATAATTATAATATATATATATATATATATATATATATATATATATATATATATATATATATATATATATATATATATATATATATATATATATATATATATATATATATATATATATATATATATATATATATATATTTACTCTTATTATTATTATATCTTACTCTTATTCTTATTATTATTATATATATACATTGGTAATTATCATTATTATTATTATATAGAATTTTAACTGATAGGAATATGCTAATAATATACGCAACACGATTTTCATTATTATTATTATATAGAATTTTAACTGATAGGAATATGCTAATAATATACGCAACACGATTTTCATTATTATTATTATATAGAATTTTAACTGATAGGAATACGCTAAAAATATACGCAACACGATCGGAGAGCGCGCACTCTGGTGCTGTCTCGTTGGCCTCGGGCGGATGCACCGCTCCACACATCTGAAATTGATGCGCGCACTCGCGACACGCACTCTAGTGCTGTTTCGGTCGCCTCGGGCGGAGGCGCCGCTCCACACATCTGAAATTGATCGGAGAGCGTGCACTCGCGACGCGCACTCTGCTGCTGTCTCGTTGGCCTCGGGCGGATGCGCCGCTCCACACATCCGAGTCACCGTGTAAGGGGCTGGTCATCAGTTACGGTGCGAAAACCAGGCTGGATCAAGTACACCAGTTTTTGAAAGAAGGCCAAGTGTGAAGCATGATTTGTAATGGACGTAACCTGGCTGGAGTTTTGTTGTCATATGGCAATCTCTTCCATCCAGTAAAAATGTTAAAGATACTTGAGACGGAACAAATACATTATTATTATTATTTTTATCATAATAATAATAATAATAATTATTATTATTATTATATAGAATTTTAACTGACAGGAATATGCTAAAAATATACGCAACGCGATTTTCACTCTTATTATTATATAGAATTTTAACTGATAGGAATATGCTAAAAATATACGCAACACGATCGGAGAGCGCGCAATCTGGTGCTGTCTCGTTGGCCTCGGGCGGATGCACCGCTCCACACATCTGAAATTGATCGGAGAGCGTGCACTCGCGACGCGCACTCTGCTGCTGTCTCGTTGGCCTCGGGCGGATGCGCCGCTCCACACATCCGAGTCACCGTGTAAGGGGCTGGTCATCAGTTACGGTGCGAAAACCAGGCTGGATCAAGTACACCAGTTTTTGAAAGAAGGCCAAGTGTGAAGCATGATTTGTAATGGACGTAACCTGGCTGGAGTTTTGTTGTCATATGGCAATCTCTTCCATCCAGTAAAAATGTTAAAGATACTTGAGACGGAACAAATACATTATTATTATTATTTTTATCATAATAATAATAATTATTATTATTATTTTTATTATATAGAATTTTAACTGACAGGAATATGCTAAAAATATACGCAACACGATTATCATTATTATTATTATTATCATATAGAATTTTAACTGACAGGAATATGCTTAAAATATACGCAACGCGATTTTCACTCTTATTATTATATAGAATTTTAACTGATAGGAATATGCTAAAAATATACGCAACACGATCGGAGAGCGCGCAATCTGGTGCTGTCTCGTTGGCCTCGGGCGGATGCACCGCTCCACACATCTGAAATTGATCGGAGAGCGTGCACTCGCGACGCGCACTCTGCTGCTGTCTCGTTGGCCTCGGGCGGATGCGCCGCTCCACACATCCGAGTCACCGTGTAAGGGGCTGGTCATCAGTTACGGTGCGAAAACCAGGCTGGATCAAGTACACCAGTTTTTGAAAGAAGGCCAAGTGTGAAGCATGATTTGTAATGGACGTAACCTGGCTGGAGTTTTGTTGTCATATGGCAATCTCTTCCATCCAGTGAAAATGTGAAAGATACTTGAGACGGAACCAAGACATTATTATTACTATTATTATTATTATTATTATTATTATTATAATAATAATTATTATTATTATATAGAATTTTAACTGATAGGAAATAATAATGATAATTATTATTATTATTACTATTATTGTTATCGTTATCATTGTCATTGTCATTGGTCATTATCATTATTATTATTATATAGAATTTTAACTAATAGGAATATGCTAAAAATATACGCAACACGATCGGAGAGCGCGCACTCTGGTGCTGTCTCGTTGGCCTAGGGCGGATGCACCGCTCCACACATCTGAAATTGATGCGCGCACTCGCGACACGCACTCTAGTGCTGTTTCGGTCGCCTCGGGCGGAGGCGCCGCTCCACACATCCGAAATTGATCGGAGAGCGTGCACTCGCGACGCGCACTCTGCTGCGGTCTCGTTGGCCTCGGGCGGATGCGCCGCTCCACACATCCGAGTCGCCGTGTAAGGGGCTGGTCATCAGTTACGGTGAGATAATATATAAGAAACTATCAAGTTTCGTCATTACAAATCATGCTTCACACTTGGCCTTCTTTCAAAAACTGGTGTACTCGATCCAGCCTGGTTTTCGCACCGTAACTGATGACCAGCCCCTCGCAGGGTGACTCGTATGTGTGGATCGGCGCCTCCGCCCGAGGCGACCGAAACAGCCGTAGAGTGCGTCTCGCCGGGGAACCGCCACGCTGGGGAGCGACGCCTCCGCCCGAGGCCAACGGGACAGCACCTGAGTGCGTGTCGCGAGTGCGCTCTCTCCGATAGTGTTGCGTATATTTTTAGAATATTCCTATCAGTTAAAATTCTATATAATAATAATTATTATGCTTCATATTTATATGACAGGTAGTCACTTTTTCGGTTATTTTTATTATTTTATATATACGTATATATATATATATATATATATATATATATATATATATATATATATATATATACATATATATTTATTTATTATGAATATGAAATATGTAATGTGATATGAAACCTAACCTAACCTAACTACCCGCAGAGGGTGCCAGACTAATTATTGATCAGCGATATTAAAAACCCTAAAATCACTAAAAATAAAGTATTTTGTCAGTCTAATATTTTTTTGAGCATTTTCGTCTCAATATATAAGAAACTATCAAGTTTCGTCATTACAAATCATGCTTCACACTTGGCCTTCTTTCAAAAACTGGTGTACTCGATCCAGCCTGGTTTTCGCACCGTAACTGATGACCAGCCCCTCGCAGGGTGACTCGTATGTGTGGATCGGCGCCTCCGCCCGAGGCGACCGAAACAGCCGTAGAGTGCGTCTCGCCGGGGAACCGCCACGCTGGGGAGCGACGCCTCCGCCCGAGGCCAACGGGACAGCACCTGAGTGCGTGTCGCGAGTGCGCTCTCTCCGATAGTGTTGCGTATATTTTTAGAATATTCCTATCAGTTAAAATTCTATATAATAATAATTATTATGCTTCATATTTATATGACAGGTAGTCACTTTTTCGGTTATTTTTATTATTTTATATATACGTATATATATATATATATATATATATATATATATATATATATATATATATATATATATATATACATATATATTTATTTATTATGAATATGAAATATGTAATGTGATATGAAACCTAACCTAACCTAACTACCCGCAGAGGGTGCCAGACTAATTATTGATCAGCGATATTAAAAACCCTAAAATCACTAAAAATAAAGTATTTTGTCAGTCTAATATTTTTTTGAGCATTTTCGTCTCAATATATAAGAAACTATCAAGTTTCGTCATTACAAATCATGCTTCACACTTGGCCTTCTTTCAAAAACTGGTGTACTCGATCCAGCCTGGTTTTCGCACCGTAACTGATGACCAGCCCCTCGCAGGGTGACTCGTATGTGTGGATCGGCGCCTCCGCCCGAGGCGACCGAAACAGCCGTAGAGTGCGTCTCGCCGGGGAACCGCCACGCTGGGGAGCGACGCCTCCGCCCGAGGCCAACGGGACAGCACCTGAGTGCGTGTCGCGAGTGCGCTCTCTCCGATAGTGTTGCGTATATTTTTAGAATATTCCTATCAGTTAAAATTCTATATAATAATAATTATTATGCTTCATATTTATATGACAGGTAGTCACTTTTTCGGTTATTTTTATTATTTTATATATACGTATATATATATATATATATATATATACATATATATTTATTTATTATGAATATGAAATATGTAATGTGATATGAAACCTAACCTAACCTAACTACCCGCAGAGGGTGCCAGACTAATTATTGATCAGCGATATTAAAAACCCTAAAATCACTAAAAATAAAGTATTTTGTCAGTCTAATATTTTTTTGAGCATTTTCGTCTCAATATATAAGAAACTATCAAGTTTCGTCATTACAAATCATGCTTCACACTTGGCCTTCTTTCAAAAACTGGTGTACTCGATCCAGCCTGGTTTTCGCACCGTAACTGATGACCAGCCCCTCGCAGGGTGACTCGTATGTGTGGATCGGCGCCTCCGCCCGAGGCGACCGAAACAGCCGTAGAGTGCGTCTCGCCGGGGAACCGCCACGCTGGGGAGCGACGCCTCCGCCCGAGGCCAACGGGACAGCACCTGAGTGCGTGTCGCGAGTGCGCTCTCTCCGATAGTGTTGCGTATATTTTTAGAATATTCCTATCAGTTAAAATTCTATATAATAATAATTATTATGCTTCATATTTATATGACAGGTAGTCACTTTTTCGGTTATTTTTATTATTTTATATATACGTATATATATATATATATATATATATATATATATATATATATATATATATATATATATATATACATATATATTTATTTATTATGAATATGAAATATGTAATGTGATATGAAACCTAACCTAACCTAACTACCCGCAGAGGGTGCCAGACTAATTATTGATCAGCGATATTAAAAACCCTAAAATCACTAAAAATAAAGTATTTTGTCAGTCTAATATTTTTTTGAGCATTTTCGTCTCAATATATAAGAAACTATCAAGTTTCGTCATTACAAATCATGCTTCACACTTGGCCTTCTTTCAAAAACTGGTGTACTCGATCCAGCCTGGTTTTCGCACCGTAACTGATGACCAGCCCCTCGCAGGGTGACTCGTATGTGTGGATCGGCGCCTCCGCCCGAGGCGACCGAAACAGCCGTAGAGTGCGTCTCGCCGGGGAACCGCCACGCTGGGGAGCGACGCCTCCGCCCGAGGCCAACGGGACAGCACCTGAGTGCGTGTCGCGAGTGCGCTCTCTCCGATAGTGTTGCGTATATTTTTAGAATATTCCTATCAGTTAAAATTCTATATAATAATAATTATTATGCTTCATATTTATATGACAGGTAGTCACTTTTTCGGTTATTTTTATTATTTTATATATACGTATATATATATATATATATATATATATATATACATATATATTTATTTATTATGAATATGAAATATGTAATGTGATATGAAACCTAACCTTACCTAACTACCCGCAGAGGGTGCCAGACTAATTATTGATCAGCGATATTAAAAACCCTAAAATCACTAAAAATAAAGTATTTTGTCAGTCTAATATTTTTTTGAGCATTTTCGTCTCAATATATAAGAAACTATCAAGTTTCGTCATTACAAATCATGCTTCACACTTGGCCTTCTTTCAAAAACTGGTGTACTCGATCCAGCCTGGTTTTCGCACCGTAACTGATGACCAGCCCCTCGCAGGGTGACTCGTATGTGTGGATCGGCGCCTCCGCCCGAGGCGACCGAAACAGCCGTAGAGTGCGTCTCGCCGGGGAACCGCCACGCTGGGGAGCGACGCCTCCGCCCGAGGCCAACGGGACAGCACCTGAGTGCGTGTCGCGAGTGCGCTCTCTCCGATAGTGTTGCGTATATTTTTAGAATATTCCTATCAGTTAAAATTCTATATAATAATAATTATTATGCTTCATATTTATATGACAGGTAGTCACTTTTTCGGTTATTTTTATTATTTTATATATACGTATATATATATATATATATATATATATATATACATATATATTTATTTATTATGAATATGAAATATGTAATGTGATATGAAACCTAACCTAACCTAACTACCCGCAGAGGGTGCCAGACTAATTATTGATCAGCGATATTAAAAACCCTAAAATCACTAAAAATAAAGTATTTTGTCAGTCTAATATTTTTTTGAGCATTTTCGTCTCAATATATAAGAAACTATCAAGTTTCGTCATTACAAATCATGCTTCACACTTGGCCTTCTTTCAAAAACTGGTGTACTCGATCCAGCCTGGTTTTCGCACCGTAACTGATGACCAGCCCCTCGCAGGGTGACTCGTATGTGTGGATCGGCGCCTCCGCCCGAGGCGACCGAAACAGCCGTAGAGTGCGTCTCGCCGGGGAACCGCCACGCTGGGGAGCGACGCCTCCGCCCGAGGCCAACGGGACAGCACCTGAGTGCGTGTCGCGAGTGCGCTCTCTCCGATAGTGTTGCGTATATTTTTAGAATATTCCTATCAGTTAAAATTCTATATAATAATAATTATTATGCTTCGTCCATTCATTCATTTGGTTAAAAAAAACAGGGAAAAGATTGATTTAAAATTGTCTTTTTGTCCAAGTGACATTTTGTCAATTAGCGTTTTTGTTAATTTATTAATATTCGTATACTCTGTGACCATACCGCCATCTTTTCAGTCGTCGAGGGAACAGTGATAAACACATAAATGAATTAATAAATAAATAAATTATATATATAATTATAATATATATATATATATATATATATATATATATATATATATATATATATATATATATATATATATATATATATATATATATATATATATATATATATATATATATATATATATATATATATATATATATATATATATATATATATATATATATATATATATATATATATAATTATATATATATATAATTATATTTACTCTTATTATTATTATATCTTACTCTTATTCTTATTATTATTATATATATACATTGGTAATTATCATTATTATTATTATATAGAATTTTAACTGATAGGAATATGCTAATAATATACGCAACACGATTTTCATTATTATTATTATATAGAATTTTAACTGATAGGAATATGCTAATAATATACGCAACACGATTTTCATTATTATTATTATATAGAATTTTAACTGATAGGAATACGCTAAAAATATACGCAACACGATCGGAGAGCGCGCACTCTGGTGCTGTCTCGTTGGCCTCGGGCGGATGCACCGCTCCACACATCTGAAATTGATGCGCGCACTCGCGACACGCACTCTAGTGCTGTTTCGGTCGCCTCGGGCGGAGGCGCCGCTCCACACATCTGAAATTGATCGGAGAGCGTGCACTCGCGACGCGCACTCTGCTGCTGTCTCGTTGGCCTCGGGCGGATGCGCCGCTCCACACATCCGAGTCACCGTGTAAGGGGCTGGTCATCAGTTACGGTGCGAAAACCAGGCTGGATCAAGTACACCAGTTTTTGAAAGAAGGCCAAGTGTGAAGCATGATTTGTAATGGACGTAACCTGGCTGGAGTTTTGTTGTCATATGGCAATCTCTTCCATCCAGTAAAAATGTTAAAGATACTTGAGACGGAACAAATACATTATTATTATTATTTTTATCATAATAATAATAATAATTATTATTATTATTATTATATAGAATTTTAACTGACAGGAATATGCTAAAAATATACGCAACACGATTATCATTATTATTATTATTATCATATAGAATTTTAACTGAGAGGAATATGCTTAAAATATACGCAACGCGATTTTCACTCTTATTATTATATAGAATTTTAACTGATAGGAATATGCTAAAAATATACGCAACACGATCGGAGAGCGCGCAATCTGGTGCTGTCTCGTTGGCCTCGGGCGGATGCACCGCTCCACACATCTGAAATTGATCGGAGAGCGTGCACTCGCGACGCGCACTCTGCTGCTGTCTCGTTGGCCTCGGGCGGATGCGCCGCTCCACACATCCGAGTCACCGTGTAAGGGGCTGGTCATCAGTTACGGTGCGAAAACCAGGCTGGATCAAGTACACCAGTTTTTGAAAGAAGGCCAAGTGTGAAGCATGATTTGTAATGGACGTAACCTGGCTGGAGTTTTGTTGTCATATGGCAATCTCTTCCATCCAGTGAAAATGTGAAAGATACTTGAGACGGAACCAAGACATTATTATTACTATTATTATTATTATTATTATTATTATTATAATAATAATTATTATTATTATATAGAATTTTAACTGATAGGAAATAATAATGATAATTATTATTATTATTACTATTATTGTTATCGTTATCATTGTCATTGTCATTGGTCATTATCATTATTATTATTATATAGAATTTTAACTAATAGGAATATGCTAAAAATATACGCAACACGATCGGAGAGCGCGCACTCTGGTGCTGTCTCGTTGGCCTAGGGCGGATGCACCGCTCCACACATCTGAAATTGATGCGCGCACTCGCGACACGCACTCTAGTGCTGTTTCGGTCGCCTCGGGCGGAGGCGCCGCTCCACACATCCGAAATTGATCGGAGAGCGTGCACTCGCGACGCGCACTCTGCTGCGGTCTCGTTGGCCTCGGGCGGATGCGCCGCTCCACACATCCGAGTCGCCGTGTAAGGGGCTGGTCATCAGTTACGGTGAGATAATATATAAGAAACTATCAAGTTTCGTCATTACAAATCATGCTTCACACTTGGCCTTCTTTCAAAAACTGGTGTACTCGATCCAGCCTGGTTTTCGCACCGTAACTGATGACCAGCCCCTCGCAGGGTGACTCGTATGTGTGGATCGGCGCCTCCGCCCGAGGCGACCGAAACAGCCGTAGAGTGCGTCTCGCCGGGGAACCGCCACGCTGGGGAGCGACGCCTCCGCCCGAGGCCAACGGGACAGCACCTGAGTGCGTGTCGCGAGTGCGCTCTCTCCGATAGTGTTGCGTATATTTTTAGAATATTCCTATCAGTTAAAATTCTATATAATAATAATTATTATGCTTCATATTTATATGACAGGTAGTCACTTTTTCGGTTATTTTTATTATTTTATATATACGTATATATATATATATATATATATATATATATATATATATACATATATATTTATTTATTATGAATATGAAATATGTAATGTGATATGAAACCTAACCTAACCTAACTACCCGCAGAGGGTGCCAGACTAATTATTGATCAGCGATATTAAAAACCCTAAAATCACTAAAAATAAAGTATTTTGTCAGTCTAATATTTTTTTGAGCATTTTCGTCTCAATATATAAGAAACTATCAAGTTTCGTCATTACAAATCATGCTTCACACTTGGCCTTCTTTCAAAAACTGGTGTACTCGATCCAGCCTGGTTTTCGCACCGTAACTGATGACCAGCCCCTCGCAGGGTGACTCGTATGTGTGGATCGGCGCCTCCGCCCGAGGCGACCGAAACAGCCGTAGAGTGCGTCTCGCCGGGGAACCGCCACGCTGGGGAGCGACGCCTCCGCCCGAGGCCAACGGGACAGCACCTGAGTGCGTGTCGCGAGTGCGCTCTCTCCGATAGTGTTGCGTATATTTTTAGAATATTCCTATCAGTTAAAATTCTATATAATAATAATTATTATGCTTCATATTTATATGACAGGTAGTCACTTTTTCGGTTATTTTTATTATTTTATATATACGTATATATATATATATATATATATATATATATATATATATATACATATATATTTATTTATTATGAATATGAAATATGTAATGTGATATGAAACCTAACCTAACCTAACTACCCGCAGAGGGTGCCAGACTAATTATTGATCAGCGATATTAAAAACCCTAAAATCACTAAAAATAAAGTATTTTGTCAGTCTAATATTTTTTTGAGCATTTTCGTCTCAATATATAAGAAACTATCAAGTTTCGTCATTACAAATCATGCTTCACACTTGGCCTTCTTTCAAAAACTGGTGTACTCGATCCAGCCTGGTTTTCGCACCGTAACTGATGACCAGCCCCTCGCAGGGTGACTCGTATGTGTGGATCGGCGCCTCCGCCCGAGGCGACCGAAACAGCCGTAGAGTGCGTCTCGCCGGGGAACCGCCACGCTGGGGAGCGACGCCTCCGCCCGAGGCCAACGGGACAGCACCTGAGTGCGTGTCGCGAGTGCGCTCTCTCCGATAGTGTTGCGTATATTTTTAGAATATTCCTATCAGTTAAAATTCTATATAATAATAATTATTATGCTTCGTCCATTCATTCATTTGGTTAAAAAAAACAGGGAAAAGATTGATTTAAAATTGTCTTTTTGTCCAAGTGACATTTTGTCAATTAGCGTTTTTGTTAATTTATTAATATTCGTATACTCTGTGACCATACCGCCATCTTTTCAGTCGTCGAGGGAACAGTGATAAACACATAAATGAATTAATAAATAAATAAATTATATATATAATTATAATATATATATATATATATATATATATATATATATATATATATATATATATATATATATATATATATATATATATATATATATATATATATATATATATATATATATATATATATATATATATATATATATATTATATATATATATATAATTATATTTACTCTTATTATTATTATATCTTACTCTTATTCTTATTATTATTATATATATACATTGGTAATTATCATTATTATTATTATATAGAATTTTAACTGATAGGAATATGCTAATAATATACGCAACACGATTTTCATTATTATTATTATATAGAATTTTAACTGATAGGAATATGCTAATAATATACGCAACACGATTTTCATTATTATTATTATATAGAATTTTAACTGATAGGAATACGCTAAAAATATACGCAACACGATCGGAGAGCGCGCACTCTGGTGCTGTCTCGTTGGCCTCGGGCGGATGCACCGCTCCACACATCTGAAATTGATGCGCGCACTCGCGACACGCACTCTAGTGCTGTTTCGGTCGCCTCGGGCGGAGGCGCCGCTCCACACATCTGAAATTGATCGGAGAGCGTGCACTCGCGACGCGCACTCTGCTGCTGTCTCGTTGGCCTCGGGCGGATGCGCCGCTCCACACATCCGAGTCACCGTGTAAGGGGCTGGTCATCAGTTACGGTGCGAAAACCAGGCTGGATCAAGTACACCAGTTTTTGAAAGAAGGCCAAGTGTGAAGCATGATTTGTAATGGACGTAACCTGGCTGGAGTTTTGTTGTCATATGGCAATCTCTTCCATCCAGTAAAAATGTTAAAGATACTTGAGACGGAACAAATACATTATTATTATTATTTTTATCATAATAATAATAATAATAATTATTATTATTATTATATAGAATTTTAACTGACAGGAATATGCTAAAAATATACGCAACGCGATTTTCACTCTTATTATTATATAGAATTTTAACTGATAGGAATATGCTAAAAATATACGCAACACGATCGGAGAGCGCGCAATCTGGTGCTGTCTCGTTGGCCTCGGGCGGATGCACCGCTCCACACATCTGAAATTGATCGGAGAGCGTGCACTCGCGACGCGCACTCTGCTGCTGTCTCGTTGGCCTCGGGCGGATGCGCCGCTCCACACATCCGAGTCACCGTGTAAGGGGCTGGTCATCAGTTACGGTGCGAAAACCAGGCTGGATCAAGTACACCAGTTTTTGAAAGAAGGCCAAGTGTGAAGCATGATTTGTAATGGACGTAACCTGGCTGGAGTTTTGTTGTCATATGGCAATCTCTTCCATCCAGTGAAAATGTGAAAGATACTTGAGACGGAACCAAGACATTATTATTACTATTATTATTATTATTATTATTATTATTATAATAATAATTATTATTATTATATAGAATTTTAACTGATAGGAAATAATAATGATAATTATTATTATTATTACTATTATTGTTATCGTTATCATTGTCATTGTCATTGGTCATTATCATTATTATTATTATATAGAATTTTAACTAATAGGAATATGCTAAAAATATACGCAACACGATCGGAGAGCGCGCACTCTGGTGCTGTCTCGTTGGCCTAGGGCGGATGCACCGCTCCACACATCTGAAATTGATGCGCGCACTCGCGACACGCACTCTAGTGCTGTTTCGGTCGCCTCGGGCGGAGGCGCCGCTCCACACATCCGAAATTGATCGGAGAGCGTGCACTCGCGACGCGCACTCTGCTGCGGTCTCGTTGGCCTCGGGCGGATGCGCCGCTCCACACATCCGAGTCGCCGTGTAAGGGGCTGGTCATCAGTTACGGTGAGATAATATATAAGAAACTATCAAGTTTCGTCATTACAAATCATGCTTCACACTTGGCCTTCTTTCAAAAACTGGTGTACTCGATCCAGCCTGGTTTTCGCACCGTAACTGATGACCAGCCCCTCGCAGGGTGACTCGTATGTGTGGATCGGCGCCTCCGCCCGAGGCGACCGAAACAGCCGTAGAGTGCGTCTCGCCGGGGAACCGCCACGCTGGGGAGCGACGCCTCCGCCCGAGGCCAACGGGACAGCACCTGAGTGCGTGTCGCGAGTGCGCTCTCTCCGATAGTGTTGCGTATATTTTTAGAATATTCCTATCAGTTAAAATTCTATATAATAATAATTATTATGCTTCATATTTATATGACAGGTAGTCACTTTTTCGGTTATTTTTATTATTTTATATATACGTATATATATATATATATATATATATATATATATATATATATATATATATATATATATATATATATATATATATACATATATATTTATTTATTATGAATATGAAATATGTAATGTGATATGAAACCTAACCTAACCTAACTACCCGCAGAGGGTGCCAGACTAATTATTGATCAGCGATATTAAAAACCCTAAAATCACTAAAAATAAAGTATTTTGTCAGTCTAATATTTTTTTGAGCATTTTCGTCTCAATATATAAGAAACTATCAAGTTTCGTCATTACAAATCATGCTTCACACTTGGCCTTCTTTCAAAAACTGGTGTACTCGATCCAGCCTGGTTTTCGCACCGTAACTGATGACCAGCCCCTCGCAGGGTGACTCGTATGTGTGGATCGGCGCCTCCGCCCGAGGCGACCGAAACAGCCGTAGAGTGCGTCTCGCCGGGGAACCGCCACGCTGGGGAGCGACGCCTCCGCCCGAGGCCAACGGGACAGCACCTGAGTGCGTGTCGCGAGTGCGCTCTCTCCGATAGTGTTGCGTATATTTTTAGAATATTCCTATCAGTTAAAATTCTATATAATAATAATTATTATGCTTCATATTTATATGACAGGTAGTCACTTTTTCGGTTATTTTTATTATTTTATATATACGTATATATATATATATATATATATATATATATATATATATATATATATATATATATATATATATATACATATATATTTATTTATTATGAATATGAAATATGTAATGTGATATGAAACCTAACCTAACCTAACTACCCGCAGAGGGTGCCAGACTAATTATTGATCAGCGATATTAAAAACCCTAAAATCACTAAAAATAAAGTATTTTGTCAGTCTAATATTTTTTTGAGCATTTTCGTCTCAATATATAAGAAACTATCAAGTTTCGTCATTACAAATCATGCTTCACACTTGGCCTTCTTTCAAAAACTGGTGTACTCGATCCAGCCTGGTTTTCGCACCGTAACTGATGACCAGCCCCTCGCAGGGTGACTCGTATGTGTGGATCGGCGCCTCCGCCCGAGGCGACCGAAACAGCCGTAGAGTGCGTCTCGCCGGGGAACCGCCACGCTGGGGAGCGACGCCTCCGCCCGAGGCCAACGGGACAGCACCTGAGTGCGTGTCGCGAGTGCGCTCTCTCCGATAGTGTTGCGTATATTTTTAGAATATTCCTATCAGTTAAAATTCTATATAATAATAATTATTATGCTTCATATTTATATGACAGGTAGTCACTTTTTCGGTTATTTTTATTATTTTATATATACGTATATATATATATATATATATATATATATACATATATATTTATTTATTATGAATATGAAATATGTAATGTGATATGAAACCTAACCTAACCTAACTACCCGCAGAGGGTGCCAGACTAATTATTGATCAGCGATATTAAAAACCCTAAAATCACTAAAAATAAAGTATTTTGTCAGTCTAATATTTTTTGAGCATTTTCGTCTCAATATATAAGAAACTATCAAGTTTCGTCATTACAAATCATGCTTCACACTTGGCCTTCTTTCAAAAACTGGTGTACTCGATCCAGCCTGGTTTTCGCACCGTAACTGATGACCAGCCCCTCGCAGGGTGACTCGTATGTGTGGATCGGCGCCTCCGCCCGAGGCGACCGAAACAGCCGTAGAGTGCGTCTCGCCGGGGAACCGCCACGCTGGGGAGCGACGCCTCCGCCCGAGGCCAACGGGACAGCACCTGAGTGCGTGTCGCGAGTGCGCTCTCTCCGATAGTGTTGCGTATATTTTTAGAATATTCCTATCAGTTAAAATTCTATATAATAATAATTATTATGCTTCATATTTATATGACAGGTAGTCACTTTTTCGGTTATTTTTATTATTTTATATATACGTATATATATATATATATATATATATATATATATATACATATATATTTATTTATTATGAATATGAAATATGTAATGTGATATGAAACCTAACCTAACCTAACTACCCGCAGAGGGTGCCAGACTAATTATTGATCAGCGATATTAAAAACCCTAAAATCACTAAAAATAAAGTATTTTGTCAGTCTAATATTTTTTTGAGCATTTTCGTCTCAATATATAAGAAACTATCAAGTTTCGTCATTACAAATCATGCTTCACACTTGGCCTTCTTTCAAAAACTGGTGTACTCGATCCAGCCTGGTTTTCGCACCGTAACTGATGACCAGCCCCTCGCAGGGTGACTCGTATGTGTGGATCGGCGCCTCCGCCCGAGGCGACCGAAACAGCCGTAGAGTGCGTCTCGCCGGGGAACCGCCACGCTGGGGAGCGACGCCTCCGCCCGAGGCCAACGGGACAGCACCTGAGTGCGTGTCGCGAGTGCGCTCTCTCCGATAGTGTTGCGTATATTTTTAGAATATTCCTATCAGTTAAAATTCTATATAATAATAATTATTATGCTTCATATTTATATGACAGGTAGTCACTTTTTCGGTTATTTTTATTATTTTATATATACGTATATATATATATATATATATATATATATATATATATATATATATATATATACATATATATTTATTTATTATGAATATGAAATATGTAATGTGATATGAAACCTAACCTAACCTAACTACCCGCAGAGGGTGCCAGACTAATTATTGATCAGCGATATTAAAAACCCTAAAATCACTAAAAATAAAGTATTTTGTCAGTCTAATATTTTTTTGAGCATTTTCGTCTCAATATATAAGAAACTATCAAGTTTCGTCATTACAAATCATGCTTCACACTTGGCCTTCTTTCAAAAACTGGTGTACTCGATCCAGCCTGGTTTTCGCACCGTAACTGATGACCAGCCCCTCGCAGGGTGACTCGTATGTGTGGATCGGCGCCTCCGCCCGAGGCGACCGAAACAGCCGTAGAGTGCGTCTCGCCGGGGAACCGCCACGCTGGGGAGCGACGCCTCCGCCCGAGGCCAACGGGACAGCACCTGAGTGCGTGTCGCGAGTGCGCTCTCTCCGATAGTGTTGCGTATATTTTTAGAATATTCCTATCAGTTAAAATTCTATATAATAATAATTATTATGCTTCATATTTATATGACAGGTAGTCACTTTTTCGGTTATTTTTATTATTTTATATATACGTATATATATATATATATATATATATATATATACATATATATTTATTTATTATGAATATGAAATATGTAATGTGATATGAAACCTAACCTAACCTAACTACCCGCAGAGGGTGCCAGACTAATTATTGATCAGCGATATTAAAAACCCTAAAATCACTAAAAATAAAGTATTTTGTCAGTCTAATATTTTTTGAGCATTTTCGTCTCAATATATAAGAAACTATCAAGTTTCGTCATTACAAATCATGCTTCACACTTGGCCTTCTTTCAAAAACTGGTGTACTCGATCCAGCCTGGTTTTCGCACCGTAACTGATGACCAGCCCCTCGCAGGGTGACTCGTATGTGTGGATCGGCGCCTCCGCCCGAGGCGACCGAAACAGCCGTAGAGTGCGTCTCGCCGGGGAACCGCCACGCTGGGGAGCGACGCCTCCGCCCGAGGCCAACGGGACAGCACCTGAGTGCGTGTCGCGAGTGCGCTCTCTCCGATAGTGTTGCGTATATTTTTAGAATATTCCTATCAGTTAAAATTCTATATAATAATAATTATTATGCTTCATATTTATATGACAGGTAGTCACTTTTTCGGTTATTTTTATTATTTTATATATACGTATATATATATATATATATATATATATATATATATATATATACATATATATTTATTTATTATGAATATGAAATATGTAATGTGATATGAAACCTAACCTAACCTAACTACCCGCAGAGGGTGCCAGACTAATTATTGATCAGCGATATTAAAAACCCTAAAATCACTAAAAATAAAGTATTTTGTCAGTCTAATATTTTTTTGAGCATTTTCGTCTCAATATATAAGAAACTATCAAGTTTCGTCATTACAAATCATGCTTCACACTTGGCCTTCTTTCAAAAACTGGTGTACTCGATCCAGCCTGGTTTTCGCACCGTAACTGATGACCAGCCCCTCGCAGGGTGACTCGTATGTGTGGATCGGCGCCTCCGCCCGAGGCGACCGAAACAGCCGTAGAGTGCGTCTCGCCGGGGAACCGCCACGCTGGGGAGCGACGCCTCCGCCCGAGGCCAACGGGACAGCACCTGAGTGCGTGTCGCGAGTGCGCTCTCTCCGATAGTGTTGCGTATATTTTTAGAATATTCCTATCAGTTAAAATTCTATATAATAATAATTATTATGCTTCATATTTATATGACAGGTAGTCACTTTTTCGGTTATTTTTATTATTTTATATATACGTATATATATATATATATATATATATATATATATATATATATATATACATATATATTTATTTATTATGAATATGAAATATGTAATGTGATATGAAACCTAACCTAACCTAACTACCCGCAGAGGGTGCCAGACTAATTATTGATCAGCGATATTAAAAACCCTAAAATCACTAAAAATAAAGTATTTTGTCAGTCTAATATTTTTTTGAGCATTTTCGTCTCAATATATAAGAAACTATCAAGTTTCGTCATTACAAATCATGCTTCACACTTGGCCTTCTTTCAAAAACTGGTGTACTCGATCCAGCCTGGTTTTCGCACCGTAACTGATGACCAGCCCCTCGCAGGGTGAC
This sequence comes from Odontocerum albicorne, assembly GCA_949825065.1. Taxonomy (NCBI): domain Eukaryota; kingdom Metazoa; phylum Arthropoda; class Insecta; order Trichoptera; family Odontoceridae; genus Odontocerum; species Odontocerum albicorne. The sequence continues at coordinate 18,215 of CATKWJ010000001.1, forward strand.
TCGTATGTGTGGATCGGCGCCTCCGCCCGAGGCGACCGAAACAGCCGTAGAGTGCGTCTCGCCGGGGAACCGCCACGCTGGGGAGCGACGCCTCCGCCCGAGGCCAACGGGACAGCACCTGAGTGCGTGTCGCGAGTGCGCTCTCTCCGATAGTGTTGCGTATATTTTTAGAATATTCCTATCAGTTAAAATTCTATATAATAATAATTATTATGCTTCATATTTATATGACAGGTAGTCACTTTTTCGGTTATTTTTATTATTTTATATATACGTATATATATATATATATATATATATATATATATATACATATATATTTATTTATTATGAATATGAAATATGTAATGTGATATGAAACCTAACCTAACCTAACTACCCGCAGAGGGTGCCAGACTAATTATTGATCAGCGATATTAAAAACCCTAAAATCACTAAAAATAAAGTATTTTGTCAGTCTAATATTTTTTTGAGCATTTTCGTCTCAATATATAAGAAACTATCAAGTTTCGTCATTACAAATCATGCTTCACACTTGGCCTTCTTTCAAAAACTGGTGTACTCGATCCAGCCTGGTTTTCGCACCGTAACTGATGACCAGCCCCTCGCAGGGTGACTCGTATGTGTGGATCGGCGCCTCCGCCCGAGGCGACCGAAACAGCCGTAGAGTGCGTCTCGCCGGGGAACCGCCACGCTGGGGAGCGACGCCTCCGCCCGAGGCCAACGGGACAGCACCTGAGTGCGTGTCGCGAGTGCGCTCTCTCCGATAGTGTTGCGTATATTTTTAGAATATTCCTATCAGTTAAAATTCTATATAATAATAATTATTATGCTTCATATTTATATGACAGGTAGTCACTTTTTCGGTTATTTTTATTATTTTATATATACGTATATATATATATATATATATATATATATATATACATATATATTTATTTATTATGAATATGAAATATGTAATGTGATATGAAACCTAACCTAACCTAACTACCCGCAGAGGGTGCCAGACTAATTATTGATCAGCGATATTAAAAACCCTAAAATCACTAAAAATAAAGTATTTTGTCAGTCTAATATTTTTTTGAGCATTTTCGTCTCAATATATAAGAAACTATCAAGTTTCGTCATTACAAATCATGCTTCACACTTGGCCTTCTTTCAAAAACTGGTGTACTCGATCCAGCCTGGTTTTCGCACCGTAACTGATGACCAGCCCCTCGCAGGGTGACTCGTATGTGTGGATCGGCGCCTCCGCCCGAGGCGACCGAAACAGCCGTAGAGTGCGTCTCGCCGGGGAACCGCCACGCTGGGGAGCGACGCCTCCGCCCGAGGCCAACGGGACAGCACCTGAGTGCGTGTCGCGAGTGCGCTCTCTCCGATAGTGTTGCGTATATTTTTAGAATATTCCTATCAGTTAAAATTCTATATAATAATAATTATTATGCTTCATATTTATATGACAGGTAGTCACTTTTTCGGTTATTTTTATTATTTTATATATACGTATATATATATATATATATATATATATATATATATATATATATACATATATATTTATTTATTATGAATATGAAATATGTAATGTGATATGAAACCTAACCTAACCTAACTACCCGCAGAGGGTGCCAGACTAATTATTGATCAGCGATATTAAAAACCCTAAAATCACTAAAAATAAAGTATTTTGTCAGTCTAATATTTTTTTGAGCATTTTCGTCTCAATATATAAGAAACTATCAAGTTTCGTCATTACAAATCATGCTTCACACTTGGCCTTCTTTCAAAAACTGGTGTACTCGATCCAGCCTGGTTTTCGCACCGTAACTGATGACCAGCCCCTCGCAGGGTGACTCGTATGTGTGGATCGGCGCCTCCGCCCGAGGCGACCGAAACAGCCGTAGAGTGCGTCTCGCCGGGGAACCGCCACGCTGGGGAGCGACGCCTCCGCCCGAGGCCAACGGGACAGCACCTGAGTGCGTGTCGCGAGTGCGCTCTCTCCGATAGTGTTGCGTATATTTTTAGAATATTCCTATCAGTTAAAATTCTATATAATAATAATTATTATGCTTCATATTTATATGACAGGTAGTCACTTTTTCGGTTATTTTTATTATTTTATATATACGTATATATATATATATATATATATATATATACATATATATTTATTTATTATGAATATGAAATATGTAATGTGATATGAAACCTAACCTAACCTAACTACCCGCAGAGGGTGCCAGACTAATTATTGATCAGCGATATTAAAAACCCTAAAATCACTAAAAATAAAGTATTTTGTCAGTCTAATATTTTTTTGAGCATTTTCGTCTCAATATATAAGAAACTATCAAGTTTCGTCATTACAAATCATGCTTCACACTTGGCCTTCTTTCAAAAACTGGTGTACTCGATCCAGCCTGGTTTTCGCACCGTAACTGATGACCAGCCCCTCGCAGGGTGACTCGTATGTGTGGATCGGCGCCTCCGCCCGAGGCGACCGAAACAGCCGTAGAGTGCGTCTCGCCGGGGAACCGCCACGCTGGGGAGCGACGCCTCCGCCCGAGGCCAACGGGACAGCACCTGAGTGCGTGTCGCGAGTGCGCTCTCTCCGATAGTGTTGCGTATATTTTTAGAATATTCCTATCAGTTAAAATTCTATATAATAATAATTATTATGCTTCATATTTATATGACAGGTAGTCACTTTTTCGGTTATTTTTATTATTTTATATATACGTATATATATATATATATATATATATATATATATACATATATATTTATTTATTATGAATATGAAATATGTAATGTGATATGAAACCTAACCTAACCTAACTACCCGCAGAGGGTGCCAGACTAATTATTGATCAGCGATATTAAAAACCCTAAAATCACTAAAAATAAAGTATTTTGTCAGTCTAATATTTTTTTGAGCATTTTCGTCTCAATATATAAGAAACTATCAAGTTTCGTCATTACAAATCATGCTTCACACTTGGCCTTCTTTCAAAAACTGGTGTACTCGATCCAGCCTGGTTTTCGCACCGTAACTGATGACCAGCCCCTCGCAGGGTGACTCGTATGTGTGGATCGGCGCCTCCGCCCGAGGCGACCGAAACAGCCGTAGAGTGCGTCTCGCCGGGGAACCGCCACGCTGGGGAGCGACGCCTCCGCCCGAGGCCAACGGGACAGCAAGTGCGTGTGCGTGTCGCGAGTGCGCTCTCTCCGATAGTGTTGCGTATATTTTTAGAATATTCCTATCAGTTAAAATTCTATATAATAATAATTATTATGCTTCGTCCATTCATTCATTTGGTTAAAAAAAACAGGGAAAAGATTGATTTAAAATTGTCTTTTTGTCCAAGTGACATTTTGTCAATTAGCGTTTTTGTTAATTTATTAATATTCGTATACTCTGTGACCATACCGCCATCTTTTCAGTCGTCGAGGGAACAGTGATAAACACATAAATGAATTAATAAATAAATAAATTATATATATAATTAAATATATATATATATATATATATATATATATATATATATATATATATATATATATATATATATATATATATATATATATATATATATATATATATATATATATATATATATATATATATATATATATATATATATATATATATATATATATATATATATATATATATATATATATATATATATATATATATATATATATATATATATAATTATATATATATATAATTATATTTACTCTTATTATTATTATATCTTACTCTTATTCTTATTATTATTATATATATACATTGGTAATTATCATTATTATTATTATATAGAATTTTAACTGATAGGAATATGCTAATAATATACGCAACACGATTTTCATTATTATTATTATATAGAATTTTAACTGATAGGAATATGCTAATAATATACGCAACACGATTTTCATTATTATTATTATATAGAATTTTAACTGATAGGAATACGCTAAAAATATACGCAACACGATCGGAGAGCGCGCACTCTGGTGCTGTCTCGTTGGCCTCGGGCGGATGCACCGCTCCACACATCTGAAATTGATGCGCGCACTCGCGACACGCACTCTAGTGCTGTTTCGGTCGCCTCGGGCGGAGGCGCCGCTCCACACATCTGAAATTGATCGGAGAGCGTGCACTCGCGACGCGCACTCTGCTGCTGTCTCGTTGGCCTCGGGCGGATGCGCCGCTCCACACATCCGAGTCACCGTGTAAGGGGCTGGTCATCAGTTACGGTGCGAAAACCAGGCTGGATCAAGTACACCAGTTTTTGAAAGAAGGCCAAGTGTGAAGCATGATTTGTAATGGACGTAACCTGGCTGGAGTTTTGTTGTCATATGGCAATCTCTTCCATCCAGTAAAAATGTTAAAGATACTTGAGACGGAACAAATACATTATTATTATTATTTTTATCATAATAATAATAATTATTATTATTATTTTTATTATATAGAATTTTAACTGACAGGAATATGCTAAAAATATACGCAACACGATTATCATTATTATTATTATTATCATATAGAATTTTAACTGACAGGAATATGCTTAAAATATACGCAACGCGATTTTCACTCTTATTATTATATAGAATTTTAACTGATAGGAATATGCTAAAAATATACGCAACACGATCGGAGAGCGCGCAATCTGGTGCTGTCTCGTTGGCCTCGGGCGGATGCACCGCTCCACACATCTGAAATTGATCGGAGAGCGTGCACTCGCGACGCGCACTCTGCTGCTGTCTCGTTGGCCTCGGGCGGATGCGCCGCTCCACACATCCGAGTCACCGTGTAAGGGGCTGGTCATCAGTTACGGTGCGAAAACCAGGCTGGATCAAGTACACCAGTTTTTGAAAGAAGGCCAAGTGTGAAGCATGATTTGTAATGGACGTAACCTGGCTGGAGTTTTGTTGTCATATGGCAATCTCTTCCATCCAGTGAAAATGTGAAAGATACTTGAGACGGAACCAAGACATTATTATTACTATTATTATTATTATTATTATTATTATTATAATAATTATTATTATTATTATATAGAATTTTAACTGATAGGAAATAATAATGATAATTATTATTATTATTACTATTATTGTTATCGTTATCATTGTCATTGTCATTGGTCATTATCATTATTATTATTATATAGAATTTTAACTAATAGGAATATGCTAAAAATATACGCAACACGATCGGAGAGCGCGCACTCTGGTGCTGTCTCGTTGGCCTAGGGCGGATGCACCGCTCCACACATCTGAAATTGATGCGCGCACTCGCGACACGCACTCTAGTGCTGTTTCGGTCGCCTCGGGCGGAGGCGCCGCTCCACACATCCGAAATTGATCGGAGAGCGTGCACTCGCGACGCGCACTCTGCTGCGGTCTCGTTGGCCTCGGGCGGATGCGCCGCTCCACACATCCGAGTCGCCGTGTAAGGGGCTGGTCATCAGTTACGGTGAGATAATATATAAGAAACTATCAAGTTTCGTCATTACAAATCATGCTTCACACTTGGCCTTCTTTCAAAAACTGGTGTACTCGATCCAGCCTGGTTTTCGCACCGTAACTGATGACCAGCCCCTCGCAGGGTGACTCGTATGTGTGGATCGGCGCCTCCGCCCGAGGCGACCGAAACAGCCGTAGAGTGCGTCTCGCCGGGGAACCGCCACGCTGGGGAGCGACGCCTCCGCCCGAGGCCAACGGGACAGCACCTGAGTGCGTGTCGCGAGGGCGCTCTCTCCGATAGTGTTGCGTATATTTTTAGAATATTCCTATCAGTTAAAATTCTATATAATAATAATTATTATGCTTCGTCCATTCATTCATTTGGTTAAAAAAAACAGGGAAAAGATTGATTTAAAATTGTCTTTTTGTCCAAGTGACATTTTGTCAATTAGCGTTTTTGTTAATTTATTAATATTCGTATACTCTGTGACCATACCGCCATCTTTTCAGTCGTCGAGGGAACAGTGATAAACACATAAATGAATTAATAAATAAATAAATTATATATATAATTATAATATATATATATATATATATATATATATATATATATATATATATATATATATATATATATATATATATATATATATATATATATATATATATATATATATATATATATATATATATATATATATATATATATATATATATATATATATATATATATATAATTATATATATATATAATTATATTACTCTTATTATTATTATATCTTACTCTTATTCTTATTATTATTATATATATACATTGGTAATTATCATTATTATTATTATATAGAATTTTAACTGATAGGAATATGCTAATAATATACGCAACACGATTTTCATTATTATTATTATATAGAATTTTAACTGATAGGAATATGCTAATAATATACGCAACACGATTTTCATTATTATTATTATATAGAATTTTAACTGATAGGAATACGCTAAAAATATACGCAACACGATCGGAGAGCGCGCACTCTGGTGCTGTCTCGTTGGCCTCGGGCGGATGCACCGCTCCACACATCTGAAATTGATGCGCGCACTCGCGACACGCACTCTAGTGCTGTTTCGGTCGCCTCGGGCGGAGGCGCCGCTCCACACATCTGAAATTGATCGGAGAGCGTGCACTCGCGACGCGCACTCTGCTGCTGTCTCGTTGGCCTCGGGCGGATGCGCCGCTCCACACATCCGAGTCACCGTGTAAGGGGCTGGTCATCAGTTACGGTGCGAAAACCAGGCTGGATCAAGTACACCAGTTTTTGAAAGAAGGCCAAGTGTGAAGCATGATTTGTAATGGACGTAACCTGGCTGGAGTTTTGTTGTCATATGGCAATCTCTTCCATCCAGTAAAAATGTTAAAGATACTTGAGACGGAACAAATACATTATTATTATTATTTTTATCATAATAATAATAATAATAATTATTATTATTATTATATAGAATTTTAACTGACAGGAATATGCTAAAAATATACGCAACACGATTATCATTATTATTATTATTATCATATAGAATTTTAACTGACAGGAATATGCTTAAAATATACGCAACGCGATTTTCACTCTTATTATTATATAGAATTTTAACTGATAGGAATATGCTAAAAATATACGCAACACGATCGGAGAGCGCGCAATCTGGTGCTGTCTCGTTGGCCTCGGGCGGATGCACCGCTCCACACATCTGAAATTGATCGGAGAGCGTGCACTCGCGACGCGCACTCTGCTGCTGTCTCGTTGGCCTCGGGCGGATGCGCCGCTCCACACATCCGAGTCACCGTGTAAGGGGCTGGTCATCAGTTACGGTGCGAAAACCAGGCTGGATCAAGTACACCAGTTTTTGAAAGAAGGCCAAGTGTGAAGCATGATTTGTAATGGACGTAACCTGGCTGGAGTTTTGTTGTCATATGGCAATCTCTTCCATCCAGTGAAAATGTGAAAGATACTTGAGACGGAACCAAGACATTATTATTACTATTATTATTATTATTATTATTATTATTATAATAATAATTATTATTATTATATAGAATTTTAACTGATAGGAAATAATAATGATAATTATTATTATTATTACTATTATTGTTATCGTTATCATTGTCATTGTCATTGGTCATTATCATTATTATTATTATATAGAATTTTAACTAATAGGAATATGCTAAAAATATACGCAACACGATCGGAGAGCGCGCACTCTGGTGCTGTCTCGTTGGCCTAGGGCGGATGCACCGCTCCACACATCTGAAATTGATGCGCGCACTCGCGACACGCACTCTAGTGCTGTTTCGGTCGCCTCGGGCGGAGGCGCCGCTCCACACATCCGAAATTGATCGGAGAGCGTGCACTCGCGACGCGCACTCTGCTGCGGTCTCGTTGGCCTCGGGCGGATGCGCCGCTCCACACATCCGAGTCGCCGTGTAAGGGGCTGGTCATCAGTTACGGTGAGATAATATATAAGAAACTATCAAGTTTCGTCATTACAAATCATGCTTCACACTTGGCCTTCTTTCAAAAACTGGTGTACTCGATCCAGCCTGGTTTTCGCACCGTAACTGATGACCAGCCCCTCGCAGGGTGACTCGTATGTGTGGATCGGCGCCTCCGCCCGAGGCGACCGAAACAGCCGTAGAGTGCGTCTCGCCGGGGAACCGCCACGCTGGGGAGCGACGCCTCCGCCCGAGGCCAACGGGACAGCACCTGAGTGCGTGTCGCGAGTGCGCTCTCTCCGATAGTGTTGCGTATATTTTTAGAATATTCCTATCAGTTAAAATTCTATATAATAATAATTATTATGCTTCATATTTATATGACAGGTAGTCACTTTTTCGGTTATTTTTATTATTTTATATATACGTATATATATATATATATATATATATATATATACATATATATTTATTTATTATGAATATGAAATATGTAATGTGATATGAAACCTAACCTAACCTAACTACCCGCAGAGGGTGCCAGACTAATTATTGATCAGCGATATTAAAAACCCTAAAATCACTAAAAATAAAGTATTTTGTCAGTCTAATATTTTTTTGAGCATTTTCGTCTCAATATATAAGAAACTATCAAGTTTCGTCATTACAAATCATGCTTCACACTTGGCCTTCTTTCAAAAACTGGTGTACTCGATCCAGCCTGGTTTTCGCACCGTAACTGATGACCAGCCCCTCGCAGGGTGACTCGTATGTGTGGATCGGCGCCTCCGCCCGAGGCGACCGAAACAGCCGTAGAGTGCGTCTCGCCGGGGAACCGCCACGCTGGGGAGCGACGCCTCCGCCCGAGGCCAACGGGACAGCACCTGAGTGCGTGTCGCGAGTGCGCTCTCTCCGATAGTGTTGCGTATATTTTTAGAATATTCCTATCAGTTAAAATTCTATATAATAATAATTATTATGCTTCATATTTATATGACAGGTAGTCACTTTTTCGGTTATTTTTATTATTTTATATATTATACGTATATATATATATATATATATATATATATATATATATATATACATATATATTTATTTATTATGAATATGAAATATGTAATGTGATATGAAACCTAACCTAACCTAACTACCCGCAGAGGGTGCCAGACTAATTATTGATCAGCGATATTAAAAACCCTAAAATCACTAAAAATAAAGTATTTTGTCAGTCTAATATTTTTTTGAGCATTTTCGTCTCAATATATAAGAAACTATCAAGTTTCGTCATTACAAATCATGCTTCACACTTGGCCTTCTTTCAAAAACTGGTGTACTCGATCCAGCCTGGTTTTCGCACCGTAACTGATGACCAGCCCCTCGCAGGGTGACTCGTATGTGTGGATCGGCGCCTCCGCCCGAGGCGACCGAAACAGCCGTAGAGTGCGTCTCGCCGGGGAACCGCCACGCTGGGGAGCGACGCCTCCGCCCGAGGCCAACGGGACAGCACCTGAGTGCGTGTCGCGAGTGCGCTCTCTCCGATAGTGTTGCGTATATTTTTAGAATATTCCTATCAGTTAAAATTCTATATAATAATAATTATTATGCTTCGTCCATTCATTCATTTGGTTAAAAAAAACAGGGAAAAGATTGATTTAAAATTGTCTTTTTGTCCAAGTGACATTTTGTCAATTAGCGTTTTTGTTAATTTATTAATATTCGTATACTCTGTGACCATACCGCCATCTTTTCAGTCGTCGAGGGAACAGTGATAAACACATAAATGAATTAATAAATAAATAAATTATATATATAATTATAATATATATATATATATATATATATATATATATATATATATATATATATATATATATATATATATATATATATATATATATATATATATATATATATATATATATATATATATATATATATATATATATATATATATATATATATATATATATATATATATATATATATATAATTATATATATATATATAATTATATTTACTCTTATTATTATTATATCTTACTCTTATTCTTATTATTATTATATATATACATTGGTAATTATCATTATTATTATTATATAGAATTTTAACTGATAGGAATATGCTAATAATATACGCAACACGATTTTCATTATTATTATTATATAGAATTTTAACTGATAGGAATATGCTAATAATATACGCAACACGATTTTCATTATTATTATTATATAGAATTTTAACTGATAGGAATACGCTAAAAATATACGCAACACGATCGGAGAGCGCGCACTCTGGTGCTGTCTCGTTGGCCTCGGGCGGATGCACCGCTCCACACATCTGAAATTGATGCGCGCACTCGCGACACGCACTCTAGTGCTGTTTCGGTCGCCTCGGGCGGAGGCGCCGCTCCACACATCTGAAATTGATCGGAGAGCGTGCACTCGCGACGCGCACTCTGCTGCTGTCTCGTTGGCCTCGGGCGGATGCGCCGCTCCACACATCCGAGTCACCGTGTAAGGGGCTGGTCATCAGTTACGGTGCGAAAACCAGGCTGGATCAAGTACACCAGTTTTTGAAAGAAGGCCAAGTGTGAAGCATGATTTGTAATGGACGTAACCTGGCTGGAGTTTTGTTGTCATATGGCAATCTCTTCCATCCAGTAAAAATGTTAAAGATACTTGAGACGGAACAAATACATTATTATTATTATTTTTATCATAATAATAATAATTATTATTATTATTTTTATTATATAGAATTTTAACTGACAGGAATATGCTAAAAATATACGCAACACGATTATCATTATTATTATTATTATCATATAGAATTTTAACTGACAGGAATATGCTTAAAATATACGCAACGCGATTTTCACTCTTATTATTATATAGAATTTTAACTGATAGGAATATGCTAAAAATATACGCAACACGATCGGAGAGCGCGCAATCTGGTGCTGTCTCGTTGGCCTCGGGCGGATGCACCGCTCCACACATCTGAAATTGATCGGAGAGCGTGCACTCGCGACGCGCACTCTGCTGCTGTCTCGTTGGCCTCGGGCGGATGCGCCGCTCCACACATCCGAGTCACCGTGTAAGGGGCTGGTCATCAGTTACGGTGCGAAAACCAGGCTGGATCAAGTACACCAGTTTTTGAAAGAAGGCCAAGTGTGAAGCATGATTTGTAATGGACGTAACCTGGCTGGAGTTTTGTTGTCATATGGCAATCTCTTCCATCCAGTGAAAATGTGAAAGATACTTGAGACGGAACCAAGACATTATTATTACTATTATTATTATTATTATTATTATTATTATAATAATTATTATTATTATTATATAGAATTTTAACTGATAGGAAATAATAATGATAATTATTATTATTATTACTATTATTGTTATCGTTATCATTGTCATTGTCATTGGTCATTATCATTATTATTATTATATAGAATTTTAACTAATAGGAATATGCTAAAAATATACGCAACACGATCGGAGAGCGCGCACTCTGGTGCTGTCTCGTTGGCCTAGGGCGGATGCACCGCTCCACACATCTGAAATTGATGCGCGCACTCGCGACACGCACTCTAGTGCTGTTTCGGTCGCCTCGGGCGGAGGCGCCGCTCCACACATCCGAAATTGATCGGAGAGCGTGCACTCGCGACGCGCACTCTGCTGCGGTCTCGTTGGCCTCGGGCGGATGCGCCGCTCCACACATCCGAGTCGCCGTGTAAGGGGCTGGTCATCAGTTACGGTGAGATAATATATAAGAAACTATCAAGTTTCGTCATTACAAATCATGCTTCACACTTGGCCTTCTTTCAAAAACTGGTGTACTCGATCCAGCCTGGTTTTCGCACCGTAACTGATGACCAGCCCCTCGCAGGGTGACTCGTATGTGTGGATCGGCGCCTCCGCCCGAGGCGACCGAAACAGCCGTAGAGTGCGTCTCGCCGGGGAACCGCCACGCTGGGGAGCGACGCCTCCGCCCGAGGCCAACGGGACAGCACCTGAGTGCGTGTCGCGAGGGCGCTCTCTCCGATAGTGTTGCGTATATTTTTAGAATATTCCTATCAGTTAAAATTCTATATAATAATAATTATTATGCTTCGTCCATTCATTCATTTGGTTAAAAAAAACAGGGAAAAGATTGATTTAAAATTGTCTTTTTGTCCAAGTGACATTTTGTCAATTAGCGTTTTTGTTAATTTATTAATATTCGTATACTCTGTGACCATACCGCCATCTTTTCAGTCGTCGAGGGAACAGTGATAAACACATAAATGAATTAATAAATAAATAAATTATATATATAATTATAATATATATATATATATATATATATATATATATATATATATATATATATATATATATATATATATATATATATATATATATATATATATATATATATATATATATATATATATATATATATATATATATATATAATTATATATATATATAATTATATTTACTCTTATTATTATTATATCTTACTCTTATTCTTATTATTATTATATATATACATTGGTAATTATCATTATTATTATTATATAGAATTTTAACTGATAGGAATATGCTAATAATATACGCAACACGATTTTCATTATTATTATTATATAGAATTTTAACTGATAGGAATATGCTAATAATATACGCAACACGATTTTCATTATTATTATTATATAGAATTTTAACTGATAGGAATACGCTAAAAATATACGCAACACGATCGGAGAGCGCGCACTCTGGTGCTGTCTCGTTGGCCTCGGGCGGATGCACCGCTCCACACATCTGAAATTGATGCGCGCACTCGCGACACGCACTCTAGTGCTGTTTCGGTCGCCTCGGGCGGAGGCGCCGCTCCACACATCTGAAATTGATCGGAGAGCGTGCACTCGCGACGCGCACTCTGCTGCTGTCTCGTTGGCCTCGGGCGGATGCGCCGCTCCACACATCCGAGTCACCGTGTAAGGGGCTGGTCATCAGTTACGGTGCGAAAACCAGGCTGGATCAAGTACACCAGTTTTTGAAAGAAGGCCAAGTGTGAAGCATGATTTGTAATGGACGTAACCTGGCTGGAGTTTTGTTGTCATATGGCAATCTCTTCCATCCAGTAAAAATGTTAAAGATACTTGAGACGGAACAAATACATTATTATTATTATTTTTATCATAATAATAATAATAATAATTATTATTATTATTATATAGAATTTTAACTGACAGGAATATGCTAAAAATATACGCAACACGATTATCATTATTATTATTATTATCATATAGAATTTTAACTGACAGGAATATGCTTAAAATATACGCAACGCGATTTTCACTCTTATTATTATATAGAATTTTAACTGATAGGAATATGCTAAAAATATACGCAACACGATCGGAGAGCGCGCAATCTGGTGCTGTCTCGTTGGCCTCGGGCGGATGCACCGCTCCACACATCTGAAATTGATCGGAGAGCGTGCACTCGCGACGCGCACTCTGCTGCTGTCTCGTTGGCCTCGGGCGGATGCGCCGCTCCACACATCCGAGTCACCGTGTAAGGGGCTGGTCATCAGTTACGGTGCGAAAACCAGGCTGGATCAAGTACACCAGTTTTTGAAAGAAGGCCAAGTGTGAAGCATGATTTGTAATGGACGTAACCTGGCTGGAGTTTTGTTGTCATATGGCAATCTCTTCCATCCAGTGAAAATGTGAAAGATACTTGAGACGGAACCAAGACATTATTATTACTATTATTATTATTATTATTATTATTATTATAATAATAATTATTATTATTATATAGAATTTTAACTGATAGGAAATAATAATGATAATTATTATTATTATTACTATTATTGTTATCGTTATCATTGTCATTGTCATTGGTCATTATCATTATTATTATTATATAGAATTTTAACTAATAGGAATATGCTAAAAATATACGCAACACGATCGGAGAGCGCGCACTCTGGTGCTGTCTCGTTGGCCTAGGGCGGATGCACCGCTCCACACATCTGAAATTGATGCGCGCACTCGCGACACGCACTCTAGTGCTGTTTCGGTCGCCTCGGGCGGAGGCGCCGCTCCACACATCCGAAATTGATCGGAGAGCGTGCACTCGCGACGCGCACTCTGCTGCGGTCTCGTTGGCCTCGGGCGGATGCGCCGCTCCACACATCCGAGTCGCCGTGTAAGGGGCTGGTCATCAGTTACGGTGAGATAATATATAAGAAACTATCAAGTTTCGTCATTACAAATCATGCTTCACACTTGGCCTTCTTTCAAAAACTGGTGTACTCGATCCAGCCTGGTTTTCGCACCGTAACTGATGACCAGCCCCTCGCAGGGTGACTCGTATGTGTGGATCGGCGCCTCCGCCCGAGGCGACCGAAACAGCCGTAGAGTGCGTCTCGCCGGGGAACCGCCACGCTGGGGAGCGACGCCTCCGCCCGAGGCCAACGGGACAGCACCTGAGTGCGTGTCGCGAGTGCGCTCTCTCCGATAGTGTTGCGTATATTTTTAGAATATTCCTATCAGTTAAAATTCTATATAATAATAATTATTATGCTTCATATTTATATGACAGGTAGTCACTTTTTCGGTTATTTTTATTATTTTATATATACGTATATATATATATATATATATATATATATATATATATACATATATATTTATTTATTATGAATATGAAATATGTAATGTGATATGAAACCTAACCTAACCTAACTACCCGCAGAGGGTGCCAGACTAATTATTGATCAGCGATATTAAAAACCCTAAAATCACTAAAAATAAAGTATTTTGTCAGTCTAATATTTTTTTGAGCATTTTCGTCTCAATATATAAGAAACTATCAAGTTTCGTCATTACAAATCATGCTTCACACTTGGCCTTCTTTCAAAAACTGGTGTACTCGATCCAGCCTGGTTTTCGCACCGTAACTGATGACCAGCCCCTCGCAGGGTGACTCGTATGTGTGGATCGGCGCCTCCGCCCGAGGCGACCGAAACAGCCGTAGAGTGCGTCTCGCCGGGGAACCGCCACGCTGGGGAGCGACGCCTCCGCCCGAGGCCAACGGGACAGCACCTGAGTGCGTGTCGCGAGTGCGCTCTCTCCGATAGTGTTGCGTATATTTTTAGAATATTCCTATCAGTTAAAATTCTATATAATAATAATTATTATGCTTCATATTTTTATGACAGGTAGTCACTTTTTCGGTTATTTTTATTATTTTATATATACGTATATATATATATATATATATATATACATATATATTTATTTATTATGAATATGAAATATGTAATGTGATATGAAACCTAACCTAACCTAACTACCCGCAGAGGGTGCCAGACTAATTATTGATCAGCGATATTAAAAACCCTAAAATCACTAAAAATAAAGTATTTTGTCAGTCTAATATTTTTTTGAGCATTTTCGTCTCAATATATAAGAAACTATCAAGTTTCGTCATTACAAATCATGCTTCACACTTGGCCTTCTTTCAAAAACTGGTGTACTCGATCCAGCCTGGTTTTCGCACCGTAACTGATGACCAGCCCCTCGCAGGGTGACTCGTATGTGTGGATCGGCGCCTCCGCCCGAGGCGACCGAAACAGCCGTAGAGTGCGTCTCGCCGGGGAACCGCCACGCTGGGGAGCGACGCCTCCGCCCGAGGCCAACGGGACAGCACCTGAGTGCGTGTCGCGAGTGCGCTCTCTCCGATAGTGTTGCGTATATTTTTAGAATATTCCTATCAGTTAAAATTCTATATAATAATAATTATTATGCTTCATATTTATATGACAGGTAGTCACTTTTTCGGTTATTTTTATTATTTTATATATACGTATATATATATATATATATATATATATATATATATACATATATATTTATTTATTATGAATATGAAATATGTAATGTGATATGAAACCTAACCTAACCTAACTACCCGCAGAGGGTGCCAGACTAATTATTGATCAGCGATATTAAAAACCCTAAAATCACTAAAAATAAAGTATTTTGTCAGTCTAATATTTTTTTGAGCATTTTCGTCTCAATATATAAGAAACTATCAAGTTTCGTCATTACAAATCATGCTTCACACTTGGCCTTCTTTCAAAAACTGGTGTACTCGATCCAGCCTGGTTTTCGCACCGTAACTGATGACCAGCCCCTCGCAGGGTGACTCGTATGTGTGGATCGGCGCCTCCGCCCGAGGCGACCGAAACAGCCGTAGAGTGCGTCTCGCCGGGGAACCGCCACGCTGGGGAGCGACGCCTCCGCCCGAGGCCAACGGGACAGCACCTGAGTGCGTGTCGCGAGTGCGCTCTCTCCGATAGTGTTGCGTATATTTTTAGAATATTCCTATCAGTTAAAATTCTATATAATAATAATTATTATGCTTCATATTTATATGACAGGTAGTCACTTTTTCGGTTATTTTTATTATTTTATATATACGTATATATATATATATATATATATATATATATATATATATACATATATATTTATTTATTATGAATATGAAATATGTAATGTGATATGAAACCTAACCTAACCTAACTACCCGCAGAGGGTGCCAGACTAATTATTGATCAGCGATATTAAAAACCCTAAAATCACTAAAAATAAAGTATTTTGTCAGTCTAATATTTTTTTGAGCATTTTCGTCTCAATATATAAGAAACTATCAAGTTTCGTCATTACAAATCATGCTTCACACTTGGCCTTCTTTCAAAAACTGGTGTACTCGATCCAGCCTGGTTTTCGCACCGTAACTGATGACCAGCCCCTCGCAGGGTGACTCGTATGTGTGGATCGGCGCCTCCGCCCGAGGCGACCGAAACAGCCGTAGAGTGCGTCTCGCCGGGGAACCGCCACGCTGGGGAGCGACGCCTCCGCCCGAGGCCAACGGGACAGCACCTGAGTGCGTGTCGCGAGTGCGCTCTCTCCGATAGTGTTGCGTATATTTTTAGAATATTCCTATCAGTTAAAATTCTATATAATAATAATTATTATGCTTCGTCCATTCATTCATTTGGTTAAAAAAAACAGGGAAAAGATTGATTTAAAATTGTCTTTTTGTCCAAGTGACATTTTGTCAATTAGCGTTTTTGTTAATTTATTAATATTCGTATACTCTGTGACCATACCGCCATCTTTTCAGTCGTCGAGGGAACAGTGATAAACACATAAATGAATTAATAAATAAATAAATTATATATATAATTATAATATATATATATATATATATATATATATATATATATATATATATATATATATATATATATATATATATATATATATATATATATATATATATATATATATATATATATATATATATATATATATATATATATATATATATATATATATATATATATATATATATATATATATATATATATAATTATATATATATATATAATTATATTTACTCTTATTATTATTATATCTTACTCTTATTCTTATTATTATTATATATATACATTGGTAATTATCATTATTATTATTATATAGAATTTTAACTGATAGGAATATGCTAATAATATACGCAACACGATTTTCATTATTATTATTATATAGAATTTTAACTGATAGGAATATGCTAATAATATACGCAACACGATTTTCATTATTATTATTATATAGAATTTTAACTGATAGGAATACGCTAAAAATATACGCAACACGATCGGAGAGCGCGCACTCTGGTGCTGTCTCGTTGGCCTCGGGCGGATGCACCGCTCCACACATCTGAAATTGATGCGCGCACTCGCGACACGCACTCTAGTGCTGTTTCGGTCGCCTCGGGCGGAGGCGCCGCTCCACACGGAGGCGCCGCTCCACACATCTGAAATTGATCGGAGAGCGTGCACTCGCGACGCGCACTCTGCTGCTGTCTCGTTGGCCTCGGGCGGATGCGCCGCTCCACACATCCGAGTCACCGTGTAAGGGGCTGGTCATCAGTTACGGTGCGAAAACCAGGCTGGATCAAGTACACCAGTTTTTGAAAGAAGGCCAAGTGTGAAGCATGATTTGTAATGGACGTAACCTGGCTGGAGTTTTGTTGTCATATGGCAATCTCTTCCATCCAGTAAAAATGTTAAAGATACTTGAGACGGAACAAATACATTATTATTATTATTTTTATCATAATAATAATAATTATTATTATTATTTTTATTATATAGAATTTTAACTGACAGGAATATGCTAAAAATATACGCAACACGATTATCATTATTATTATTATTATCATATAGAATTTTAACTGACAGGAATATGCTTAAAATATACGCAACGCGATTTTCACTCTTATTATTATATAGAATTTTAACTGATAGGAATATGCTAAAAATATACGCAACACGATCGGAGAGCGCGCAATCTGGTGCTGTCTCGTTGGCCTCGGGCGGATGCACCGCTCCACACATCTGAAATTGATCGGAGAGCGTGCACTCGCGACGCGCACTCTGCTGCTGTCTCGTTGGCCTCGGGCGGATGCGCCGCTCCACACATCCGAGTCACCGTGTAAGGGGCTGGTCATCAGTTACGGTGCGAAAACCAGGCTGGATCAAGTACACCAGTTTTTGAAAGAAGGCCAAGTGTGAAGCATGATTTGTAATGGACGTAACCTGGCTGGAGTTTTGTTGTCATATGGCAATCTCTTCCATCCAGTGAAAATGTGAAAGATACTTGAGACGGAACCAAGACATTATTATTACTATTATTATTATTATTATTATTATTATTATAATAATTATTATTATTATTATATAGAATTTTAACTGATAGGAAATAATAATGATAATTATTATTATTATTACTATTATTGTTATCGTTATCATTGTCATTGTCATTGGTCATTATCATTATTATTATTATATAGAATTTTAACTAATAGGAATATGCTAAAAATATACGCAACACGATCGGAGAGCGCGCACTCTGGTGCTGTCTCGTTGGCCTAGGGCGGATGCACCGCTCCACACATCTGAAATTGATGCGCGCACTCGCGACACGCACTCTAGTGCTGTTTCGGTCGCCTCGGGCGGAGGCGCCGCTCCACACATCCGAAATTGATCGGAGAGCGTGCACTCGCGACGCGCACTCTGCTGCGGTCTCGTTGGCCTCGGGCGGATGCGCCGCTCCACACATCCGAGTCGCCGTGTAAGGGGCTGGTCATCAGTTACGGTGAGATAATATATAAGAAACTATCAAGTTTCGTCATTACAAATCATGCTTCACACTTGGCCTTCTTTCAAAAACTGGTGTACTCGATCCAGCCTGGTTTTCGCACCGTAACTGATGACCAGCCCCTCGCAGGGTGACTCGTATGTGTGGATCGGCGCCTCCGCCCGAGGCGACCGAAACAGCCGTAGAGTGCGTCTCGCCGGGGAACCGCCACGCTGGGGAGCGACGCCTCCGCCCGAGGCCAACGGGACAGCACCTGAGTGCGTGTCGCGAGGGCGCTCTCTCCGATAGTGTTGCGTATATTTTTAGAATATTCCTATCAGTTAAAATTCTATATAATAATAATTATTATGCTTCGTCCATTCATTCATTTGGTTAAAAAAAACAGGGAAAAGATTGATTTAAAATTGTCTTTTTGTCCAAGTGACATTTTGTCAATTAGCGTTTTTGTTAATTTATTAATATTCGTATACTCTGTGACCATACCGCCATCTTTTCAGTCGTCGAGGGAACAGTGATAAACACATAAATGAATTAATAAATAAATAAATTATATATATAATTATAATATATATATATATATATATATATATATATATATATATATATATATATATATATATATATATATATATATATATATATATATATATATATATATATATATATATATATATATATATATATATATATATATATATATATATATATATATATATATATATATATATATATAATTATATATATATATAATTATATTTACTCTTATTATTATTATATCTTACTCTTATTCTTATTATTATTATATATATACATTGGTAATTATCATTATTATTATTATATAGAATTTTAACTGATAGGAATATGCTAATAATATACGCAACACGATTTTCATTATTATTATTATATAGAATTTTAACTGATAGGAATATGCTAATAATATACGCAACACGATTTTCATTATTATTATTATATAGAATTTTAACTGATAGGAATACGCTAAAAATATACGCAACACGATCGGAGAGCGCGCACTCTGGTGCTGTCTCGTTGGCCTCGGGCGGATGCACCGCTCCACACATCTGAAATTGATGCGCGCACTCGCGACACGCACTCTAGTGCTGTTTCGGTCGCCTCGGGCGGAGGCGCCGCTCCACACATCTGAAATTGATCGGAGAGCGTGCACTCGCGACGCGCACTCTGCTGCTGTCTCGTTGGCCTCGGGCGGATGCGCCGCTCCACACATCCGAGTCACCGTGTAAGGGGCTGGTCATCAGTTACGGTGCGAAAACCAGGCTGGATCAAGTACACCAGTTTTTGAAAGAAGGCCAAGTGTGAAGCATGATTTGTAATGGACGTAACCTGGCTGGAGTTTTGTTGTCATATGGCAATCTCTTCCATCCAGTAAAAATGTTAAAGATACTTGAGACGGAACAAATACATTATTATTATTATTTTTATCATAATAATAATAATAATAATTATTATTATTATTATATAGAATTTTAACTGACAGGAATATGCTAAAAATATACGCAACACGATTATCATTATTATTATTATTATCATATAGAATTTTAACTGACAGGAATATGCTTAAAATATACGCAACGCGATTTTCACTCTTATTATTATATAGAATTTTAACTGATAGGAATATGCTAAAAATATACGCAACACGATCGGAGAGCGCGCAATCTGGTGCTGTCTCGTTGGCCTCGGGCGGATGCACCGCTCCACACATCTGAAATTGATCGGAGAGCGTGCACTCGCGACGCGCACTCTGCTGCTGTCTCGTTGGCCTCGGGCGGATGCGCCGCTCCACACATCCGAGTCACCGTGTAAGGGGCTGGTCATCAGTTACGGTGCGAAAACCAGGCTGGATCAAGTACACCAGTTTTTGAAAGAAGGCCAAGTGTGAAGCATGATTTGTAATGGACGTAACCTGGCTGGAGTTTTGTTGTCATATGGCAATCTCTTCCATCCAGTGAAAATGTGAAAGATACTTGAGACGGAACCAAGACATTATTATTACTATTATTATTATTATTATTATTATTATTATAATAATAATTATTATTATTATATAGAATTTTAACTGATAGGAAATAATAATGATAATTATTATTATTATTACTATTATTGTTATCGTTATCATTGTCATTGTCATTGGTCATTATCATTATTATTATTATATAGAATTTTAACTAATAGGAATATGCTAAAAATATACGCAACACGATCGGAGAGCGCGCACTCTGGTGCTGTCTCGTTGGCCTAGGGCGGATGCACCGCTCCACACATCTGAAATTGATGCGCGCACTCGCGACACGCACTCTAGTGCTGTTTCGGTCGCCTCGGGCGGAGGCGCCGCTCCACACATCCGAAATTGATCGGAGAGCGTGCACTCGCGACGCGCACTCTGCTGCGGTCTCGTTGGCCTCGGGCGGATGCGCCGCTCCACACATCCGAGTCGCCGTGTAAGGGGCTGGTCATCAGTTACGGTGAGATAATATATAAGAAACTATCAAGTTTCGTCATTACAAATCATGCTTCACACTTGGCCTTCTTTCAAAAACTGGTGTACTCGATCCAGCCTGGTTTTCGCACCGTAACTGATGACCAGCCCCTCGCAGGGTGACTCGTATGTGTGGATCGGCGCCTCCGCCCGAGGCGACCGAAACAGCCGTAGAGTGCGTCTCGCCGGGGAACCGCCACGCTGGGGAGCGACGCCTCCGCCCGAGGCCAACGGGACAGCACCTGAGTGCGTGTCGCGAGTGCGCTCTCTCCGATAGTGTTGCGTATATTTTTAGAATATTCCTATCAGTTAAAATTCTATATAATAATAATTATTATGCTTCATATTTATATGACAGGTAGTCACTTTTTCGGTTATTTTTATTATTTTATATATACGTATATATATATATATATATATATATATATATACATATATATTTATTTATTATGAATATGAAATATGTAATGTGATATGAAACCTAACCTAACCTAACTACCCGCAGAGGGTGCCAGACTAATTATTGATCAGCGATATTAAAAACCCTAAAATCACTAAAAATAAAGTATTTTGTCAGTCTAATATTTTTTTGAGCATTTTCGTCTCAATATATAAGAAACTATCAAGTTTCGTCATTACAAATCATGCTTCACACTTGGCCTTCTTTCAAAAACTGGTGTACTCGATCCAGCCTGGTTTTCGCACCGTAACTGATGACCAGCCCCTCGCAGGGTGACTCGTATGTGTGGATCGGCGCCTCCGCCCGAGGCGACCGAAACAGCCGTAGAGTGCGTCTCGCCGGGGAACCGCCACGCTGGGGAGCGACGCCTCCGCCCGAGGCCAACGGGACAGCACCTGAGTGCGTGTCGCGAGTGCGCTCTCTCCGATAGTGTTGCGTATATTTTTAGAATATTCCTATCAGTTAAAATTCTATATAATAATAATTATTATGCTTCATATTTATATGACAGGTAGTCACTTTTTCGGTTATTTTTATTATTTTATATATACGTATATATATATATATATATATATATATATATATATATATATATATACATATATATTTATTTATTATGAATATGAAATATGTAATGTGATATGAAACCTAACCTAACCTAACTACCCGCAGAGGGTGCCAGACTAATTATTGATCAGCGATATTAAAAACCCTAAAATCACTAAAAATAAAGTATTTTGTCAGTCTAATATTTTTTTGAGCATTTTCGTCTCAATATATAAGAAACTATCAAGTTTCGTCATTACAAATCATGCTTCACACTTGGCCTTCTTTCAAAAACTGGTGTACTCGATCCAGCCTGGTTTTCGCACCGTAACTGATGACCAGCCCCTCGCAGGGTGACTCGTATGTGTGGATCGGCGCCTCCGCCCGAGGCGACCGAAACAGCCGTAGAGTGCGTCTCGCCGGGGAACCGCCACGCTGGGGAGCGACGCCTCCGCCCGAGGCCAACGGGACAGCACCTGAGTGCGTGTCGCGAGTGCGCTCTCTCCGATAGTGTTGCGTATATTTTTAGAATATTCCTATCAGTTAAAATTCTATATAATAATAATTATTATGCTTCATATTTATATGACAGGTAGTCACTTTTTCGGTTATTTTTATTATTTTATATATACGTATATATATATATATATATATATATATATATATATATATATACATATATATTTATTTATTATGAATATGAAATATGTAATGTGATATGAAACCTAACCTAACCTAACTACCCGCAGAGGGTGCCAGACTAATTATTGATCAGCGATATTAAAAACCCTAAAATCACTAAAAATAAAGTATTTTGTCAGTCTAATATTTTTTTGAGCATTTTCGTCTCAATATATAAGAAACTATCAAGTTTCGTCATTACAAATCATGCTTCACACTTGGCCTTCTTTCAAAAACTGGTGTACTCGATCCAGCCTGGTTTTCGCACCGTAACTGATGACCAGCCCCTCGCAGGGTGACTCGTATGTGTGGATCGGCGCCTCCGCCCGAGGCGACCGAAACAGCCGTAGAGTGCGTCTCGCCGGGGAACCGCCACGCTGGGGAGCGACGCCTCCGCCCGAGGCCAACGGGACAGCACCTGAGTGCGTGTCGCGAGTGCGCTCTCTCCGATAGTGTTGCGTATATTTTTAGAATATTCCTATCAGTTAAAATTCTATATAATAATAATTATTATGCTTCATATTTATATGACAGGTAGTCACTTTTTCGGTTATTTTTATTATTTTATATATACGTATATATATATATATATATATATATATATATATACATATATATTTATTTATTATGAATATGAAATATGTAATGTGATATGAAACCTAACCTAACCTAACTACCCGCAGAGGGTGCCAGACTAATTATTGATCAGCGATATTAAAAACCCTAAAATCACTAAAAATAAAGTATTTTGTCAGTCTAATATTTTTTTGAGCATTTTCGTCTCAATATATAAGAAACTATCAAGTTTCGTCATTACAAATCATGCTTCACACTTGGCCTTCTTTCAAAAACTGGTGTACTCGATCCAGCCTGGTTTTCGCACCGTAACTGATGACCAGCCCCTCGCAGGGTGACTCGTATGTGTGGATCGGCGCCTCCGCCCGAGGCGACCGAAACAGCCGTAGAGTGCGTCTCGCCGGGGAACCGCCACGCTGGGGAGCGACGCCTCCGCCCGAGGCCAACGGGACAGCACCTGAGTGCGTGTCGCGAGTGCGCTCTCTCCGATAGTGTTGCGTATATTTTTAGAATATTCCTATCAGTTAAAATTCTATATAATAATAATTATTATGCTTCGTCCATTCATTCATTTGGTTAAAAAAAACAGGGAAAAGATTGATTTAAAATTGTCTTTTTGTCCAAGTGACATTTTGTCAATTAGCGTTTTTGTTAATTTATTAATATTCGTATACTCTGTGACCATACCGCCATCTTTTCAGTCGTCGAGGGAACAGTGATAAACACATAAATGAATTAATAAATAAATAAATTATATATATAATTATAATATATATATATATATATATATATATATATATATATATATATATATATATATATATATATATATATATATATATATATATATATATATATATATATATATATATATATATATATATATATATATATATATATATATATTATATTTACTCTTATTATTATTATATCTTACTCTTATTCTTATTATTATTATATATATACATTGGTAATTATCATTATTATTATTATATAGAATTTTAACTGATAGGAATATGCTAATAATATACGCAACACGATTTTCATTATTATTATTATATAGAATTTTAACTGATAGGAATATGCTAATAATATACGCAACACGATTTTCATTATTATTATTATATAGAATTTTAACTGATAGGAATACGCTAAAAATATACGCAACACGATCGGAGAGCGCGCACTCTGGTGCTGTCTCGTTGGCCTCGGGCGGATGCACCGCTCCACACATCTGAAATTGATGCGCGCACTCGCGACACGCACTCTAGTGCTGTTTCGGTCGCCTCGGGCGGAGGCGCCGCTCCACACATCTGAAATTGATCGGAGAGCGTGCACTCGCGACGCGCACTCTGCTGCTGTCTCGTTGGCCTCGGGCGGATGCGCCGCTCCACACATCCGAGTCACCGTGTAAGGGGCTGGTCATCAGTTACGGTGCGAAAACCAGGCTGGATCAAGTACACCAGTTTTTGAAAGAAGGCCAAGTGTGAAGCATGATTTGTAATGGACGTAACCTGGCTGGAGTTTTGTTGTCATATGGCAATCTCTTCCATCCAGTAAAAATGTTAAAGATACTTGAGACGGAACAAATACATTATTATTATTATTTTTATCATAATAATAATAATAATAATTATTATTATTATTATATAGAATTTTAACTGACAGGAATATGCTAAAAATATACGCAACGCGATTTTCACTCTTATTATTATATAGAATTTTAACTGATAGGAATATGCTAAAAATATACGCAACACGATCGGAGAGCGCGCAATCTGGTGCTGTCTCGTTGGCCTCGGGCGGATGCACCGCTCCACACATCTGAAATTGATCGGAGAGCGTGCACTCGCGACGCGCACTCTGCTGCTGTCTCGTTGGCCTCGGGCGGATGCGCCGCTCCACACATCCGAGTCACCGTGTAAGGGGCTGGTCATCAGTTACGGTGCGAAAACCAGGCTGGATCAAGTACTGAAAGAAGGCCAAGTGTGAAGCATGATTTGTAATGGACGTAACCTGGCTGGAGTTTTGTTGTCATATGGCAATCTCTTCCATCCAGTAAAAATGTTAAAGATACTTGAGACGGAACAAATACATTATTATTATTATTTTTATCATAATAATAATAATTATTATTATTATTTTTATTATATAGAATTTTAACTGACAGGAATATGCTAAAAATATACGCAACACGATTATCATTATTATTATTATTATCATATAGAATTTTAACTGACAGGAATATGCTTAAAATATACGCAACGCGATTTTCACTCTTATTATTATATAGAATTTTAACTGATAGGAATATGCTAAAAATATACGCAACACGATCGGAGAGCGCGCAATCTGGTGCTGTCTCGTTGGCCTCGGGCGGATGCACCGCTCCACACATCTGAAATTGATCGGAGAGCGTGCACTCGCGACGCGCACTCTGCTGCTGTCTCGTTGGCCTCGGGCGGATGCGCCGCTCCACACATCCGAGTCACCGTGTAAGGGGCTGGTCATCAGTTACGGTGCGAAAACCAGGCTGGATCAAGTACACCAGTTTTTGAAAGAAGGCCAAGTGTGAAGCATGATTTGTAATGGACGTAACCTGGCTGGAGTTTTGTTGTCATATGGCAATCTCTTCCATCCAGTGAAAATGTGAAAGATACTTGAGACGGAACCAAGACATTATTATTACTATTATTATTATTATTATTATTATTATTATAATAATAATTATTATTATTATATAGAATTTTAACTGATAGGAAATAATAATGATAATTATTATTATTATTACTATTATTGTTATCGTTATCATTGTCATTGTCATTGGTCATTATCATTATTATTATTATATAGAATTTTAACTAATAGGAATATGCTAAAAATATACGCAACACGATCGGAGAGCGCGCACTCTGGTGCTGTCTCGTTGGCCTAGGGCGGATGCACCGCTCCACACATCTGAAATTGATGCGCGCACTCGCGACACGCACTCTAGTGCTGTTTCGGTCGCCTCGGGCGGAGGCGCCGCTCCACACATCCGAAATTGATCGGAGAGCGTGCACTCGCGACGCGCACTCTGCTGCGGTCTCGTTGGCCTCGGGCGGATGCGCCGCTCCACACATCCGAGTCGCCGTGTAAGGGGCTGGTCATCAGTTACGGTGAGATAATATATAAGAAACTATCAAGTTTCGTCATTACAAATCATGCTTCACACTTGGCCTTCTTTCAAAAACTGGTGTACTCGATCCAGCCTGGTTTTCGCACCGTAACTGATGACCAGCCCCTCGCAGGGTGACTCGTATGTGTGGATCGGCGCCTCCGCCCGAGGCGACCGAAACAGCCGTAGAGTGCGTCTCGCCGGGGAACCGCCACGCTGGGGAGCGACGCCTCCGCCCGAGGCCAACGGGACAGCACCTGAGTGCGTGTCGCGAGTGCGCTCTCTCCGATAGTGTTGCGTATATTTTTAGAATATTCCTATCAGTTAAAATTCTATATAATAATAATTATTATGCTTCATATTTATATGACAGGTAGTCACTTTTTCGGTTATTTTTATTATTTTATATATACGTATATATATTATATATATATATATATATATATATATATATATATATATTCATATATATTTATTTATTATGAATATGAAATATGTAATGTGATATGAAACCTAACCTAACCTAACTACCCGCAGAGGGTGCCAGACTAATTATTGATCAGCGATATTAAAAACCCTAAAATCACTAAAAATAAAGTATTTTGTCAGTCTAATATTTTTTTGAGCATTTTCGTCTCAATATATAAGAAACTATCAAGTTTCGTCATTACAAATCATGCTTCACACTTGGCCTTCTTTCAAAAACTGGTGTACTCGATCCAGCCTGGTTTTCGCACCGTAACTGATGACCAGCCCCTCGCAGGGTGACTCGTATGTGTGGATCGGCGCCTCCGCCCGAGGCGACCGAAACAGCCGTAGAGTGCGTCTCGCCGGGGAACCGCCACGCTGGGGAGCGACGCCTCCGCCCGAGGCCAACGGGACAGCACCTGAGTGCGTGTCGCGAGTGCGCTCTCTCCGATAGTGTTGCGTATATTTTTAGAATATTCCTATCAGTTAAAATTCTATATAATAATAATTATTATGCTTCATATTTATATGACAGGTAGTCACTTTTTCGGTTATTTTTATTATTTTATATATACGTATATATATATATATATATATATATATATATATATATATATATATATATATATATATACATATATATTTATTTATTATGAATATGAAATATGTAATGTGATATGAAACCTAACCTAACCTAACTACCCGCAGAGGGTGCCAGACTAATTATTGATCAGCGATATTAAAAACCCTAAAATCACTAAAAATAAAGTATTTTGTCAGTCTAATATTTTTTTGAGCATTTTCGTCTCAATATATAAGAAACTATCAAGTTTCGTCATTACAAATCATGCTTCACACTTGGCCTTCTTTCAAAAACTGGTGTACTCGATCCAGCCTGGTTTTCGCACCGTAACTGATGACCAGCCCCTCGCAGGGTGACTCGTATGTGTGGATCGGCGCCTCCGCCCGAGGCGACCGAAACAGCCGTAGAGTGCGTCTCGCCGGGGAACCGCCACGCTGGGGAGCGACGCCTCCGCCCGAGGCCAACGGGACAGCACCTGAGTGCGTGTCGCGAGTGCGCTCTCTCCGATAGTGTTGCGTATATTTTTAGAATATTCCTATCAGTTAAAATTCTATATAATAATAATTATTATGCTTCATATTTATATGACAGGTAGTCACTTTTTCGGTTATTTTTATTATTTTATATATACGTATATATATATATATATATATATATACATATATATTTATTTATTATGAATATGAAATATGTAATGTGATATGAAACCTAACCTAACCTAACTACCCGCAGAGGGTGCCAGACTAATTATTGATCAGCGATATTAAAAACCCTAAAATCACTAAAAATAAAGTATTTTGTCAGTCTAATATTTTTTTGAGCATTTTCGTCTCAATATATAAGAAACTATCAAGTTTCGTCATTACAAATCATGCTTCACACTTGGCCTTCTTTCAAAAACTGGTGTACTCGATCCAGCCTGGTTTTCGCACCGTAACTGATGACCAGCCCCTCGCAGGGTGACTCGTATGTGTGGATCGGCGCCTCCGCCCGAGGCGACCGAAACAGCCGTAGAGTGCGTCTCGCCGGGGAACCGCCACGCTGGGGAGCGACGCCTCCGCCCGAGGCCAACGGGACAGCACCTGAGTGCGTGTCGCGAGTGCGCTCTCTCCGATAGTGTTGCGTATATTTTTAGAATATTCCTATCAGTTAAAATTCTATATAATAATAATTATTATGCTTCATATTTATATGACAGGTAGTCACTTTTTCGGTTATTTTTATTATTTTATATATACGTATATATATATATATATATATATATATATATATATATATATATATATATATATATATACATATATATTTATTTATTATGAATATGAAATATGTAATGTGATATGAAACCTAACCTAACCTAACTACCCGCAGAGGGTGCCAGACTAATTATTGATCAGCGATATTAAAAACCCTAAAATCACTAAAAATAAAGTATTTTGTCAGTCTAATATTTTTTTGAGCATTTTCGTCTCAATATATAAGAAACTATCAAGTTTCGTCATTACAAATCATGCTTCACACTTGGCCTTCTTTCAAAAACTGGTGTACTCGATCCAGCCTGGTTTTCGCACCGTAACTGATGACCAGCCCCTCGCAGGGTGACTCGTATGTGTGGATCGGCGCCTCCGCCCGAGGCGACCGAAACAGCCGTAGAGTGCGTCTCGCCGGGGAACCGCCACGCTGGGGAGCGACGCCTCCGCCCGAGGCCAACGGGACAGCACCTGAGTGCGTGTCGCGAGTGCGCTCTCTCCGATAGTGTTGCGTATATTTTTAGAATATTCCTATCAGTTAAAATTCTATATAATAATAATTATTATGCTTCATATTTATATGACAGGTAGTCACTTTTTCGGTTATTTTTATTATTTTATATATACGTATATATATATATATATATATATATATATATACATATATATTTATTTATTATGAATATGAAATATGTAATGTGATATGAAACCTAACCTTACCTAACTACCCGCAGAGGGTGCCAGACTAATTATTGATCAGCGATATTAAAAACCCTAAAATCACTAAAAATAAAGTATTTTGTCAGTCTAATATTTTTTTGAGCATTTTCGTCTCAATATATAAGAAACTATCAAGTTTCGTCATTACAAATCATGCTTCACACTTGGCCTTCTTTCAAAAACTGGTGTACTCGATCCAGCCTGGTTTTCGCACCGTAACTGATGACCAGCCCCTCGCAGGGTGACTCGTATGTGTGGATCGGCGCCTCCGCCCGAGGCGACCGAAACAGCCGTAGAGTGCGTCTCGCCGGGGAACCGCCACGCTGGGGAGCGACGCCTCCGCCCGAGGCCAACGGGACAGCACCTGAGTGCGTGTCGCGAGTGCGCTCTCTCCGATAGTGTTGCGTATATTTTTAGAATATTCCTATCAGTTAAAATTCTATATAATAATAATTATTATGCTTCATATTTATATGACAGGTAGTCACTTTTTCGGTTATTTTTATTATTTTATATATACGTATATATATATATATATATATATATATATATACATATATATTTATTTATTATGAATATGAAATATGTAATGTGATATGAAACCTAACCTAACCTAACTACCCGCAGAGGGTGCCAGACTAATTATTGATCAGCGATATTAAAAACCCTAAAATCACTAAAAATAAAGTATTTTGTCAGTCTAATATTTTTTTGAGCATTTTCGTCTCAATATATAAGAAACTATCAAGTTTCGTCATTACAAATCATGCTTCACACTTGGCCTTCTTTCAAAAACTGGTGTACTCGATCCAGCCTGGTTTTCGCACCGTAACTGATGACCAGCCCCTCGCAGGGTGACTCGTATGTGTGGATCGGCGCCTCCGCCCGAGGCGACCGAAACAGCCGTAGAGTGCGTCTCGCCGGGGAACCGCCACGCTGGGGAGCGACGCCTCCGCCCGAGGCCAACGGGACAGCACCTGAGTGCGTGTCGCGAGTGCGCTCTCTCCGATAGTGTTGCGTATATTTTTAGAATATTCCTATCAGTTAAAATTCTATATAATAATAATTATTATGCTTCGTCCATTCATTCATTTGGTTAAAAAAAACAGGGAAAAGATTGATTTAAAATTGTCTTTTTGTCCAAGTGACATTTTGTCAATTAGCGTTTTTGTTAATTTATTAATATTCGTATACTCTGTGACCATACCGCCATCTTTTCAGTCGTCGAGGGAACAGTGATAAACACATAAATGAATTAATAAATAAATAAATTATATATATAATTATAATATATATATATATATATATATATATATATATATATATATATATATATATATATATATATATATATATATATATATATATATATATATATATATATATATATATATATATATATATATATATATATATATATATATATATATATATATATATATATTATATATATATATAATTATATTTACTCTTATTATTATTATATCTTACTCTTATTCTTATTATTATTATATATATACATTGGTAATTATCATTATTATTATTATATAGAATTTTAACTGATAGGAATATGCTAATAATATACGCAACACGATTTTCATTATTATTATTATATAGAATTTTAACTGATAGGAATATGCTAATAATATACGCAACACGATTTTCATTATTATTATTATATAGAATTTTAACTGATAGGAATACGCTAAAAATATACGCAACACGATCGGAGAGCGCGCACTCTGGTGCTGTCTCGTTGGCCTCGGGCGGATGCACCGCTCCACACATCTGAAATTGATGCGCGCACTCGCGACACGCACTCTAGTGCTGTTTCGGTCGCCTCGGGCGGAGGCGCCGCTCCACACATCTGAAATTGATCGGAGAGCGTGCACTCGCGACGCGCACTCTGCTGCTGTCTCGTTGGCCTCGGGCGGATGCGCCGCTCCACACATCCGAGTCACCGTGTAAGGGGCTGGTCATCAGTTACGGTGCGAAAACCAGGCTGGATCAAGTACACCAGTTTTTGAAAGAAGGCCAAGTGTGAAGCATGATTTGTAATGGACGTAACCTGGCTGGAGTTTTGTTGTCATATGGCAATCTCTTCCATCCAGTAAAAATGTTAAAGATACTTGAGACGGAACAAATACATTATTATTATTATTTTTATCATAATAATAATAATAATTATTATTATTATTATTATATAGAATTTTAACTGACAGGAATATGCTAAAAATATACGCAACACGATTATCATTATTATTATTATTATCATATAGAATTTTAACTGAGAGGAATATGCTTAAAATATACGCAACGCGATTTTCACTCTTATTATTATATAGAATTTTAACTGATAGGAATATGCTAAAAATATACGCAACACGATCGGAGAGCGCGCAATCTGGTGCTGTCTCGTTGGCCTCGGGCGGATGCACCGCTCCACACATCTGAAATTGATCGGAGAGCGTGCACTCGCGACGCGCACTCTGCTGCTGTCTCGTTGGCCTCGGGCGGATGCGCCGCTCCACACATCCGAGTCACCGTGTAAGGGGCTGGTCATCAGTTACGGTGCGAAAACCAGGCTGGATCAAGTACACCAGTTTTTGAAAGAAGGCCAAGTGTGAAGCATGATTTGTAATGGACGTAACCTGGCTGGAGTTTTGTTGTCATATGGCAATCTCTTCCATCCAGTGAAAATGTGAAAGATACTTGAGACGGAACCAAGACATTATTATTACTATTATTATTATTATTATTATTATTATTATAATAATAATTATTATTATTATATAGAATTTTAACTGATAGGAAATAATAATGATAATTATTATTATTATTACTATTATTGTTATCGTTATCATTGTCATTGTCATTGGTCATTATCATTATTATTATTATATAGAATTTTAACTAATAGGAATATGCTAAAAATATACGCAACACGATCGGAGAGCGCGCACTCTGGTGCTGTCTCGTTGGCCTAGGGCGGATGCACCGCTCCACACATCTGAAATTGATGCGCGCACTCGCGACACGCACTCTAGTGCTGTTTCGGTCGCCTCGGGCGGAGGCGCCGCTCCACACATCCGAAATTGATCGGAGAGCGTGCACTCGCGACGCGCACTCTGCTGCGGTCTCGTTGGCCTCGGGCGGATGCGCCGCTCCACACATCCGAGTCGCCGTGTAAGGGGCTGGTCATCAGTTACGGTGAGATAATATATAAGAAACTATCAAGTTTCGTCATTACAAATCATGCTTCACACTTGGCCTTCTTTCAAAAACTGGTGTACTCGATCCAGCCTGGTTTTCGCACCGTAACTGATGACCAGCCCCTCGCAGGGTGACTCGTATGTGTGGATCGGCGCCTCCGCCCGAGGCGACCGAAACAGCCGTAGAGTGCGTCTCGCCGGGGAACCGCCACGCTGGGGAGCGACGCCTCCGCCCGAGGCCAACGGGACAGCACCTGAGTGCGTGTCGCGAGTGCGCTCTCTCCGATAGTGTTGCGTATATTTTTAGAATATTCCTATCAGTTAAAATTCTATATAATAATAATTATTATGCTTCATATTTATATGACAGGTAGTCACTTTTTCGGTTATTTTTATTATTTTATATATACGTATATATATATATATATATATATATATATATATATATATACATATATATTTATTTATTATGAATACGAAATATGTAATGTGATATGAAACCTAACCTAACCTAACTACCCGCAGAGGGTGCCAGACTAATTATTGATCAGCGATATTAAAAACCCTAAAATCACTAAAAATAAAGTATTTTGTCAGTCTAATATTTTTTTGAGCATTTTCGTCTCAATATATAAGAAACTATCAAGTTTCGTCATTACAAATCATGCTTCACACTTGGCCTTCTTTCAAAAACTGGTGTACTCGATCCAGCCTGGTTTTCGCACCGTAACTGATGACCAGCCCCTCGCAGGGTGACTCGTATGTGTGGATCGGCGCCTCCGCCCGAGGCGACCGAAACAGCCGTAGAGTGCGTCTCGCCGGGGAACCGCCACGCTGGGGAGCGACGCCTCCGCCCGAGGCCAACGGGACAGCACCTGAGTGCGTGTCGCGAGTGCGCTCTCTCCGATAGTGTTGCGTATATTTTTAGAATATTCCTATCAGTTAAAATTCTATATAATAATAATTATTATGCTTCATATTTATATGACAGGTAGTCACTTTTTCGGTTATTTTTATTATTTTATATATACGTATATATATATATATATATATATATATATATATATATATATATATATACATATATATTTATTTATTATGAATATGAAATATGTAATGTGATATGAAACCTAACCTAACCTAACTACCCGCAGAGGGTGCCAGACTAATTATTGATCAGCGATATTAAAAACCCTAAAATCACTAAAAATAAAGTATTTTGTCAGTCTAATATTTTTTTGAGCATTTTCGTCTCAATATATAAGAAACTATCAAGTTTCGTCATTACAAATCATGCTTCACACTTGGCCTTCTTTCAAAAACTGGTGTACTCGATCCAGCCTGGTTTTCGCACCGTAACTGATGACCAGCCCCTCGCAGGGTGACTCGTATGTGTGGATCGGCGCCTCCGCCCGAGGCGACCGAAACAGCCGTAGAGTGCGTCTCGCCGGGGAACCGCCACGCTGGGGAGCGACGCCTCCGCCCGAGGCCAACGGGACAGCACCTGAGTGCGTGTCGCGAGTGCGCTCTCTCCGATAGTGTTGCGTATATTTTTAGAATATTCCTATCAGTTAAAATTCTATATAATAATAATTATTATGCTTCGTCCATTCATTCATTTGGTTAAAAAAAACAGGGAAAAGATTGATTTAAAATTGTCTTTTTGTCCAAGTGACATTTTGTCAATTAGCGTTTTTGTTAATTTATTAATATTCGTATACTCTGTGACCATACCGCCATCTTTTCAGTCGTCGAGGGAACAGTGATAAACACATAAATGAATTAATAAATAAATAAATTATATATATAATTATAATATATATATATATATATATATATATATATATATATATATATATATATATATATATATATATATATATATATATATATATATATATATATATATATATATATATATATATATATATATATATATAATTATATATATATATATAATTATATTTACTCTTATTATTATTATATCTTACTCTTATTCTTATTATTATTATATATATACATTGGTAATTATCATTATTATTATTATATAGAATTTTAACTGATAGGAATATGCTAATAATATACGCAACACGATTTTCATTATTATTATTATATAGAATTTTAACTGATAGGAATATGCTAATAATATACGCAACACGATTTTCATTATTATTATTATATAGAATTTTAACTGATAGGAATACGCTAAAAATATACGCAACACGATCGGAGAGCGCGCACTCTGGTGCTGTCTCGTTGGCCTCGGGCGGATGCACCGCTCCACACATCTGAAATTGATGCGCGCACTCGCGACACGCACTCTAGTGCTGTTTCGGTCGCCTCGGGCGGAGGCGCCGCTCCACACATCTGAAATTGATCGGAGAGCGTGCACTCGCGACGCGCACTCTGCTGCTGTCTCGTTGGCCTCGGGCGGATGCGCCGCTCCACACATCCGAGTCACCGTGTAAGGGGCTGGTCATCAGTTACGGTGCGAAAACCAGGCTGGATCAAGTACACCAGTTTTTGAAAGAAGGCCAAGTGTGAAGCATGATTTGTAATGGACGTAACCTGGCTGGAGTTTTGTTGTCATATGGCAATCTCTTCCATCCAGTAAAAATGTTAAAGATACTTGAGACGGAACAAATACATTATTATTATTATTTTTATCATAATAATAATAATAATAATTATTATTATTATTATATAGAATTTTAACTGACAGGAATATGCTAAAAATATACGCAACGCGATTTTCACTCTTATTATTATATAGAATTTTAACTGATAGGAATATGCTAAAAATATACGCAACACGATCGGAGAGCGCGCAATCTGGTGCTGTCTCGTTGGCCTCGGGCGGATGCACCGCTCCACACATCTGAAATTGATCGGAGAGCGTGCACTCGCGACGCGCACTCTGCTGCTGTCTCGTTGGCCTCGGGCGGATGCGCCGCTCCACACATCCGAGTCACCGTGTAAGGGGCTGGTCATCAGTTACGGTGCGAAAACCAGGCTGGATCAAGTACACCAGTTTTTGAAAGAAGGCCAAGTGTGAAGCATGATTTGTAATGGACGTAACCTGGCTGGAGTTTTGTTGTCATATGGCAATCTCTTCCATCCAGTGAAAATGTGAAAGATACTTGAGACGGAACCAAGACATTATTATTACTATTATTATTATTATTATTATTATTATTATAATAATAATTATTATTATTATATAGAATTTTAACTGATAGGAAATAATAATGATAATTATTATTATTATTACTATTATTGTTATCGTTATCATTGTCATTGTCATTGGTCATTATCATTATTATTATTATATAGAATTTTAACTAATAGGAATATGCTAAAAATATACGCAACACGATCGGAGAGCGCGCACTCTGGTGCTGTCTCGTTGGCCTAGGGCGGATGCACCGCTCCACACATCTGAAATTGATGCGCGCACTCGCGACACGCACTCTAGTGCTGTTTCGGTCGCCTCGGGCGGAGGCGCCGCTCCACACATCCGAAATTGATCGGAGAGCGTGCACTCGCGACGCGCACTCTGCTGCGGTCTCGTTGGCCTCGGGCGGATGCGCCGCTCCACACATCCGAGTCGCCGTGTAAGGGGCTGGTCATCAGTTACGGTGAGATAATATATAAGAAACTATCAAGTTTCGTCATTACAAATCATGCTTCACACTTGGCCTTCTTTCAAAAACTGGTGTACTCGATCCAGCCTGGTTTTCGCACCGTAACTGATGACCAGCCCCTCGCAGGGTGACTCGTATGTGTGGATCGGCGCCTCCGCCCGAGGCGACCGAAACAGCCGTAGAGTGCGTCTCGCCGGGGAACCGCCACGCTGGGGAGCGACGCCTCCGCCCGAGGCCAACGGGACAGCACCTGAGTGCGTGTCGCGAGTGCGCTCTCTCCGATAGTGTTGCGTATATTTTTAGAATATTCCTATCAGTTAAAATTCTATATAATAATAATTATTATGCTTCATATTTATATGACAGGTAGTCACTTTTTCGGTTATTTTTATTATTTTATATATACGTATATATATATATATATATATATATATATATATATATATATATATATATATATATATATATATATATATATATATACATATATATTTATTTATTATGAATATGAAATATGTAATGTGATATGAAACCTAACCTAACCTAACTACCCGCAGAGGGTGCCAGACTAATTATTGATCAGCGATATTAAAAACCCTAAAATCACTAAAAATAAAGTATTTTGTCAGTCTAATATTTTTTTGAGCATTTTCGTCTCAATATATAAGAAACTATCAAGTTTCGTCATTACAAATCATGCTTCACACTTGGCCTTCTTTCAAAAACTGGTGTACTCGATCCAGCCTGGTTTTCGCACCGTAACTGATGACCAGCCCCTCGCAGGGTGACTCGTATGTGTGGATCGGCGCCTCCGCCCGAGGCGACCGAAACAGCCGTAGAGTGCGTCTCGCCGGGGAACCGCCACGCTGGGGAGCGACGCCTCCGCCCGAGGCCAACGGGACAGCACCTGAGTGCGTGTCGCGAGTGCGCTCTCTCCGATAGTGTTGCGTATATTTTTAGAATATTCCTATCAGTTAAAATTCTATATAATAATAATTATTATGCTTCATATTTATATGACAGGTAGTCACTTTTTCGGTTATTTTTATTATTTTATATATACGTATATATATATATATATATATATATATATATATATATATATATATATATATATATATATACATATATATTTATTTATTATGAATATGAAATATGTAATGTGATATGAAACCTAACCTAACCTAACTACCCGCAGAGGGTGCCAGACTAATTATTGATCAGCGATATTAAAAACCCTAAAATCACTAAAAATAAAGTATTTTGTCAGTCTAATATTTTTTTGAGCATTTTCGTCTCAATATATAAGAAACTATCAAGTTTCGTCATTACAAATCATGCTTCACACTTGGCCTTCTTTCAAAAACTGGTGTACTCGATCCAGCCTGGTTTTCGCACCGTAACTGATGACCAGCCCCTCGCAGGGTGACTCGTATGTGTGGATCGGCGCCTCCGCCCGAGGCGACCGAAACAGCCGTAGAGTGCGTCTCGCCGGGGAACCGCCACGCTGGGGAGCGACGCCTCCGCCCGAGGCCAACGGGACAGCACCTGAGTGCGTGTCGCGAGTGCGCTCTCTCCGATAGTGTTGCGTATATTTTTAGAATATTCCTATCAGTTAAAATTCTATATAATAATAATTATTATGCTTCATATTTATATGACAGGTAGTCACTTTTTCGGTTATTTTTATTATTTTATATATACGTATATATATATATATATATATATATATATACATATATATTTATTTATTATGAATATGAAATATGTAATGTGATATGAAACCTAACCTAACCT
This sequence comes from Odontocerum albicorne, assembly GCA_949825065.1. Classification (NCBI taxonomy): domain Eukaryota; kingdom Metazoa; phylum Arthropoda; class Insecta; order Trichoptera; family Odontoceridae; genus Odontocerum; species Odontocerum albicorne. The sequence goes on from CATKWJ010000001.1 coordinate 57,023, forward strand.
AACTACCCGCAGAGGGTGCCAGACTAATTATTGATCAGCGATATTAAAAACCCTAAAATCACTAAAAATAAAGTATTTTGTCAGTCTAATATTTTTTGAGCATTTTCGTCTCAATATATAAGAAACTATCAAGTTTCGTCATTACAAATCATGCTTCACACTTGGCCTTCTTTCAAAAACTGGTGTACTCGATCCAGCCTGGTTTTCGCACCGTAACTGATGACCAGCCCCTCGCAGGGTGACTCGTATGTGTGGATCGGCGCCTCCGCCCGAGGCGACCGAAACAGCCGTAGAGTGCGTCTCGCCGGGGAACCGCCACGCTGGGGAGCGACGCCTCCGCCCGAGGCCAACGGGACAGCACCTGAGTGCGTGTCGCGAGTGCGCTCTCTCCGATAGTGTTGCGTATATTTTTAGAATATTCCTATCAGTTAAAATTCTATATAATAATAATTATTATGCTTCATATTTATATGACAGGTAGTCACTTTTTCGGTTATTTTTATTATTTTATATATACGTATATATATATATATATATATATATATATATATATACATATATATTTATTTATTATGAATATGAAATATGTAATGTGATATGAAACCTAACCTAACCTAACTACCCGCAGAGGGTGCCAGACTAATTATTGATCAGCGATATTAAAAACCCTAAAATCACTAAAAATAAAGTATTTTGTCAGTCTAATATTTTTTTGAGCATTTTCGTCTCAATATATAAGAAACTATCAAGTTTCGTCATTACAAATCATGCTTCACACTTGGCCTTCTTTCAAAAACTGGTGTACTCGATCCAGCCTGGTTTTCGCACCGTAACTGATGACCAGCCCCTCGCAGGGTGACTCGTATGTGTGGATCGGCGCCTCCGCCCGAGGCGACCGAAACAGCCGTAGAGTGCGTCTCGCCGGGGAACCGCCACGCTGGGGAGCGACGCCTCCGCCCGAGGCCAACGGGACAGCACCTGAGTGCGTGTCGCGAGTGCGCTCTCTCCGATAGTGTTGCGTTATATTTTTAGAATATTCCTATCAGTTAAAATTCTATATAATAATAATTATTATGCTTCATATTTATATGACAGGTAGTCACTTTTTCGGTTATTTTTATTATTTTATATATACGTATATATATATATATATATATATATATATATATATATATATATATATATATATATATATACATATATATTTATTTATTATGAATATGAAATATGTAATGTGATATGAAACCTAACCTAACCTAACTACCCGCAGAGGGTGCCAGACTAATTATTGATCAGCGATATTAAAAACCCTAAAATCACTAAAAATAAAGTATTTTGTCAGTCTAATATTTTTTTGAGCATTTTCGTCTCAATATATAAGAAACTATCAAGTTTCGTCATTACAAATCATGCTTCACACTTGGCCTTCTTTCAAAAACTGGTGTACTCGATCCAGCCTGGTTTTCGCACCGTAACTGATGACCAGCCCCTCGCAGGGTGACTCGTATGTGTGGATCGGCGCCTCCGCCCGAGGCGACCGAAACAGCCGTAGAGTGCGTCTCGCCGGGGAACCGCCACGCTGGGGAGCGACGCCTCCGCCCGAGGCCAACGGGACAGCACCTGAGTGCGTGTCGCGAGTGCGCTCTCTCCGATAGTGTTGCGTATATTTTTAGAATATTCCTATCAGTTAAAATTCTATATAATAATAATTATTATGCTTCATATTTATATGACAGGTAGTCACTTTTTCGGTTATTTTTATTATTTTATATATACGTATATATATATATATATATATATATATATATACATATATATTTATTTATTATGAATATGAAATATGTAATGTGATATGAAACCTAACCTAACCTAACTACCCGCAGAGGGTGCCAGACTAATTATTGATCAGCGATATTAAAAACCCTAAAATCACTAAAAATAAAGTATTTTGTCAGTCTAATATTTTTTGAGCATTTTCGTCTCAATATATAAGAAACTATCAAGTTTCGTCATTACAAATCATGCTTCACACTTGGCCTTCTTTCAAAAACTGGTGTACTCGATCCAGCCTGGTTTTCGCACCGTAACTGATGACCAGCCCCTCGCAGGGTGACTCGTATGTGTGGATCGGCGCCTCCGCCCGAGGCGACCGAAACAGCCGTAGAGTGCGTCTCGCCGGGGAACCGCCACGCTGGGGAGCGACGCCTCCGCCCGAGGCCAACGGGACAGCACCTGAGTGCGTGTCGCGAGTGCGCTCTCTCCGATAGTGTTGCGTATATTTTTAGAATATTCCTATCAGTTAAAATTCTATATAATAATAATTATTATGCTTCATATTTATATGACAGGTAGTCACTTTTTCGGTTATTTTTATTATTTTATATATACGTATATATATATATATATATATATATATATATATATATATACATATATATTTATTTATTATGAATATGAAATATGTAATGTGATATGAAACCTAACCTAACCTAACTACCCGCAGAGGGTGCCAGACTAATTATTGATCAGCGATATTAAAAACCCTAAAATCACTAAAAATAAAGTATTTTGTCAGTCTAATATTTTTTTGAGCATTTTCGTCTCAATATATAAGAAACTATCAAGTTTCGTCATTACAAATCATGCTTCACACTTGGCCTTCTTTCAAAAACTGGTGTACTCGATCCAGCCTGGTTTTCGCACCGTAACTGATGACCAGCCCCTCGCAGGGTGACTCGTATGTGTGGATCGGCGCCTCCGCCCGAGGCGACCGAAACAGCCGTAGAGTGCGTCTCGCCGGGGAACCGCCACGCTGGGGAGCGACGCCTCCGCCCGAGGCCAACGGGACAGCACCTGAGTGCGTGTCGCGAGTGCGCTCTCTCCGATAGTGTTGCGTATATTTTTAGAATATTCCTATCAGTTAAAATTCTATATAATAATAATTATTATGCTTCATATTTATATGACAGGTAGTCACTTTTTCGGTTATTTTTATTATTTTATATATACGTATATATATATATATATATATATATACATATATATTTATTTATTATGAATATGAAATATGTAATGTGATATGAAACCTAACCTAACCTAACTACCCGCAGAGGGTGCCAGACTAATTATTGATCAGCGATATTAAAAACCCTAAAATCACTAAAAATAAAGTATTTTGTCAGTCTAATATTTTTTTGAGCATTTTCGTCTCAATATATAAGAAACTATCAAGTTTCGTCATTACAAATCATGCTTCACACTTGGCCTTCTTTCAAAAACTGGTGTACTCGATCCAGCCTGGTTTTCGCACCGTAACTGATGACCAGCCCCTCGCAGGGTGACTCGTATGTGTGGATCGGCGCCTCCGCCCGAGGCGACCGAAACAGCCGTAGAGTGCGTCTCGCCGGGGAACCGCCACGCTGGGGAGCGACGCCTCCGCCCGAGGCCAACGGGACAGCACCTGAGTGCGTGTCGCGAGTGCGCTCTCTCCGATAGTGTTGCGTATATTTTTAGAATATTCCTATCAGTTAAAATTCTATATAATAATAATTATTATGCTTCATATTTATATGACAGGTAGTCACTTTTTCGGTTATTTTTATTATTTTATATATACGTATATATATATATATATATATATATATATATATATATATATATATATATATATATATATATATACATATATATTTATTTATTATGAATATGAAATATGTAATGTGATATGAAACCTAACCTAACCTAACTACCCGCAGAGGGTGCCAGACTAATTATTGATCAGCGATATTAAAAACCCTAAAATCACTAAAAATAAAGTATTTTGTCAGTCTAATATTTTTTTGAGCATTTTCGTCTCAATATATAAGAAACTATCAAGTTTCGTCATTACAAATCATGCTTCACACTTGGCCTTCTTTCAAAAACTGGTGTACTCGATCCAGCCTGGTTTTCGCACCGTAACTGATGACCAGCCCCTCGCAGGGTGACTCGTATGTGTGGATCGGCGCCTCCGCCCGAGGCGACCGAAACAGCCGTAGAGTGCGTCTCGCCGGGGAACCGCCACGCTGGGGAGCGACGCCTCCGCCCGAGGCCAACGGGACAGCACCTGAGTGCGTGTCGCGAGGGCGCTCTCTCCGATAGTGTTGCGTATATTTTTAGAATATTCCTATCAGTTAAAATTCTATATAATAATAATTATTATGCTTCGTCCATTCATTCATTTGGTTAAAAAAAACAGGGAAAAGATTGATTTAAAATTGTCTTTTTGTCCAAGTGACATTTTGTCAATTAGCGTTTTTGTTAATTTATTAATATTCGTATACTCTGTGACCATACCGCCATCTTTTCAGTCGTCGAGGGAACAGTGATAAACACATAAATGAATTAATAAATAAATAAATTATATATATAATTATAATATATATATATATATATATATATATATATATATATATATATATATATATATATATATATATATATATATATATATATATATATATATATATATATATATAATTATATATATATATAATTATATTTACTCTTATTATTATTATATCTTACTCTTATTCTTATTATTATTATATATATACATTGGTAATTATCATTATTATTATTATATAGAATTTTAACTGATAGGAATATGCTAATAATATACGCAACACGATTTTCATTATTATTATTATATAGAATTTTAACTGATAGGAATACGCTAAAAATATACGCAACACGATCGGAGAGCGCGCACTCTGGTGCTGTCTCGTTGGCCTCGGGCGGATGCACCGCTCCACACATCTGAAATTGATGCGCGCACTCGCGACACGCACTCTAGTGCTGTTTCGGTCGCCTCGGGCGGAGGCGCCGCTCCACACATCTGAAATTGATCGGAGAGCGTGCACTCGCGACGCGCACTCTGCTGCTGTCTCGTTGGCCTCGGGCGGATGCGCCGCTCCACACATCCGAGTCACCGTGTAAGGGGCTGGTCATCAGTTACGGTGCGAAAACCAGGCTGGATCAAGTACACCAGTTTTTGAAAGAAGGCCAAGTGTGAAGCATGATTTGTAATGGACGTAACCTGGCTGGAGTTTTGTTGTCATATGGCAATCTCTTCCATCCAGTAAAAATGTTAAAGATACTTGAGACGGAACAAATACATTATTATTATTATTTTTATCATAATAATAATAATAATAATTATTATTATTATTATATAGAATTTTAACTGACAGGAATATGCTAAAAATATACGCAACACGATTATCATTATTATTATTATTATCATATAGAATTTTAACTGACAGGAATATGCTTAAAATATACGCAACGCGATTTTCACTCTTATTATTATATAGAATTTTAACTGATAGGAATATGCTAAAAATATACGCAACACGATCGGAGAGCGCGCAATCTGGTGCTGTCTCGTTGGCCTCGGGCGGATGCACCGCTCCACACATCTGAAATTGATCGGAGAGCGTGCACTCGCGACGCGCACTCTGCTGCTGTCTCGTTGGCCTCGGGCGGATGCGCCGCTCCACACATCCGAGTCACCGTGTAAGGGGCTGGTCATCAGTTACGGTGCGAAAACCAGGCTGGATCAAGTACACCAGTTTTTGAAAGAAGGCCAAGTGTGAAGCATGATTTGTAATGGACGTAACCTGGCTGGAGTTTTGTTGTCATATGGCAATCTCTTCCATCCAGTGAAAATGTGAAAGATACTTGAGACGGAACCAAGACATTATTATTACTATTATTATTATTATTATTATTATTATTATAATAATAATTATTATTATTATATAGAATTTTAACTGATAGGAAATAATAATGATAATTATTATTATTATTACTATTATTGTTATCGTTATCATTGTCATTGTCATTGGTCATTATCATTATTATTATTATATAGAATTTTAACTAATAGGAATATGCTAAAAATATACGCAACACGATCGGAGAGCGCGCACTCTGGTGCTGTCTCGTTGGCCTAGGGCGGATGCACCGCTCCACACATCTGAAATTGATGCGCGCACTCGCGACACGCACTCTAGTGCTGTTTCGGTCGCCTCGGGCGGAGGCGCCGCTCCACACATCCGAAATTGATCGGAGAGCGTGCACTCGCGACGCGCACTCTGCTGCGGTCTCGTTGGCCTCGGGCGGATGCGCCGCTCCACACATCCGAGTCGCCGTGTAAGGGGCTGGTCATCAGTTACGGTGAGATAATATATAAGAAACTATCAAGTTTCGTCATTACAAATCATGCTTCACACTTGGCCTTCTTTCAAAAACTGGTGTACTCGATCCAGCCTGGTTTTCGCACCGTAACTGATGACCAGCCCCTCGCAGGGTGACTCGTATGTGTGGATCGGCGCCTCCGCCCGAGGCGACCGAAACAGCCGTAGAGTGCGTCTCGCCGGGGAACCGCCACGCTGGGGAGCGACGCCTCCGCCCGAGGCCAACGGGACAGCACCTGAGTGCGTGTCGCGAGTGCGCTCTCTCCGATAGTGTTGCGTATATTTTTAGAATATTCCTATCAGTTAAAATTCTATATAATAATAATTATTATGCTTCATATTTATATGACAGGTAGTCACTTTTTCGGTTATTTTTATTATTTTATATATACGTATATATATATATATATATATATATATATATACATATATATTTATTTATTATGAATATGAAATATGTAATGTGATATGAAACCTAACCTAACCTAACTACCCGCAGAGGGTGCCAGACTAATTATTGATCAGCGATATTAAAAACCCTAAAATCACTAAAAATAAAGTATTTTGTCAGTCTAATATTTTTTTGAGCATTTTCGTCTCAATATATAAGAAACTATCAAGTTTCGTCATTACAAATCATGCTTCACACTTGGCCTTCTTTCAAAAACTGGTGTACTCGATCCAGCCTGGTTTTCGCACCGTAACTGATGACCAGCCCCTCGCAGGGTGACTCGTATGTGTGGATCGGCGCCTCCGCCCGAGGCGACCGAAACAGCCGTAGAGTGCGTCTCGCCGGGGAACCGCCACGCTGGGGAGCGACGCCTCCGCCCGAGGCCAACGGGACAGCACCTGAGTGCGTGTCGCGAGTGCGCTCTCTCCGATAGTGTTGCGTATATTTTTAGAATATTCCTATCAGTTAAAATTCTATATAATAATAATTATTATGCTTCGTCCATTCATTCATTTGGTTAAAAAAAACAGGGAAAAGATTGATTTAAAATTGTCTTTTTGTCCAAGTGACATTTTGTCAATTAGCGTTTTTGTTAATTTATTAATATTCGTATACTCTGTGACCATACCGCCATCTTTTCAGTCGTCGAGGGAACAGTGATAAACACATAAATGAATTAATAAATAAATAAATTATATATATAATTATAATATATATATATATATATATATATATATATATATATATATATATATATATATATATATATATATATATATATATATATATATATATATATATATATATATATATATATATATATATATATATATATATATATATATATATATATATATATATATATATAATTATATATATATATATAATTATATTTACTCTTATTATTATTATATCTTACTCTTATTCTTATTATTATTATATATATACATTGGTAATTATCATTATTATTATTATATAGAATTTTAACTGATAGGAATATGCTAATAATATACGCAACACGATTTTCATTATTATTATTATATAGAATTTTAACTGATAGGAATATGCTAATAATATACGCAACACGATTTTCATTATTATTATTATATAGAATTTTAACTGATAGGAATACGCTAAAAATATACGCAACACGATCGGAGAGCGCGCACTCTGGTGCTGTCTCGTTGGCCTCGGGCGGATGCACCGCTCCACACATCTGAAATTGATGCGCGCACTCGCGACACGCACTCTAGTGCTGTTTCGGTCGCCTCGGGCGGAGGCGCCGCTCCACACATCTGAAATTGATCGGAGAGCGTGCACTCGCGACGCGCACTCTGCTGCTGTCTCGTTGGCCTCGGGCGGATGCGCCGCTCCACACATCCGAGTCACCGTGTAAGGGGCTGGTCATCAGTTACGGTGCGAAAACCAGGCTGGATCAAGTACACCAGTTTTTGAAAGAAGGCCAAGTGTGAAGCATGATTTGTAATGGACGTAACCTGGCTGGAGTTTTGTTGTCATATGGCAATCTCTTCCATCCAGTAAAAATGTTAAAGATACTTGAGACGGAACAAATACATTATTATTATTATTTTTATCATAATAATAATAATAATTATTATTATTATTATTATATAGAATTTTAACTGACAGGAATATGCTAAAAATATACGCAACACGATTATCATTATTATTATTATTATCATATAGAATTTTAACTGAGAGGAATATGCTTAAAATATACGCAACGCGATTTTCACTCTTATTATTATATAGAATTTTAACTGATAGGAATATGCTAAAAATATACGCAACACGATCGGAGAGCGCGCAATCTGGTGCTGTCTCGTTGGCCTCGGGCGGATGCACCGCTCCACACATCTGAAATTGATCGGAGAGCGTGCACTCGCGACGCGCACTCTGCTGCTGTCTCGTTGGCCTCGGGCGGATGCGCCGCTCCACACATCCGAGTCACCGTGTAAGGGGCTGGTCATCAGTTACGGTGCGAAAACCAGGCTGGATCAAGTACACCAGTTTTTGAAAGAAGGCCAAGTGTGAAGCATGATTTGTAATGGACGTAACCTGGCTGGAGTTTTGTTGTCATATGGCAATCTCTTCCATCCAGTGAAAATGTGAAAGATACTTGAGACGGAACCAAGACATTATTATTACTATTATTATTATTATTATTATTATTATTATAATAATAATTATTATTATTATATAGAATTTTAACTGATAGGAAATAATAATGATAATTATTATTATTATTACTATTATTGTTATCGTTATCATTGTCATTGTCATTGGTCATTATCATTATTATTATTATATAGAATTTTAACTAATAGGAATATGCTAAAAATATACGCAACACGATCGGAGAGCGCGCACTCTGGTGCTGTCTCGTTGGCCTAGGGCGGATGCACCGCTCCACACATCTGAAATTGATGCGCGCACTCGCGACACGCACTCTAGTGCTGTTTCGGTCGCCTCGGGCGGAGGCGCCGCTCCACACATCCGAAATTGATCGGAGAGCGTGCACTCGCGACGCGCACTCTGCTGCGGTCTCGTTGGCCTCGGGCGGATGCGCCGCTCCACACATCCGAGTCGCCGTGTAAGGGGCTGGTCATCAGTTACGGTGAGATAATATATAAGAAACTATCAAGTTTCGTCATTACAAATCATGCTTCACACTTGGCCTTCTTTCAAAAACTGGTGTACTCGATCCAGCCTGGTTTTCGCACCGTAACTGATGACCAGCCCCTCGCAGGGTGACTCGTATGTGTGGATCGGCGCCTCCGCCCGAGGCGACCGAAACAGCCGTAGAGTGCGTCTCGCCGGGGAACCGCCACGCTGGGGAGCGACGCCTCCGCCCGAGGCCAACGGGACAGCACCTGAGTGCGTGTCGCGAGTGCGCTCTCTCCGATAGTGTTGCGTATATTTTTAGAATATTCCTATCAGTTAAAATTCTATATAATAATAATTATTATGCTTCATATTTATATGACAGGTAGTCACTTTTTCGGTTATTTTTATTATTTTATATATACGTATATATATATATATATATATATATATATATATATATATACATATTTATTTATTTATTATGAATATGAAATATGTAATGTGATATGAAACCTAACCTAACCTAACTACCCGCAGAGGGTGCCAGACTAATTATTGATCAGCGATATTAAAAACCCTAAAATCACTAAAAATAAAGTATTTTGTCAGTCTAATATTTTTTTGAGCATTTTCGTCTCAATATATAAGAAACTATCAAGTTTCGTCATTACAAATCATGCTTCACACTTGGCCTTCTTTCAAAAACTGGTGTACTCGATCCAGCCTGGTTTTCGCACCGTAACTGATGACCAGCCCCTCGCAGGGTGACTCGTATGTGTGGATCGGCGCCTCCGCCCGAGGCGACCGAAACAGCCGTAGAGTGCGTCTCGCCGGGGAACCGCCACGCTGGGGAGCGACGCCTCCGCCCGAGGCCAACGGGACAGCACCTGAGTGCGTGTCGCGAGTGCGCTCTCTCCGATAGTGTTGCGTATATTTTTAGAATATTCCTATCAGTTAAAATTCTATATAATAATAATTATTATGCTTCATATTTATATGACAGGTAGTCACTTTTTCGGTTATTTTTATTATTTTATATATACGTATATATATATATATATATATATATATATATATATATATATATATATATATATATATACATATATATTTATTTATTATGAATATGAAATATGTAATGTGATATGAAACCTAACCTAACCTAACTACCCGCAGAGGGTGCCAGACTAATTATTGATCAGCGATATTAAAAACCCTAAAATCACTAAAAATAAAGTATTTTGTCAGTCTAATATTTTTTTGAGCATTTTCGTCTCAATATATAAGAAACTATCAAGTTTCGTCATTACAAATCATGCTTCACACTTGGCCTTCTTTCAAAAACTGGTGTACTCGATCCAGCCTGGTTTTCGCACCGTAACTGATGACCAGCCCCTCGCAGGGTGACTCGTATGTGTGGATCGGCGCCTCCGCCCGAGGCGACCGAAACAGCCGTAGAGTGCGTCTCGCCGGGGAACCGCCACGCTGGGGAGCGACGCCTCCGCCCGAGGCCAACGGGACAGCACCTGAGTGCGTGTCGCGAGTGCGCTCTCTCCGATAGTGTTGCGTATATTTTTAGAATATTCCTATCAGTTAAAATTCTATATAATAATAATTATTATGCTTCATATTTATATGACAGGTAGTCACTTTTTCGGTTATTTTTATTATTTTATATATACGTATATATATATATATATATATATATATATATATATATATATACATATATATTTATTTATTATGAATATGAAATATGTAATGTGATATGAAACCTAACCTAACCTAACTACCCGCAGAGGGTGCCAGACTAATTATTGATCAGCGATATTAAAAACCCTAAAATCACTAAAAATAAAGTATTTTGTCAGTCTAATATTTTTTTGAGCATTTTCGTCTCAATATATAAGAAACTATCAAGTTTCGTCATTACAAATCATGCTTCACACTTGGCCTTCTTTCAAAAACTGGTGTTCTCGATCCAGCCTGGTTTTCGCACCGTAACTGATGACCAGCCCCTCGCAGGGTGACTCGTATGTGTGGATCGGCGCCTCCGCCCGAGGCGACCGAAACAGCCGTAGAGTGCGTCTCGCCGGGGAACCGCCACGCTGGGGAGCGACGCCTCCGCCCGAGGCCAACGGGACAGCACCTGAGTGCGTGTCGCGAGTGCGCTCTCTCCGATAGTGTTGCGTATATTTTTAGAATATTCCTATCAGTTAAAATTCTATATAATAATAATTATTATGCTTCGTTCATTCATTCATTTGGTTAAAAAAAACAGGGAAAAGATTGATTTAAAATTGTCTTTTTGTCCAAGTGACATTTTGTCAATTAGCGTTTTTGTTAATTTATTAATATTCGTATACTCTGTGACCATACCGCCATCTTTTCAGTCGTCCAGGGAACAGTGATAAACACATAAATGAATTAATAAATAAATAAATAAATTAATTAATTATCAACTCACCCGTTGGCAAAGTGCGTCTCACGAAACGGAGTAGATTTCTTGTGACAATTTCAAAAGCTGGTCCACGAATCTCCTCGGATGTTAAGCGTCCATTACGTTTCTTGATGGCAAACGGACGCGAGTAAGAGTCTACACCGTGAAGAGAATAAGAGCCTGGACCGTGCACTAATAAAAACACACGAAACTCACCCTGTCTGGGACGTCTTCCGGAGGGTGTTTTTATATATTGTTTCATCATTCATGAGGGTTTATTGGACAAGGAGTACTTTGGTCTCCCCTTATACCGCGCTGCCCAAGCGTGTTGGTATGAGGTTTTGTTTCGGGTTTTCCATCCCTATAGCACTCTTGTCGGAGTGTTGGAAGTTTTCTTATAATCTTATATCTTCCGGTAGAAGGATTAAGATGGAAGACGGGAGAGGTAGATCACTATCGGAGAGGAAATGGAGTGATAGTGAACGGCTCGGAGTCCTCGGGATCGCTAAGCCCGTGTTCGTCGGATAGACAAACCTCCTGAGTACACACATATATATACACATATATATATACACATATATATACACATATATATACACATACACATATATATATATACACATATATATATATATATATATATATATATATATATATATATATATATATATATATATATATATATATATATATATATATATATATATATATATATATACATATATACATATATACATATATACATATATACATATATACATATATACATATATACATATATACATATATACATATATACATATATACATATATACATATATACATATATACATATATACATATATACATATATACATATATACATATATACATATATACATATATACATATATACATATATACATATATACATATATACATATATACATATATACATATATACATATATACATATATACATATATACATATATACATATATACATATATACATATATACATATATACATATATACATATATACATATATACATATATACATATATACATATATACATATATACATATATACATATATACATATATACATATATACATATATACATATATACATATATACATATATACATATATACATATATACATATATACATATATACATATATACATATATACATATATACATATATACATATATACATATATACATATATACATATATACATATATACATATATACATATATACATATATACATATATACATATATACATATATACATATATACATATATACATATATACATATATACATATATACATATATACATATATACATATATACATATATACATATATACATATATACATATATACATATATACATATATACATATATACATATATACATATATACATATATATATATATATATATATATATATATATATATATATATATATATATATATATATATTTTTATATTTTTATATTTTTAACGTATATATAACTATATATATATACGTTAAAAAATTATACATATATACATGTACATGTACATGTACATGTACATGTACATGTACATGTACATGTACATGTACATGTACATGTACATGTACATGTACATGTACATGTACATGTACATGTACATGTACATGTACATGTACATGTACATGTACATGTACATGTACATGTACATGTACATGTACATGTACATGTACATGTACATGTACATGTACATGTACATGTACATGTACATGTACATGTACATGTACATGTACATGTACATGTACATGTACATGTACATGTACATGTACATGTACATGTACATGTACATGTACATGTACATGTACATGTACATGTACATGTACATGTACATGTACATGTACATGTACATGTACATGTACATGTACATGTACATGTACATGTACATGTACATGTACATGTACATGTACATGTACATGTACATGTACATGTACATGTACATGTACATGTACATGTACATGTACATGTACATGTACATGTACATGTACATGTACATGTACATGTACATGTACATGTACATGTACATGTACATGTACATGTACATGTACATGTACATGTACATGTACATGTACATGTACATGTACATGTACATGTACATGTACATGTACATGTACATGTACATGTACATGTACATGTACATGTACATGTACATGTACATGTACATGTACATGTACATGTACATGTACATGTACATGTACATGTACATGTACATGTACATGTACATGTACATGTACATGTACATGTACATGTACATGTACATGTACATGTACATGTACATGTACATGTACATGTACATGTACATGTACATGTACATGTACATGTACATATACATACATACATACATACATACATACATACATACATACATACATACATATATACATATATACATATATATATATATATATATATATATATATATATATATATATATATATATATATATATATATATATATATATATATATATATATATATATTTTTTTTTTTTATATTTTTAACGTATATATAACTATATATATATACTTGAAAAAAAGTCGAAATGAAAAAATAAAGTGTCGTCTCGCTAACTAAATGACTATTCAACATGGAATTTGAAATAAAAAATTTAATCGAAACTAACGCGAGGTCAGATTGTTTTCGGCGAACCGTTATGAGCTCGAGGCGCCGAATGGGTCGGAGGAGGGCGGAAAACGAGACTTTGAAAATAATTTTCAATTTGAAAAAAATTGAAAAAAAAAGAGAGAGAGACCGAAGAGGGGACGCGCGGCAAGACGGGTTGCGGAGGCGGTGCGCGCATCGCATCCGCTCTCCCCCGTCTCGCCGCGTCGTCTCCTCCTTCTTCGGTCTCTCTCTCTCTGTATCTCTAGGTCTCGCTCTCCAGCGACCTCTCCTCTCTGACATATCTCTCTCTCTCTCTCTCTTTATCTCTCTCGTCTCGCGTGCCGACGCTCCTCGGAGACGATCGGACGAATCTCTCGGCGTAGGGCTGAGTCTCAACGGATCGCAGCATGACGCTGCTCTACCGGGCACAACACCCTGCCATGTACGAAGGTCGTCTGCGGACGATTCCGAGTTCCGACGTCGAACTTGAGCTTAGTCGGGGGCGGGGACGCCGTCGCGCCGGGACATTTAACCGCGATGCGCGGTGCGCGTCCCGCCCCTTCGGGCTTCGACGGAGGCCCCCGCGGACGGGGGCCGCCTGATAGATGTCACATTGTTTAGGGAGCCTTTCGACTCGCGGAACTCACGTCTGGTATCACCGCCCGATTTGCCTAGGCGGGATACGGCCTTAGTTTGAGAATAGGTTGAGGCCATTTCGGCCCCAATGCCTCTAATCATTCGCTTTACCGGATGAGACTGTTCGAATGCGCCCGCGAACGGGCGCATGTTTCCCGAGCGCCAGCTATCCTGAGGGAAACTTCGGATGGAACCAGCTATTAGATAGTTCGATTAGTCTTTCGCCCCTATACCCAGTTCAGACGATCGATTTGCACGTCAGAATCGCTTCGGTCCTCCATCAGGGTTTCCCCTGACTTCGACCTGACCAGGCATAGTTCACCATCTTTCGGGTCCCAGCGTGTACGCTCTCAGTGCGTCCCGATAGTCGCACGGCGGCTTTCTCGGAACGCCTCGGGAATGCGGCGGGGCGCGCGGCGGCGCCCGCGCATCTTCCCTCGGGGACGCGCGCTGGGCGCGTCCTTTCACTTTGATTGCGCCTCTGGGTTTATTCGTAAGTCCCAATGACTCGCGCACATGCTAGACTCCTTGGTCCGTGTTTCAAGACGGGTCCTGTGAGTGCCCGAAACAAAACCACCGCAGACCGGGACGGGTCCCGTCCGAGAGCGCCCGCCCGACGCGGACGGCCCGCCGGGAGACGCCCGCGACGCTCTTGGCGCCGGGGGCCTCCCGGGGGCCGCCGCCGGCTGGCGACGGACGCCCCCCCCGGGGGGGGGGCGGACCCGGTCCTCGTTCTCTACCGTCGCTCGGCACTCGCGTGCCTGCACTACTGCCGCCGCGTACGCCGCGGCTCCGGCCCGCGTAACGGGCCGGGACGTCCGCACGGCGCGTTCGACGGCAGCGCGACGGGTCGCGGTGTCATACTGGGGGAGAAGTGCACGCGCTCCGGGGGCCTATCGGCGCACCCGCCGCCTCGCCGCCTGTGACGGGCGGGGCGCGGGCCGCCGTCGGAAGAGCGATGAATCTCCCCGTTCGTCCGTTCGAGTTCCACAGGTTTACCCCTGAACGGTTTCACGTACTCTTTAACTCTCTCTTCAAAGTTCTTTTCAACTTTCCCTCACGGTACTTGTTCGCTATCGGTCTCGTGGTGGTATTTAGCCTTAGATGGAGTTTACCACCCGCTTAGGGCTGCACTCTCAAGCAACCCGACTCTGGGTGGGGAGACCGTCGCGGCCGGCTACCGTCGCCACGGGCCTGGCACCCTCTGCGGGTAAGCGGCCCCGTTCAAGATGAACTTGGACCGGCAGCCGTGACTAATGACCGCGCGTTTATTTTTGACTCTCCCACCGAACGCTACATTTCCCGGCCGCCCGCCCGGGTGGCAGGATTCAGCGCTGGGCTCTTCCCGTTTCGCTCGCCGCTACTCTGGGAATCCTCGTTAGTTTCTTTTCCTCCGCTTACTGATATGCTTAAGTTCGGCGGGTGATCTC
Source organism: Odontocerum albicorne (assembly GCA_949825065.1). Lineage (NCBI taxonomy): Eukaryota > Metazoa > Arthropoda > Insecta > Trichoptera > Odontoceridae > Odontocerum > Odontocerum albicorne. The sequence goes on from CATKWJ010000001.1 coordinate 73,494, forward strand.
TCCTGATTTGAGGTCGACGTGATATATGATTTGTGGTGTCGCGAGACACGGAGAGGGAGAGCCTCCCTCTCGCTCGCTCGCTCGAGGCTCGAGCGTGCGCGCGAAATCGGCGAAATCGGCCGAAAGCGCCTCCGCCCCCCGTACGCCGGGGCGCCGCAGGCGGGGCGGGCGCGCGACGACCGCCCGGAAAGCCTCCGAAAGGCCTCCAGTGATCAGCGTCATCGCTAGCGCCCGCTACGCGGCGCCCCTTTCTGTCTGTCGGGAGCGGGGTCCGGCGCTTCGCCGCTCGCCCTCGCTGCTCACGCATCGGCTCTCGCACATTTGACCGGACGCCGGTCGGCCCGAGGTGTCCTCGCCCTCGCGGGGGGATCGCCCTCGGGCCGCCGGCGAGCGCCGGCAGCGCGCTCGGACCTCCCGCCGCGCCCCTCTCGCGGGGGCGCTCGGCGGGCGGCCGAAGTCTGGTTTATGTTGGTGCGCGACCCTCAAACAGGAGTGGTCCGTCGACAAACTACGTTTTGCTCGGACCGCAATGTGCGTTCGAAATGTCGATGCTCATGTGTCCTGCAGTTCACACTCTGACGCGCATTTAGCTGCGTTCTTCATCGACCCACGAGCCGAGTGATCCGCCGTTCAGGGTAATCAGTTACATTGATAGAGTATACGCGCGCACACACACGCACACACGCGCACGCACGCACGACACATCGTGTCGTGCCCGTGTCGTGTCGTGTCGTGTCGTGCGGCGCACGCGCAACGTCAAAATCGTTATTTCTGCGTTTTCATCATTTGTTCGGTTTTTTGTTACTTTCCTTTTTTCGATGATCGGCCGAAAAAGCGGGGGAAAAAAAACCGAAACGGAAAAAAAAAACAAAAAAAAGAACCGAGCTATTCGAGAATAACCCCCCTACGGGGCGGTTGCGGTGCGTTCGACTCGCGGGACGCGACCCGCCGCCTCCGTCCTGCCCTCTCGGGGCGGGCGGGCGGCGGGGCGCGACGCCCGCTGGTCCTCGGTTCGCGGCCGCGCCCTAGGGCGCCTCCACTGTCTGTGGCCGCAGGGCGGAGTAGCGCGCGCGCGCGCGACTCCCCTGTCGTTCCTCTCTCTCTCTCTCTCTCTCTCTCTCTCTCGTCTCTGTCTCTCACAGATCGTGTTCGTTCGAAACGGGTGCTGCGGCGGCTCGCGCTCGCGCACACGCACACACAGGAAATGATCCTTCCGCAGGTTCACCTACGGAAACCTTGTTACGACTTTTACTTCCTCTAAATGATCAAATTCGGTCAAACTTTCCGACGCGTCGGATGCCCGGGAAGAGCTTCCGCGCACCAGTCCGAAGACCTCACCAAATCATCCATCGGTAGTAGCGACGGGCGGTGTGTACAAAGGGCAGGGACGCAATCAACGCGAGCTGGTGACCCGCTTTTACTAGGAATTCCTCGTTCATGGGGGAGAATTGCAAACCCCAATCCCTATCACGAAGGGGTTTCATCGGGTTACCCGGGCCGTTAGGCCAAGGAGGACACGCTGATCCCTTCAGTGTAGCGCGCGTGCGGCCCAGGACATCTAAGGGCATCACAGACCTGCTATTGCTCAATCTCGTGCGGCTATATATACCGCCGGTCCCTCTAAGAAGATTTTCATTGTACGCCGGTAGTTGAAGACCGCACGACGCGCGACCGCGACGCGTGAGCGCCGCGGGACGCGCGCGCGCGGACCCTCGTGATACCGGTTGCACGTCTATTTAATAGGCTAGAGTTACGTTCGTTACCGGAATTAACCTGACAAATCGCTCCACCAACTAAGAGCGGCCATGCACCACCACCCACCGAATCGAGAAAGAGCTGTTAATCCGTCAATCCTTCCAGTGTCCGGGCCTGGTGAGTTTTCCCGTGTTGAGTCGAATTAAGCCGCAGGCTCCACTCCTGGTGGTGCCCTTCCGTCAATTCCTTTAAGTTTCAGCTTTGCAACCATACTCCCCCCGGAGCCCGAAAGCTTTGGTTTCCCGGGAGCTGCCCACCGGGTTAAAATTATGAAACTTCGGCGGATCGCTGGCTGGCATCATTTATGGTTAGAACTACAGCGGTATCTAATCGCCTTCGAACCTCTAACTTTCGTTCTTGATTAATGAAAACACCTTTGGCAAATGCTTTCGCTTTAGTCCGTCTTGCGACGATCCAAGAATTTCACCTCTAACGTCGCAATACGAATGCCCCCAGTTGTCCCTATTAATCATTACCTCTGGTATCAGAAAGCCAACAAAACAGAACCGAGGTCCTATTCTATTATTCCATGCGTACAATATTCAGGCGAGTGTTAGCCCGCTTTGAGCACTCTAATTTGTTCAAAGTAAACAGCCGCGACGGCCCGCCTCGGTGCGCGGCCGGCCGTGAGGCCGACCGACGCACGCCGGCGGTGGACGCACCGGCGAGAAGCCCCGCAGACGTGCCTGTCGTACCGCAATCGGTAGACCGACACCGCAGGACACAATTTCAACTACGAGCTTTTTAACCGCAACAACTTTAGTATATGCTATTGGAGCTGGAATTACCGCGGCTGCTGGCACCAGACTTGCCCTCCAATGGATCCTCGTTAAAGGATTTAAAGTGTAATCATTCCGATCACGAGGCCTCGGACGAGTCCCGTATCGTTATTTTTCGTCACTACCTCCCCGTGCCGGGAGTGGGTAATTTGCGCGCCTGCTGCCTTCCGTGGATGTGGTAGCCGTTTCTCAGGCTCCCTCTCCGGAATCGAACCCTGATTCCCCGTTACCCGTGACAACCATGGTAGTCGCGTAAACTACCATCGACAGTTGATAAGGCAGACATTTGAAAGATGCGTCGCCGGTGCTGGACCGTGCGATCAGCTCAAAGTTATCTAGAGTCATCTCGAATGGCGACGGACGGGGCGCGAACCCCGCCGCCGATTGGTTTTTGATCTAATAAAAGCATCCCTCCCGTTACCGGTCGGGACCCCGTTTGCATGTATTAGCTCTAGAATTGCCACAGTTATCCAAGTAACTGTGTACGATCTAAGGAACCAAAACTGATATATTGAGCCATTCGCGGTTTCACCTTAATTCGGCTTTTACGTAGACTTGCATGGCTTAGTCTTTGAGACAAGCATATGATTACTGGCAGGATCAACCAGGGAGCTGCCGGCGTGCACGGTGCGGCGAGGGGGCGCTAGGTCCCGCGTGCGGAGACCGCGCCGCGCTCACGCGCGCCCGTCCATCGTCGGCGGACCGCTCCTCCCGCGATAGGAGAGGAGGGCCCGCCCGAAACGCGTTCCGGCACCGAAGGAGTCACCCGTTCGAGCCGACGCTCTTAATGTTTCGGTGCTTGCTGCTGCTCCTCGAGCGTCGCACGCGCGCATCTCTCCATCTCCTCGAGTAAACTCGCCTGGTTTCAGGAGAGACACCGACACGACCGCTCTCGATAAGCGCGACGTCTTCCGTCAGCGCGGACACCCCCGCGGTGGCAGTGGGCCGCGAGACGTACTCGTTCGCGGGGCACGAGACCCGTTTTTCAAAAGCGTTCAATTTGTTTAAAACGTCAATTGTCGTTTTGTTTTTAAAATTCCCATCGTAAAACGTCTACTCTTTATAACGCGCGCCCGAAGGCGCGGTTCCTTTGAGACGGGGACACTGCGTCCTCTCGCCTTCGCTCGCGTGTGTGTTCGTTCTGCTCGCGCGGAACTCCAGAGCGAATATATATTATCGCGTCGGAGACGACGAATGTACGTCGACCGACCCTCAAATGGACGAATGTACCACTTACGCGACCGTGCGGCCGCCGCGGTTCGACCACGCTGTGCATTCGGGCGTGCGGTCTATAAGACCGGCCCGCTTAAGTAACCGAGGCGGGCGCGCACCGGCACGTCTCGCCGGGGAACCGCCACGCTGGGGAGCGACGCCTCCGCCCGAGGCCAACGGGACAGCACCTGAGTGCGTGTCGCGAGTGCGCTCTCTCCGATAGTGTTGCGTATATTTTTAGAATATTCCTATCAGTTAAAA
>CATKWJ010000001.1:80000-127500 GCA_949825065.1 Odontocerum albicorne
GCAACGCGATTTTCACTCTTATTATTATATAGAATTTTAACTGATAGGAATATGCTAAAAATATACGCAACACGATCGGAGAGCGCGCAATCTGGTGCTGTCTCGTTGGCCTCGGGCGGATGCACCGCTCCACACATCTGAAATTGATCGGAGAGCGTGCACTCGCGACGCGCACTCTGCTGCTGTCTCGTTGGCCTCGGGCGGATGCGCCGCTCCACACATCCGAGTCACCGTGTAAGGGGCTGGTCATCAGTTACGGTGCGAAAACCAGGCTGGATCAAGTACACCAGTTTTTGAAAGAAGGCCAAGTGTGAAGCATGATTTGTAATGGACGTAACCTGGCTGGAGTTTTGTTGTCATATGGCAATCTCTTCCATCCAGTGAAAATGTGAAAGATACTTGAGACGGAACCAAGACATTATTATTACTATTATTATTATTATTATTATTATTATTATAATAATAATTATTATTATTATATAGAATTTTAACTGATAGGAAATAATAATGATAATTATTATTATTATTACTATTATTGTTATCGTTATCATTGTCATTGTCATTGGTCATTATCATTATTATTATTATATAGAATTTTAACTAATAGGAATATGCTAAAAATATACGCAACACGATCGGAGAGCGCGCACTCTGGTGCTGTCTCGTTGGCCTAGGGCGGATGCACCGCTCCACACATCTGAAATTGATGCGCGCACTCGCGACACGCACTCTAGTGCTGTTTCGGTCGCCTCGGGCGGAGGCGCCGCTCCACACATCCGAAATTGATCGGAGAGCGTGCACTCGCGACGCGCACTCTGCTGCGGTCTCGTTGGCCTCGGGCGGATGCGCCGCTCCACACATCCGAGTCGCCGTGTAAGGGGCTGGTCATCAGTTACGGTGAGATAATATATAAGAAACTATCAAGTTTCGTCATTACAAATCATGCTTCACACTTGGCCTTCTTTCAAAAACTGGTGTACTCGATCCAGCCTGGTTTTCGCACCGTAACTGATGACCAGCCCCTCGCAGGGTGACTCGTATGTGTGGATCGGCGCCTCCGCCCGAGGCGACCGAAACAGCCGTAGAGTGCGTCTCGCCGGGGAACCGCCACGCTGGGGAGCGACGCCTCCGCCCGAGGCCAACGGGACAGCACCTGAGTGCGTGTCGCGAGTGCGCTCTCTCCGATAGTGTTGCGTATATTTTTAGAATATTCCTATCAGTTAAAATTCTATATAATAATAATTATTATGCTTCATATTTATATGACAGGTAGTCACTTTTTCGGTTATTTTTATTATTTTATATATACGTATATATATATATATATATATATATATATATATATATATACATATATATTTATTTATTATGAATATGAAATATGTAATGTGATATGAAACCTAACCTAACCTAACTACCCGCAGAGGGTGCCAGACTAATTATTGATCAGCGATATTAAAAACCCTAAAATCACTAAAAATAAAGTATTTTGTCAGTCTAATATTTTTTTGAGCATTTTCGTCTCAATATATAAGAAACTATCAAGTTTCGTCATTACAAATCATGCTTCACACTTGGCCTTCTTTCAAAAACTGGTGTACTCGATCCAGCCTGGTTTTCGCACCGTAACTGATGACCAGCCCCTCGCAGGGTGACTCGTATGTGTGGATCGGCGCCTCCGCCCGAGGCGACCGAAACAGCCGTAGAGTGCGTCTCGCCGGGGAACCGCCACGCTGGGGAGCGACGCCTCCGCCCGAGGCCAACGGGACAGCACCTGAGTGCGTGTCGCGAGTGCGCTCTCTCCGATAGTGTTGCGTATATTTTTAGAATATTCCTATCAGTTAAAATTCTATATAATAATAATTATTATGCTTCATATTTATATGACAGGTAGTCACTTTTTCGGTTATTTTTATTATTTTATATATACGTATATATATATATATATATATATATATATATATATATATATACATATATATTTATTTATTATGAATATGAAATATGTAATGTGATATGAAACCTAACCTAACCTAACTACCCGCAGAGGGTGCCAGACTAATTATTGATCAGCGATATTAAAAACCCTAAAATCACTAAAAATAAAGTATTTTGTCAGTCTAATATTTTTTTGAGCATTTTCGTCTCAATATATAAGAAACTATCAAGTTTCGTCATTACAAATCATGCTTCACACTTGGCCTTCTTTCAAAAACTGGTGTACTCGATCCAGCCTGGTTTTCGCACCGTAACTGATGACCAGCCCCTCGCAGGGTGACTCGTATGTGTGGATCGGCGCCTCCGCCCGAGGCGACCGAAACAGCCGTAGAGTGCGTCTCGCCGGGGAACCGCCACGCTGGGGAGCGACGCCTCCGCCCGAGGCCAACGGGACAGCACCTGAGTGCGTGTCGCGAGTGCGCTCTCTCCGATAGTGTTGCGTATATTTTTAGAATATTCCTATCAGTTAAAATTCTATATAATAATAATTATTATGCTTCGTCCATTCATTCATTTGGTTAAAAAAAACAGGGAAAAGATTGATTTAAAATTGTCTTTTTGTCCAAGTGACATTTTGTCAATTAGCGTTTTTGTTAATTTATTAATATTCGTATACTCTGTGACCATACCGCCATCTTTTCAGTCGTCGAGGGAACAGTGATAAACACATAAATGAATTAATAAATAAATAAATTATATATATAATTATAATATATATATATATATATATATATATATATATATATATATATATATATATATATATATATATATATATATATATATATATATATATATATATATATATATATATATATATATATATATATATATATAATTATATATATATATATAATTATATTTACTCTTATTATTATTATATCTTACTCTTATTCTTATTATTATTATATATATACATTGGTAATTATCATTATTATTATTATATAGAATTTTAACTGATAGGAATATGCTAATAATATACGCAACACGATTTTCATTATTATTATTATATAGAATTTTAACTGATAGGAATATGCTAATAATATACGCAACACGATTTTCATTATTATTATTATATAGAATTTTAACTGATAGGAATACGCTAAAAATATACGCAACACGATCGGAGAGCGCGCACTCTGGTGCTGTCTCGTTGGCCTCGGGCGGATGCACCGCTCCACACATCTGAAATTGATGCGCGCACTCGCGACACGCACTCTAGTGCTGTTTCGGTCGCCTCGGGCGGAGGCGCCGCTCCACACATCTGAAATTGATCGGAGAGCGTGCACTCGCGACGCGCACTCTGCTGCTGTCTCGTTGGCCTCGGGCGGATGCGCCGCTCCACACATCCGAGTCACCGTGTAAGGGGCTGGTCATCAGTTACGGTGCGAAAACCAGGCTGGATCAAGTACACCAGTTTTTGAAAGAAGGCCAAGTGTGAAGCATGATTTGTAATGGACGTAACCTGGCTGGAGTTTTGTTGTCATATGGCAATCTCTTCCATCCAGTAAAAATGTTAAAGATACTTGAGACGGAACAAATACATTATTATTATTATTTTTATCATAATAATAATAATAATAATTATTATTATTATTATATAGAATTTTAACTGACAGGAATATGCTAAAAATATACGCAACGCGATTTTCACTCTTATTATTATATAGAATTTTAACTGATAGGAATATGCTAAAAATATACGCAACACGATCGGAGAGCGCGCAATCTGGTGCTGTCTCGTTGGCCTCGGGCGGATGCACCGCTCCACACATCTGAAATTGATCGGAGAGCGTGCACTCGCGACGCGCACTCTGCTGCTGTCTCGTTGGCCTCGGGCGGATGCGCCGCTCCACACATCCGAGTCACCGTGTAAGGGGCTGGTCATCAGTTACGGTGCGAAAACCAGGCTGGATCAAGTACACCAGTTTTTGAAAGAAGGCCAAGTGTGAAGCATGATTTGTAATGGACGTAACCTGGCTGGAGTTTTGTTGTCATATGGCAATCTCTTCCATCCAGTGAAAATGTGAAAGATACTTGAGACGGAACCAAGACATTATTATTACTATTATTATTATTATTATTATTATTATTATTATAATAATTATTATTATTATATAGAATTTTAACTGATAGGAAATAATAATGATAATTATTATTATTATTACTATTATTGTTATCGTTATCATTGTCATTGTCATTGGTCATTATCATTATTATTATTATATAGAATTTTAACTAATAGGAATATGCTAAAAATATACGCAACACGATCGGAGAGCGCGCACTCTGGTGCTGTCTCGTTGGCCTAGGGCGGATGCACCGCTCCACACATCTGAAATTGATGCGCGCACTCGCGACACGCACTCTAGTGCTGTTTCGGTCGCCTCGGGCGGAGGCGCCGCTCCACACATCCGAAATTGATCGGAGAGCGTGCACTCGCGACGCGCACTCTGCTGCGGTCTCGTTGGCCTCGGGCGGATGCGCCGCTCCACACATCCGAGTCGCCGTGTAAGGGGCTGGTCATCAGTTACGGTGAGATAATATATAAGAAACTATCAAGTTTCGTCATTACAAATCATGCTTCACACTTGGCCTTCTTTCAAAAACTGGTGTACTCGATCCAGCCTGGTTTTCGCACCGTAACTGATGACCAGCCCCTCGCAGGGTGACTCGTATGTGTGGATCGGCGCCTCCGCCCGAGGCGACCGAAACAGCCGTAGAGTGCGTCTCGCCGGGGAACCGCCACGCTGGGGAGCGACGCCTCCGCCCGAGGCCAACGGGACAGCACCTGAGTGCGTGTCGCGAGTGCGCTCTCTCCGATAGTGTTGCGTATATTTTTAGAATATTCCTATCAGTTAAAATTCTATATAATAATAATTATTATGCTTCATATTTATATGACAGGTAGTCACTTTTTCGGTTATTTTTATTATTTTATATATACGTATATATATATATATATATATATATATATACATATATATTTATTTATTATGAATATGAAATATGTAATGTGATATGAAACCTAACCTAACCTAACTACCCGCAGAGGGTGCCAGACTAATTATTGATCAGCGATATTAAAAACCCTAAAATCACTAAAAATAAAGTATTTTGTCAGTCTAATATTTTTTTGAGCATTTTCGTCTCAATATATAAGAAACTATCAAGTTTCGTCATTACAAATCATGCTTCACACTTGGCCTTCTTTCAAAAACTGGTGTACTCGATCCAGCCTGGTTTTCGCACCGTAACTGATGACCAGCCCCTCGCAGGGTGACTCGTATGTGTGGATCGGCGCCTCCGCCCGAGGCGACCGAAACAGCCGTAGAGTGCGTCTCGCCGGGGAACCGCCACGCTGGGGAGCGACGCCTCCGCCCGAGGCCAACGGGACAGCACCTGAGTGCGTGTCGCGAGTGCGCTCTCTCCGATAGTGTTGCGTATATTTTTAGAATATTCCTATCAGTTAAAATTCTATATAATAATAATTATTATGCTTCATATTTATATGACAGGTAGTCACTTTTTCGGTTATTTTTATTATTTTATATATACGTATATATATATATATATATATATATATATATATATATATATATATATATATATATATATATATATATATATATATATATATATATATATATATATACATATATATTTATTTATTATGAATATGAAATATGTAATGTGATATGAAACCTAACCTAACCTAACTACCCGCAGAGGGTGCCAGACTAATTATTGATCAGCGATATTAAAAACCCTAAAATCACTAAAAATAAAGTATTTTGTCAGTCTAATATTTTTTTGAGCATTTTCGTCTCAATATATAAGAAACTATCAAGTTTCGTCATTACAAATCATGCTTCACACTTGGCCTTCTTTCAAAAACTGGTGTACTCGATCCAGCCTGGTTTTCGCACCGTAACTGATGACCAGCCCCTCGCAGGGTGACTCGTATGTGTGGATCGGCGCCTCCGCCCGAGGCGACCGAAACAGCCGTAGAGTGCGTCTCGCCGGGGAACCGCCACGCTGGGGAGCGACGCCTCCGCCCGAGGCCAACGGGACAGCACCTGAGTGCGTGTCGCGAGTGCGCTCTCTCCGATAGTGTTGCGTATATTTTTAGAATATTCCTATCAGTTAAAATTCTATATAATAATAATTATTATGCTTCATATTTATATGACAGGTAGTCACTTTTTCGGTTATTTTTATTATTTTATATATACGTATATATATATATATATATATATATATATACATATATATTTATTTATTATGAATATGAAATATGTAATGTGATATGAAACCTAACCTAACCTAACTACCCGCAGAGGGTGCCAGACTAATTATTGATCAGCGATATTAAAAACCCTAAAATCACTAAAAATAAAGTATTTTGTCAGTCTAATATTTTTTTGAGCATTTTCGTCTCAATATATAAGAAACTATCAAGTTTCGTCATTACAAATCATGCTTCACACTTGGCCTTCTTTCAAAAACTGGTGTACTCGATCCAGCCTGGTTTTCGCACCGTAACTGATGACCAGCCCCTCGCAGGGTGACTCGTATGTGTGGATCGGCGCCTCCGCCCGAGGCGACCGAAACAGCCGTAGAGTGCGTCTCGCCGGGGAACCGCCACGCTGGGGAGCGACGCCTCCGCCCGAGGCCAACGGGACAGCACCTGAGTGCGTGTCGCGAGTGCGCTCTCTCCGATAGTGTTGCGTATATTTTTAGAATATTCCTATCAGTTAAAATTCTATATAATAATAATTATTATGCTTCATATTTATATGACAGGTAGTCACTTTTTCGGTTATTTTTATTATTTTATATATACGTATATATATATATATATATATATATATATATACATATATATTTATTTATTATGAATATGAAATATGTAATGTGATATGAAACCTAACCTAACCTAACTACCCGCAGAGGGTGCCAGACTAATTATTGATCAGCGATATTAAAAACCCTAAAATCACTAAAAATAAAGTATTTTGTCAGTCTAATATTTTTTTGAGCATTTTCGTCTCAATATATAAGAAACTATCAAGTTTCGTCATTACAAATCATGCTTCACACTTGGCCTTCTTTCAAAAACTGGTGTACTCGATCCAGCCTGGTTTTCGCACCGTAACTGATGACCAGCCCCTCGCAGGGTGACTCGTATGTGTGGATCGGCGCCTCCGCCCGAGGCGACCGAAACAGCCGTAGAGTGCGTCTCGCCGGGGAACCGCCACGCTGGGGAGCGACGCCTCCGCCCGAGGCCAACGGGACAGCACCTGAGTGCGTGTCGCGAGTGCGCTCTCTCCGATAGTGTTGCGTATATTTTTAGAATATTCCTATCAGTTAAAATTCTATATAATAATAATTATTATGCTTCATATTTATATGACAGGTAGTCACTTTTTCGGTTATTTTTATTATTTTATATATACGTATATATATATATATATATATATATATATATATACATATATATTTATTTATTATGAATATGAAATATGTAATGTGATATGAAACCTAACCTAACCTAACTACCCGCAGAGGGTGCCAGACTAATTATTGATCAGCGATATTAAAAACCCTAAAATCACTAAAAATAAAGTATTTTGTCAGTCTAATATTTTTTTGAGCATTTTCGTCTCAATATATAAGAAACTATCAAGTTTCGTCATTACAAATCATGCTTCACACTTGGCCTTCTTTCAAAAACTGGTGTACTCGATCCAGCCTGGTTTTCGCACCGTAACTGATGACCAGCCCCTCGCAGGGTGACTCGTATGTGTGGATCGGCGCCTCCGCCCGAGGCGACCGAAACAGCCGTAGAGTGCGTCTCGCCGGGGAACCGCCACGCTGGGGAGCGACGCCTCCGCCCGAGGCCAACGGGACAGCACCTGAGTGCGTGTCGCGAGTGCGCTCTCTCCGATAGTGTTGCGTATATTTTTAGAATATTCCTATCAGTTAAAATTCTATATAATAATAATTATTATGCTTCATATTTATATGACAGGTAGTCACTTTTTCGGTTATTTTTATTATTTTATATATACGTATATATATATATATATATATATATATATATATATATATATATATATACATATATATTTATTTATTATGAATATGAAATATGTAATGTGATATGAAACCTAACCTAACCTAACTACCCGCAGAGGGTGCCAGACTAATTATTGATCAGCGATATTAAAAACCCTAAAATCACTAAAAATAAAGTATTTTGTCAGTCTAATATTTTTTTGAGCATTTTCGTCTCAATATATAAGAAACTATCAAGTTTCGTCATTACAAATCATGCTTCACACTTGGCCTTCTTTCAAAAACTGGTGTACTCGATCCAGCCTGGTTTTCGCACCGTAACTGATGACCAGCCCCTCGCAGGGTGACTCGTATGTGTGGATCGGCGCCTCCGCCCGAGGCGACCGAAACAGCCGTAGAGTGCGTCTCGCCGGGGAACCGCCACGCTGGGGAGCGACGCCTCCGCCCGAGGCCAACGGGACAGCACCTGAGTGCGTGTCGCGAGTGCGCTCTCTCCGATAGTGTTGCGTATATTTTTAGAATATTCCTATCAGTTAAAATTCTATATAATAATAATTATTATGCTTCATATTTATATGACAGGTAGTCACTTTTTCGGTTATTTTTATTATTTTATATATACGTATATATATATATATATATATATATATATATATATACATATATATTTATTTATTATGAATATGAAATATGTAATGTGATATGAAACCTAACCTAACCTAACTACCCGCAGAGGGTGCCAGACTAATTATTGATCAGCGATATTAAAAACCCTAAAATCACTAAAAATAAAGTATTTTGTCAGTCTAATATTTTTTTGAGCATTTTCGTCTCAATATATAAGAAACTATCAAGTTTCGTCATTACAAATCATGCTTCACACTTGGCCTTCTTTCAAAAACTGGTGTACTCGATCCAGCCTGGTTTTCGCACCGTAACTGATGACCAGCCCCTCGCAGGGTGACTCGTATGTGTGGATCGGCGCCTCCGCCCGAGGCGACCGAAACAGCCGTAGAGTGCGTCTCGCCGGGGAACCGCCACGCTGGGGAGCGACGCCTCCGCCCGAGGCCAACGGGACAGCACCTGAGTGCGTGTCGCGAGTGCGCTCTCTGCGATAGTGTTGCGTATATTTTTAGAATATTCCTATCAGTTAAAATTCTATATAATAATAATTATTATGCTTCGTCCATTCATTCATTTGGTTAAAAAAAACAGGGAAAAGATTGATTTAAAATTGTCTTTTTGTCCAAGTGACATTTTGTCAATTAGCGTTTTTGTTAATTTATTAATATTCGTATACTCTGTGACCATACCGCCATCTTTTCAGTCGTCGAGGGAACAGTGATAAACACATAAATGAATTAATAAATAAATAAATTATATATATAATTATAATATATATATATATATATATATATATATATATATATATATATATATATATATATATATATATATATATATATATATATATATATATATATATATATATATATATATATATATATATATATATATATATATATATATATATATATATATATATATATATATATATATATATATATATATATATATATATATATATATATATATATATAATTATATATATATATAATTATATTTACTCTTATTATTATTATATCTTACTCTTATTCTTATTATTATTATATATATACATTGGTAATTATCATTATTATTATTATATAGAATTTTAACTGATAGGAATATGCTTATAATATACGCAACACGATTTTCATTATTATTATTATATAGAATTTTAACTGATAGGAATATGCTAATAATATACGCAACACGATTTTCATTATTATTATTATATAGAATTTTAACTGATAGGAATACGCTAAAAATATACGCAACACGATCGGAGAGCGCGCACTCTGGTGCTGTCTCGTTGGCCTCGGGCGGATGCACCGCTCCACACATCTGAAATTGATGCGCGCACTCGCGACACGCACTCTAGTGCTGTTTCGGTCGCCTCGGGCGGAGGCGCCGCTCCACACATCTGAAATTGATCGGAGAGCGTGCACTCGCGACGCGCACTCTGCTGCTGTCTCGTTGGCCTCGGGCGGATGCGCCGCTCCACACATCCGAGTCACCGTGTAAGGGGCTGGTCATCAGTTACGGTGCGAAAACCAGGCTGGATCAAGTACACCAGTTTTTGAAAGAAGGCCAAGTGTGAAGCATGATTTGTAATGGACGTAACCTGGCTGGAGTTTTGTTGTCATATGGCAATCTCTTCCATCCAGTAAAAATGTTAAAGATACTTGAGACGGAACAAATACATTATTATTATTATTTTTATCATAATAATAATAATAATAATTATTATTATTATTATATAGAATTTTAACTGACAGGAATATGCTAAAAATATACGCAACACGATTATCATTATTATTATTATTATCATATAGAATTTTAACTGACAGGAATATGCTTAAAATATACGCAACGCGATTTTCACTCTTATTATTATATAGAATTTTAACTGATAGGAATATGCTAAAAATATACGCAACACGATCGGAGAGCGCGCAATCTGGTGCTGTCTCGTTGGCCTCGGGCGGATGCACCGCTCCACACATCTGAAATTGATCGGAGAGCGTGCACTCGCGACGCGCACTCTGCTGCTGTCTCGTTGGCCTCGGGCGGATGCGCCGCTCCACACATCCGAGTCACCGTGTAAGGGGCTGGTCATCAGTTACGGTGCGAAAACCAGGCTGGATCAAGTACACCAGTTTTTGAAAGAAGGCCAAGTGTGAAGCATGATTTGTAATGGACGTAACCTGGCTGGAGTTTTGTTGTCATATGGCAATCTCTTCCATCCAGTGAAAAAATGTGAAAGATACTTGAGACGGAACCAAGACATTATTATTACTATTATTATTATTATTATTATTATTATTATAATAATAATTATTATTATTATATAGAATTTTAACTGATAGGAAATAATAATGATAATTATTATTATTATTACTATTATTGTTATCGTTATCATTGTCATTGTCATTGGTCATTATCATTATTATTATTATATAGAATTTTAACTAATAGGAATATGCTAAAAATATACGCAACACGATCGGAGAGCGCGCACTCTGGTGCTGTCTCGTTGGCCTAGGGCGGATGCACCGCTCCACACATCTGAAATTGATGCGCGCACTCGCGACACGCACTCTAGTGCTGTTTCGGTCGCCTCGGGCGGAGGCGCCGCTCCACACATCCGAAATTGATCGGAGAGCGTGCACTCGCGACGCGCACTCTGCTGCGGTCTCGTTGGCCTCGGGCGGATGCGCCGCTCCACACATCCGAGTCGCCGTGTAAGGGGCTGGTCATCAGTTACGGTGAGATAATATATAAGAAACTATCAAGTTTCGTCATTACAAATCATGCTTCACACTTGGCCTTCTTTCAAAAACTGGTGTACTCGATCCAGCCTGGTTTTCGCACCGTAACTGATGACCAGCCCCTCGCAGGGTGACTCGTATGTGTGGATCGGCGCCTCCGCCCGAGGCGACCGAAACAGCCGTAGAGTGCGTCTCGCCGGGGAACCGCCACGCTGGGGAGCGACGCCTCCGCCCGAGGCCAACGGGACAGCACCTGAGTGCGTGTCGCGAGTGCGCTCTCTGCGATAGTGTTGCGTATATTTTTAGAATATTCCTATCAGTTAAAATTCTATATAATAATAATTATTATGCTTCGTCCATTCATTCATTTGGTTAAAAAAAACAGGGAAAAGATTGATTTAAAATTGTCTTTTTGTCCAAGTGACATTTTGTCAATTAGCGTTTTTGTTAATTTATTAATATTCGTATACTCTGTGACCATACCGCCATCTTTTCAGTCGTCGAGGGAACAGTGATAAACACATAAATGAATTAATAAATAAATAAATTATATATATAATTATAATATATATATATATATATATATATATATATATATATATATATATATATATATATATATATATATATATATATATATATATATATATATATATATATATATATATATATATATATATATATATATATATATATATATATATATATATATATATATATATATATATATATATATATATATATATATATATATATATATATAATTATATATATATATAATTATATTTACTCTTATTATTATTATATCTTACTCTTATTCTTATTATTATTATATATATACATTGGTAATTATCATTATTATTATTATATAGAATTTTAACTGATAGGAATATGCTTATAATATACGCAACACGATTTTCATTATTATTATTATATAGAATTTTAACTGATAGGAATATGCTAATAATATACGCAACACGATTTTCATTATTATTATTATATAGAATTTTAACTGATAGGAATACGCTAAAAATATACGCAACACGATCGGAGAGCGCGCACTCTGGTGCTGTCTCGTTGGCCTCGGGCGGATGCACCGCTCCACACATCTGAAATTGATGCGCGCACTCGCGACACGCACTCTAGTGCTGTTTCGGTCGCCTCGGGCGGAGGCGCCGCTCCACACATCTGAAATTGATCGGAGAGCGTGCACTCGCGACGCGCACTCTGCTGCTGTCTCGTTGGCCTCGGGCGGATGCGCCGCTCCACACATCCGAGTCACCGTGTAAGGGGCTGGTCATCAGTTACGGTGCGAAAACCAGGCTGGATCAAGTACACCAGTTTTTGAAAGAAGGCCAAGTGTGAAGCATGATTTGTAATGGACGTAACCTGGCTGGAGTTTTGTTGTCATATGGCAATCTCTTCCATCCAGTAAAAATGTTAAAGATACTTGAGACGGAACAAATACATTATTATTATTATTTTTATCATAATAATAATAATAATAATTATTATTATTATTATATAGAATTTTAACTGACAGGAATATGCTAAAAATATACGCAACACGATTATCATTATTATTATTATTATCATATAGAATTTTAACTGACAGGAATATGCTTAAAATATACGCAACGCGATTTTCACTCTTATTATTATATAGAATTTTAACTGATAGGAATATGCTAAAAATATACGCAACACGATCGGAGAGCGCGCAATCTGGTGCTGTCTCGTTGGCCTCGGGCGGATGCACCGCTCCACACATCTGAAATTGATCGGAGAGCGTGCACTCGCGACGCGCACTCTGCTGCTGTCTCGTTGGCCTCGGGCGGATGCGCCGCTCCACACATCCGAGTCACCGTGTAAGGGGCTGGTCATCAGTTACGGTGCGAAAACCAGGCTGGATCAAGTACACCAGTTTTTGAAAGAAGGCCAAGTGTGAAGCATGATTTGTAATGGACGTAACCTGGCTGGAGTTTTGTTGTCATATGGCAATCTCTTCCATCCAGTGAAAATGTGAAAGATACTTGAGACGGAACCAAGACATTATTATTACTATTATTATTATTATTATTATTATTATTATAATAATAATTATTATTATTATATAGAATTTTAACTGATAGGAAATAATAATGATAATTATTATTATTATTACTATTATTGTTATCGTTATCATTGTCATTGTCATTGGTCATTATCATTATTATTATTATATAGAATTTTAACTAATAGGAATATGCTAAAAATATACGCAACACGATCGGAGAGCGCGCACTCTGGTGCTGTCTCGTTGGCCTAGGGCGGATGCACCGCTCCACACATCTGAAATTGATGCGCGCACTCGCGACACGCACTCTAGTGCTGTTTCGGTCGCCTCGGGCGGAGGCGCCGCTCCACACATCCGAAATTGATCGGAGAGCGTGCACTCGCGACGCGCACTCTGCTGCGGTCTCGTTGGCCTCGGGCGGATGCGCCGCTCCACACATCCGAGTCGCCGTGTAAGGGGCTGGTCATCAGTTACGGTGAGATAATATATAAGAAACTATCAAGTTTCGTCATTACAAATCATGCTTCACACTTGGCCTTCTTTCAAAAACTGGTGTACTCGATCCAGCCTGGTTTTCGCACCGTAACTGATGACCAGCCCCTCGCAGGGTGACTCGTATGTGTGGATCGGCGCCTCCGCCCGAGGCGACCGAAACAGCCGTAGAGTGCGTCTCGCCGGGGAACCGCCACGCTGGGGAGCGACGCCTCCGCCCGAGGCCAACGGGACAGCACCTGAGTGCGTGTCGCGAGGGCGCTCTCTCCGATAGTGTTGCGTATATTTTTAGAATATTCCTATCAGTTAAAATTCTATATAATAATAATTATTATGCTTCGTCCATTCATTCATTTGGTTAAAAAAAACAGGGAAAAGATTGATTTAAAATTGTCTTTTTGTCCAAGTGACATTTTGTCAATTAGCGTTTTTGTTAATTTATTAATATTCGTATACTCTGTGACCATACCGCCATCTTTTCAGTCGTCGAGGGAACAGTGATAAACACATAAATGAATTAATAAATAAATAAATTATATATATAATTATAATATATATATATATATATATATATATATATATATATATATATATATATATATATATATATATATATATATATATATATATATATATATATATATATATATATATATATATATATATAATTATATATATATATAATTATATTTACTCTTATTATTATTATATCTTACTCTTATTCTTATTATTATTATATATATACATTGGTAATTATCATTATTATTATTATATAGAATTTTAACTGATAGGAATATGCTAATAATATACGCAACACGATTTTCATTATTATTATTATATAGAATTTTAACTGATAGGAATACGCTAAAAATATACGCAACACGATCGGAGAGCGCGCACTCTGGTGCTGTCTCGTTGGCCTCGGGCGGATGCACCGCTCCACACATCTGAAATTGATGCGCGCACTCGCGACACGCACTCTAGTGCTGTTTCGGTCGCCTCGGGCGGAGGCGCCGCTCCACACATCTGAAATTGATCGGAGAGCGTGCACTCGCGACGCGCACTCTGCTGCTGTCTCGTTGGCCTCGGGCGGATGCGCCGCTCCACACATCCGAGTCACCGTGTAAGGGGCTGGTCATCAGTTACGGTGCGAAAACCAGGCTGGATCAAGTACACCAGTTTTTGAAAGAAGGCCAAGTGTGAAGCATGATTTGTAATGGACGTAACCTGGCTGGAGTTTTGTTGTCATATGGCAATCTCTTCCATCCAGTAAAAATGTTAAAGATACTTGAGACGGAACAAATACATTATTATTATTATTTTTATCATAATAATAATAATAATAATTATTATTATTATTATATAGAATTTTAACTGACAGGAATATGCTAAAAATATACGCAACACGATTATCATTATTATTATTATTATCATATAGAATTTTAACTGACAGGAATATGCTTAAAATATACGCAACGCGATTTTCACTCTTATTATTATATAGAATTTTAACTGATAGGAATATGCTAAAAATATACGCAACACGATCGGAGAGCGCGCAATCTGGTGCTGTCTCGTTGGCCTCGGGCGGATGCACCGCTCCACACATCTGAAATTGATCGGAGAGCGTGCACTCGCGACGCGCACTCTGCTGCTGTCTCGTTGGCCTCGGGCGGATGCGCCGCTCCACACATCCGAGTCACCGTGTAAGGGGCTGGTCATCAGTTACGGTGCGAAAACCAGGCTGGATCAAGTACACCAGTTTTTGAAAGAAGGCCAAGTGTGAAGCATGATTTGTAATGGACGTAACCTGGCTGGAGTTTTGTTGTCATATGGCAATCTCTTCCATCCAGTGAAAATGTGAAAGATACTTGAGACGGAACCAAGACATTATTATTACTATTATTATTATTATTATTATTATTATTATAATAATAATTATTATTATTATATAGAATTTTAACTGATAGGAAATAATAATGATAATTATTATTATTATTACTATTATTGTTATCGTTATCATTGTCATTGTCATTGGTCATTATCATTATTATTATTATATAGAATTTTAACTAATAGGAATATGCTAAAAATATACGCAACACGATCGGAGAGCGCGCACTCTGGTGCTGTCTCGTTGGCCTAGGGCGGATGCACCGCTCCACACATCTGAAATTGATGCGCGCACTCGCGACACGCACTCTAGTGCTGTTTCGGTCGCCTCGGGCGGAGGCGCCGCTCCACACATCCGAAATTGATCGGAGAGCGTGCACTCGCGACGCGCACTCTGCTGCGGTCTCGTTGGCCTCGGGCGGATGCGCCGCTCCACACATCCGAGTCGCCGTGTAAGGGGCTGGTCATCAGTTACGGTGAGATAATATATAAGAAACTATCAAGTTTCGTCATTACAAATCATGCTTCACACTTGGCCTTCTTTCAAAAACTGGTGTACTCGATCCAGCCTGGTTTTCGCACCGTAACTGATGACCAGCCCCTCGCAGGGTGACTCGTATGTGTGGATCGGCGCCTCCGCCCGAGGCGACCGAAACAGCCGTAGAGTGCGTCTCGCCGGGGAACCGCCACGCTGGGGAGCGACGCCTCCGCCCGAGGCCAACGGGACAGCACCTGAGTGCGTGTCGCGAGTGCGCTCTCTCCGATAGTGTTGCGTATATTTTTAGAATATTCCTATCAGTTAAAATTCTATATAATAATAATTATTATGCTTCATATTTATATGACAGGTAGTCACTTTTTCGGTTATTTTTATTATTTTATATATACGTATATATATATATATATATATATATATATATACATATATATTTATTTATTATGAATATGAAATATGTAATGTGATATGAAACCTAACCTAACCTAACTACCCGCAGAGGGTGCCAGACTAATTATTGATCAGCGATATTAAAAACCCTAAAATCACTAAAAATAAAGTATTTTGTCAGTCTAATATTTTTTTGAGCATTTTCGTCTCAATATATAAGAAACTATCAAGTTTCGTCATTACAAATCATGCTTCACACTTGGCCTTCTTTCAAAAACTGGTGTACTCGATCCAGCCTGGTTTTCGCACCGTAACTGATGACCAGCCCCTCGCAGGGTGACTCGTATGTGTGGATCGGCGCCTCCGCCCGAGGCGACCGAAACAGCCGTAGAGTGCGTCTCGCCGGGGAACCGCCACGCTGGGGAGCGACGCCTCCGCCCGAGGCCAACGGGACAGCACCTGAGTGCGTGTCGCGAGTGCGCTCTCTCCGATAGTGTTGCGTATATTTTTAGAATATTCCTATCAGTTAAAATTCTATATAATAATAATTATTATGCTTCGTCCATTCATTCATTTGGTTAAAAAAAACAGGGAAAAGATTGATTTAAAATTGTCTTTTTGTCCAAGTGACATTTTGTCAATTAGCGTTTTTGTTAATTTATTAATATTCGTATACTCTGTGACCATACCGCCATCTTTTCAGTCGTCGAGGGAACAGTGATAAACACATAAATGAATTAATAAATAAATAAATTATATATATAATTATAATATATATATATATATATATATATATATATATATATATATATATATATATATATATATATATATATATATATATATATATATATATATATATATATATATATATATATATATATATATATATATATATATATATATATATATATATATATATATATATATATATATATATATATATATATTATATTACTCTTATTATTATTATATCTTACTCTTATTCTTATTATTATTATATATATACATTGGTAATTATCATTATTATTATTATATAGAATTTTAACTGATAGGAATATGCTAATAATATACGCAACACGATTTTCATTATTATTATTATATAGAATTTTAACTGATAGGAATATGCTAATAATATACGCAACACGATTTTCATTATTATTATTATATAGAATTTTAACTGATAGGAATACGCTAAAAATATACGCAACACGATCGGAGAGCGCGCACTCTGGTGCTGTCTCGTTGGCCTCGGGCGGATGCACCGCTCCACACATCTGAAATTGATGCGCGCACTCGCGACACGCACTCTAGTGCTGTTTCGGTCGCCTCGGGCGGAGGCGCCGCTCCACACATCTGAAATTGATCGGAGAGCGTGCACTCGCGACGCGCACTCTGCTGCTGTCTCGTTGGCCTCGGGCGGATGCGCCGCTCCACACATCCGAGTCACCGTGTAAGGGGCTGGTCATCAGTTACGGTGCGAAAACCAGGCTGGATCAAGTACACCAGTTTTTGAAAGAAGGCCAAGTGTGAAGCATGATTTTTGTAATGGACGTAACCTGGCTGGAGTTTTGTTGTCATATGGCAATCTCTTCCATCCAGTAAAAATGTTAAAGATACTTGAGACGGAACAAATACATTATTATTATTATTTTTATCATAATAATAATAATAATTATTATTATTATTATTATATAGAATTTTAACTGACAGGAATATGCTAAAAATATACGCAACACGATTATCATTATTATTATTATTATCATATAGAATTTTAACTGAGAGGAATATGCTTAAAATATACGCAACGCGATTTTCACTCTTATTATTATATAGAATTTTAACTGATAGGAATATGCTAAAAATATACGCAACACGATCGGAGAGCGCGCAATCTGGTGCTGTCTCGTTGGCCTCGGGCGGATGCACCGCTCCACACATCTGAAATTGATCGGAGAGCGTGCACTCGCGACGCGCACTCTGCTGCTGTCTCGTTGGCCTCGGGCGGATGCGCCGCTCCACACATCCGAGTCACCGTGTAAGGGGCTGGTCATCAGTTACGGTGCGAAAACCAGGCTGGATCAAGTACACCAGTTTTTGAAAGAAGGCCAAGTGTGAAGCATGATTTGTAATGGACGTAACCTGGCTGGAGTTTTGTTGTCATATGGCAATCTCTTCCATCCAGTGAAAATGTGAAAGATACTTGAGACGGAACCAAGACATTATTATTACTATTATTATTATTATTATTATTATTATTATAATAATAATTATTATTATTATATAGAATTTTAACTGATAGGAAATAATAATGATAATTATTATTATTATTACTATTATTGTTATCGTTATCATTGTCATTGTCATTGGTCATTATCATTATTATTATTATATAGAATTTTAACTAATAGGAATATGCTAAAAATATACGCAACACGATCGGAGAGCGCGCACTCTGGTGCTGTCTCGTTGGCCTAGGGCGGATGCACCGCTCCACACATCTGAAATTGATGCGCGCACTCGCGACACGCACTCTAGTGCTGTTTCGGTCGCCTCGGGCGGAGGCGCCGCTCCACACATCCGAAATTGATCGGAGAGCGTGCACTCGCGACGCGCACTCTGCTGCGGTCTCGTTGGCCTCGGGCGGATGCGCCGCTCCACACATCCGAGTCGCCGTGTAAGGGGCTGGTCATCAGTTACGGTGAGATAATATATAAGAAACTATCAAGTTTCGTCATTACAAATCATGCTTCACACTTGGCCTTCTTTCAAAAACTGGTGTACTCGATCCAGCCTGGTTTTCGCACCGTAACTGATGACCAGCCCCTCGCAGGGTGACTCGTATGTGTGGATCGGCGCCTCCGCCCGAGGCGACCGAAACAGCCGTAGAGTGCGTCTCGCCGGGGAACCGCCACGGACGCCTCCGCCCGAGGCCAACGGGACAGCACCTGAGTGCGTGTCGCGAGTGCGCTCTCTCCGATAGTGTTGCGTATATTTTTAGAATATTCCTATCAGTTAAAATTCTATATAATAATAATTATTATGCTTCATATTTATATGACAGGTAGTCACTTTTTCGGTTATTTTTATTATTTTATATATACGTATATATATATATATATATATATATATATATATATACATATTTATTTATTTATTATGAATATGAAATATGTAATGTGATATGAAACCTAACCTAACCTAACTACCCGCAGAGGGTGCCAGACTAATTATTGATCAGCGATATTAAAAACCCTAAAATCACTAAAAATAAAGTATTTTGTCAGTCTAATATTTTTTTGAGCATTTTCGTCTCAATATATAAGAAACTATCAAGTTTCGTCATTACAAATCATGCTTCACACTTGGCCTTCTTTCAAAAACTGGTGTACTCGATCCAGCCTGGTTTTCGCACCGTAACTGATGACCAGCCCCTCGCAGGGTGACTCGTATGTGTGGATCGGCGCCTCCGCCCGAGGCGACCGAAACAGCCGTAGAGTGCGTCTCGCCGGGGAACCGCCACGCTGGGGAGCGACGCCTCCGCCCGAGGCCAACGGGACAGCACCTGAGTGCGTGTCGCGAGTGCGCTCTCTCCGATAGTGTTGCGTATATTTTTAGAATATTCCTATCAGTTAAAATTCTATATAATAATAATTATTATGCTTCATATTTATATGACAGGTAGTCACTTTTTCGGTTATTTTTATTATTTTATATATACGTATATATATATATATATATATATATATATATATATATATATATATATATATACATATATATTTATTTATTATGAATATGAAATATGTAATGTGATATGAAACCTAACCTAACCTAACTACCCGCAGAGGGTGCCAGACTAATTATTGATCAGCGATATTAAAAACCCTAAAATCACTAAAAATAAAGTATTTTGTCAGTCTAATATTTTTTTGAGCATTTTCGTCTCAATATATAAGAAACTATCAAGTTTCGTCATTACAAATCATGCTTCACACTTGGCCTTCTTTCAAAAACTGGTGTACTCGATCCAGCCTGGTTTTCGCACCGTAACTGATGACCAGCCCCTCGCAGGGTGACTCGTATGTGTGGATCGGCGCCTCCGCCCGAGGCGACCGAAACAGCCGTAGAGTGCGTCTCGCCGGGGAACCGCCACGCTGGGGAGCGACGCCTCCGCCCGAGGCCAACGGGACAGCACCTGAGTGCGTGTCGCGAGTGCGCTCTCTCCGATAGTGTTGCGTATATTTTTAGAATATTCCTATCAGTTAAAATTCTATATAATAATAATTATTATGCTTCATATTTATATGACAGGTAGTCACTTTTTCGGTTATTTTTATTATTTTATATATACGTATATATATATATATATATATATATATATATATATATACATATATATTTATTTATTATGAATATGAAATATGTAATGTGATATGAAACCTAACCTAACCTAACTACCCGCAGAGGGTGCCAGACTAATTATTGATCAGCGATATTAAAAACCCTAAAATCACTAAAAATAAAGTATTTTGTCAGTCTAATATTTTTTTGAGCATTTTCGTCTCAATATATAAGAAACTATCAAGTTTCGTCATTACAAATCATGCTTCACACTTGGCCTTCTTTCAAAAACTGGTGTACTCGATCCAGCCTGGTTTTCGCACCGTAACTGATGACCAGCCCCTCGCAGGGTGACTCGTATGTGTGGATCGGCGCCTCCGCCCGAGGCGACCGAAACAGCCGTAGAGTGCGTCTCGCCGGGGAACCGCCACGCTGGGGAGCGACGCCTCCGCCCGAGGCCAACGGGACAGCACCTGAGTGCGTGTCGCGAGTGCGCTCTCTCCGATAGTGTTGCGTATATTTTTAGAATATTCCTATCAGTTAAAATTCTATATAATAATAATTATTATGCTTCGTCCATTCATTCATTTGGTTAAAAAAAACAGGGAAAAGATTGATTTAAAATTGTCTTTTTGTCCAAGTGACATTTTGTCAATTAGCGTTTTTGTTAATTTATTAATATTCGTATACTCTGTGACCATACCGCCATCTTTTCAGTCGTCGAGGGAACAGTGATAAACACATAAATGAATTAATAAATAAATAAATTATATATATAATTATAATATATATATATATATATATATATATATATATATATATATATATATATATATATATATATATATATATATATATATATATATATATATATATATATATATATATATATATATATATATATATATATATATATATATATATATATATATATATAATATATATATATATATATAATTATATATATATATAATTATATTTAATATATATAATTATATTTACTCTTATTATTATTATATCTTACTCTTATTCTTATTATTATTATATATATACATTGGTAATTATCATTATTATTATTATATAGAATTTTAACTGATAGGAATATGCTTATAATATACGCAACACGATTTTCATTATTATTATTATATAGAATTTTAACTGATAGGAATATGCTAATAATATACGCAACACGATTTTCATTATTATTATTATATAGAATTTTAACTGATAGGAATACGCTAAAAATATACGCAACACGATCGGAGAGCGCGCACTCTGGTGCTGTCTCGTTGGCCTCGGGCGGATGCACCGCTCCACACATCTGAAATTGATGCGCGCACTCGCGACACGCACTCTAGTGCTGTTTCGGTCGCCTCGGGCGGAGGCGCCGCTCCACACATCTGAAATTGATCGGAGAGCGTGCACTCGCGACGCGCACTCTGCTGCTGTCTCGTTGGCCTCGGGCGGATGCGCCGCTCCACACATCCGAGTCACCGTGTAAGGGGCTGGTCATCAGTTACGGTGCGAAAACCAGGCTGGATCAAGTACACCAGTTTTTGAAAGAAGGCCAAGTGTGAAGCATGATTTGTAATGGACGTAACCTGGCTGGAGTTTTGTTGTCATATGGCAATCTCTTCCATCCAGTAAAAATGTTAAAGATACTTGAGACGGAACAAATACATTATTATTATTATTTTTATCATAATAATAATAATAATAATTATTATTATTATTATATAGAATTTTAACTGACAGGAATATGCTAAAAATATACGCAACACGATTATCATTATTATTATTATTATCATATAGAATTTTAACTGACAGGAATATGCTTAAAATATACGCAACGCGATTTTCACTCTTATTATTATATAGAATTTTAACTGATAGGAATATGCTAAAAATATACGCAACACGATCGGAGAGCGCGCAATCTGGTGCTGTCTCGTTGGCCTCGGGCGGATGCACCGCTCCACACATCTGAAATTGATCGGAGAGCGTGCACTCGCGACGCGCACTCTGCTGCTGTCTCGTTGGCCTCGGGCGGATGCGCCGCTCCACACATCCGAGTCACCGTGTAAGGGGCTGGTCATCAGTTACGGTGCGAAAACCAGGCTGGATCAAGTACACCAGTTTTTGAAAGAAGGCCAAGTGTGAAGCATGATTTGTAATGGACGTAACCTGGCTGGAGTTTTGTTGTCATATGGCAATCTCTTCCATCCAGTGAAAATGTGAAAGATACTTGAGACGGAACCAAGACATTATTATTACTATTATTATTATTATTATTATTATTATTATAATAATAATTATTATTATTATATAGAATTTTAACTGATAGGAAATAATAATGATAATTATTATTATTATTACTATTATTGTTATCGTTATCATTGTCATTGTCATTGGTCATTATCATTATTATTATTATATAGAATTTTAACTAATAGGAATATGCTAAAAATATACGCAACACGATCGGAGAGCGCGCACTCTGGTGCTGTCTCGTTGGCCTAGGGCGGATGCACCGCTCCACACATCTGAAATTGATGCGCGCACTCGCGACACGCACTCTAGTGCTGTTTCGGTCGCCTCGGGCGGAGGCGCCGCTCCACACATCCGAAATTGATCGGAGAGCGTGCACTCGCGACGCGCACTCTGCTGCGGTCTCGTTGGCCTCGGGCGGATGCGCCGCTCCACACATCCGAGTCGCCGTGTAAGGGGCTGGTCATCAGTTACGGTGAGATAATATATAAGAAACTATCAAGTTTCGTCATTACAAATCATGCTTCACACTTGGCCTTCTTTCAAAAACTGGTGTACTCGATCCAGCCTGGTTTTCGCACCGTAACTGATGACCAGCCCCTCGCAGGGTGACTCGTATGTGTGGATCGGCGCCTCCGCCCGAGGCGACCGAAACAGCCGTAGAGTGCGTCTCGCCGGGGAACCGCCACGCTGGGGAGCGACGCCTCCGCCCGAGGCCAACGGGACAGCACCTGAGTGCGTGTCGCGAGTGCGCTCTCTCCGATAGTGTTGCGTATATTTTTAGAATATTCCTATCAGTTAAAATTCTATATAATAATAATTATTATTATATGACAGGTAGTCACTTTTTCGGTTATTTTTATTATTTTATATATACGTATATATATATATATATATATATATATATATACATATATATTTATTTATTATGAATATGAAATATGTAATGTGATATGAAACCTAACCTAACCTAACTACCCGCAGAGGGTGCCAGACTAATTATTGATCAGCGATATTAAAAACCCTAAAATCACTAAAAATAAAGTATTTTGTCAGTCTAATATTTTTTTGAGCATTTTCGTCTCAATATATAAGAAACTATCAAGTTTCGTCATTACAAATCATGCTTCACACTTGGCCTTCTTTCAAAAACTGGTGTACTCGATCCAGCCTGGTTTTCGCACCGTAACTGATGACCAGCCCCTCGCAGGGTGACTCGTATGTGTGGATCGGCGCCTCCGCCCGAGGCGACCGAAACAGCCGTAGAGTGCGTCTCGCCGGGGAACCGCCACGCTGGGGAGCGACGCCTCCGCCCGAGGCCAACGGGACAGCACCTGAGTGCGTGTCGCGAGTGCGCTCTCTCCGATAGTGTTGCGTATATTTTTAGAATATTCCTATCAGTTAAAATTCTATATAATAATAATTATTATGCTTCATATTTATATGACAGGTAGTCACTTTTTCGGTTATTTTTATTATTTTATATATACGTATATATATATATATATATATATATATATATACATATATATTTATTTATTATGAATATGAAATATGTAATGTGATATGAAACCTAACCTAACCTAACTACCCGCAGAGGGTGCCAGACTAATTATTGATCAGCGATATTAAAAACCCTAAAATCACTAAAAATAAAGTATTTTGTCAGTCTAATATTTTTTTGAGCATTTTCGTCTCAATATATAAGAAACTATCAAGTTTCGTCATTACAAATCATGCTTCACACTTGGCCTTCTTTCAAAAACTGGTGTACTCGATCCAGCCTGGTTTTCGCACCGTAACTGATGACCAGCCCCTCGCAGGGTGACTCGTATGTGTGGATCGGCGCCTCCGCCCGAGGCGACCGAAACAGCCGTAGAGTGCGTCTCGCCGGGGAACCGCCACGCTGGGGAGCGACGCCTCCGCCCGAGGCCAACGGGACAGCACCTGAGTGCGTGTCGCGAGTGCGCTCTCTCCGATAGTGTTGCGTATATTTTTAGAATATTCCTATCAGTTAAAATTCTATATAATAATAATTATTATGCTTCATATTTATATGACAGGTAGTCACTTTTTCGGTTATTTTTATTATTTTATATATACGTATATATATATATATATATATATATATATATATACATATATATTTATTTATTATGAATATGAAATATGTAATGTGATATGAAACCTAACCTAACCTAACTACCCGCAGAGGGTGCCAGACTAATTATTGATCAGCGATATTAAAAACCCTAAAATCACTAAAAATAAAGTATTTTGTCAGTCTAATATTTTTTGAGCATTTTCGTCTCAATATATAAGAAACTATCAAGTTTCGTCATTACAAATCATGCTTCACACTTGGCCTTCTTTCAAAAACTGGTGTACTCGATCCAGCCTGGTTTTCGCACCGTAACTGATGACCAGCCCCTCGCAGGGTGACTCGTATGTGTGGATCGGCGCCTCCGCCCGAGGCGACCGAAACAGCCGTAGAGTGCGTCTCGCCGGGGAACCGCCACGCTGGGGAGCGACGCCTCCGCCCGAGGCCAACGGGACAGCACCTGAGTGCGTGTCGCGAGTGCGCTCTCTCCGATAGTGTTGCGTATATTTTTAGAATATTCCTATCAGTTAAAATTCTATATAATAATAATTATTATGCTTCATATTTATATGACAGGTAGTCACTTTTTCGGTTATTTTTATTATTTTATATATACGTATATATATATATATATATATATATATATATATATATATTTATTTATTATGAATATGAAATATGTAATGTGATATGAAACCTAACCTAACCTAACTACCCGCAGAGGGTGCCAGACTAATTATTGATCAGCGATATTAAAAACCCTAAAATCACTAAAAATAAAGTATTTTGTCAGTCTAATATTTTTTTGAGCATTTTCGTCTCAATATATAAGAAACTATCAAGTTTCGTCATTACAAATCATGCTTCACACTTGGCCTTCTTTCAAAAACTGGTGTACTCGATCCAGCCTGGTTTTCGCACCGTAACTGATGACCAGCCCCTCGCAGGGTGACTCATATGTGTGGATCGGCGCCTCCGCCCGAGGCGACCGAAACAGCCGTAGAGTGCGTCTCGCCGGGGAACCGCCACGCTGGGGAGCGACGCCTCCGCCCGAGGCCAACGGGACAGCACCTGAGTGCGTGTCGCGAGTGCGCTCTCTCCGATAGTGTTGCGTATATTTTTAGAATATTCCTATCAGTTAAAATTCTATATAATAATAATTATTATGCTTCATATTTATATGACAGGTAGTCACTTTTTCGGTTATTTTTATTATTTTATATATACGTATATATATATATATATATATATATATATATATATATATATATATATATATATATACATATATATTTATTTATTATGAATATGAAATATGTAATGTGATATGAAACCTAACCTAACCTAACTACCCGCAGAGGGTGCCAGACTAATTATTGATCAGCGATATTAAAAACCCTAAAATCACTAAAAATAAAGTATTTTGTCAGTCTAATATTTTTTTGAGCATTTTCGTCTCAATATATAAGAAACTATCAAGTTTCGTCATTACAAATCATGCTTCACACTTGGCCTTCTTTCAAAAACTGGTGTACTCGATCCAGCCTGGTTTTCGCACCGTAACTGATGACCAGCCCCTCGCAGGGTGACTCGTATGTGTGGATCGGCGCCTCCGCCCGAGGCGACCGAAACAGCCGTAGAGTGCGTCTCGCCGGGGAACCGCCACGCTGGGGAGCGACGCCTCCGCCCGAGGCCAACGGGACAGCACCTGAGTGCGTGTCGCGAGTGCGCTCTCTCCGATAGTGTTGCGTATATTTTTAGAATATTCCTATCAGTTAAAATTCTATATAATAATAATTATTATGCTTCATATTTATATGACAGGTAGTCACTTTTTCGGTTATTTTTATTATTTTATATATACGTATATATATATATATATATATATATACATATATATTTATTTATTATGAATATGAAATATGTAATGTGATATGAAACCTAACCTAACCTAACTACCCGCAGAGGGTGCCAGACTAATTATTGATCAGCGATATTAAAAACCCTAAAATCACTAAAAATAAAGTATTTTGTCAGTCTAATATTTTTTTGAGCATTTTCGTCTCAATATATAAGAAACTATCAAGTTTCGTCATTACAAATCATGCTTCACACTTGGCCTTCTTTCAAAAACTGGTGTACTCGATCCAGCCTGGTTTTCGCACCGTAACTGATGACCAGCCCCTCGCAGGGTGACTCGTATGTGTGGATCGGCGCCTCCGCCCGAGGCGACCGAAACAGCCGTAGAGTGCGTCTCGCCGGGGAACCGCCACGCTGGGGAGCGACGCCTCCGCCCGAGGCCAACGGGACAGCACCTGAGTGCGTGTCGCGAGTGCGCTCTCTCCGATAGTGTTGCGTATATTTTTAGAATATTCCTATCAGTTAAAATTCTATATAATAATAATTATTATGCTTCATATTTATATGACAGGTAGTCACTTTTTCGGTTATTTTTATTATTTTATATATACGTATATATATATATATATATATATATATATATATATACATATATATTTATTTATTATGAATATGAAATATGTAATGTGATATGAAACCTAACCTAACCTAACTACCCGCAGAGGGTGCCAGACTAATTATTGATCAGCGATATTAAAAACCCTAAAATCACTAAAAATAAAGTATTTTGTCAGTCTAATATTTTTTTGAGCATTTTCGTCTCAATATATAAGAAACTATCAAGTTTCGTCATTACAAATCATGCTTCACACTTGGCCTTCTTTCAAAAACTGGTGTACTCGATCCAGCCTGGTTTTCGCACCGTAACTGATGACCAGCCCCTCGCAGGGTGACTCGTATGTGTGGATCGGCGCCTCCGCCCGAGGCGACCGAAACAGCCGTAGAGTGCGTCTCGCCGGGGAACCGCCACGCTGGGGAGCGACGCCTCCGCCCGAGGCCAACGGGACAGCACCTGAGTGCGTGTCGCGAGTGCGCTCTCTCCGATAGTGTTGCGTATATTTTTAGAATATTCCTATCAGTTAAAATTCTATATAATAATAATTATTATGCTTCGTCCATTCATTCATTTGGTTAAAAAAAACAGGGAAAAGATTGATTTAAAATTGTCTTTTTGTCCAAGTGACATTTTGTCAATTAGCGTTTTTGTTAATTTATTAATATTCGTATACTCTGTGACCATACCGCCATCTTTTCAGTCGTCGAGGGAACAGTGATAAACACATAAATGAATTAATAAATAAATAAATTATATATATAATTATAATATATATATATATATATATATATATATATATATATATATATATATATATATATATATATATATATATATATATATATATATATATATATATATATATATATATATATATATATATATATATATATATATATATATATATATATATATATATATATATATATATATATAATTATATATATATATAATTATATTTACTCTTATTATTATTATATCTTACTCTTATTCTTATTATTATTATATATATACATTGGTAATTATCATTATTATTATTATATAGAATTTTAACTGATAGGAATATGCTAATAATATACGCAACACGATTTTCATTATTATTATTATATAGAATTTTAACTGATAGGAATATGCTAATAATATACGCAACACGATTTTCATTATTATTATTATATAGAATTTTAACTGATAGGAATACGCTAAAAATATACGCAACACGATCGGAGAGCGCGCACTCTGGTGCTGTCTCGTTGGCCTCGGGCGGATGCACCGCTCCACACATCTGAAATTGATGCGCGCACTCGCGACACGCACTCTAGTGCTGTTTCGGTCGCCTCGGGCGGAGGCGCCGCTCCACACATCTGAAATTGATCGGAGAGCGTGCACTCGCGACGCGCACTCTGCTGCTGTCTCGTTGGCCTCGGGCGGATGCGCCGCTCCACACATCCGAGTCACCGTGTAAGGGGCTGGTCATCAGTTACGGTGCGAAAACCAGGCTGGATCAAGTACACCAGTTTTTGAAAGAAGGCCAAGTGTGAAGCATGATTTGTAATGGACGTAACCTGGCTGGAGTTTTGTTGTCATATGGCAATCTCTTCCATCCAGTAAAAATGTTAAAGATACTTGAGACGGAACAAATACATTATTATTATTATTTTTATCATAATAATAATAATTATTATTATTATTTTTATTATATAGAATTTTAACTGACAGGAATATGCTAAAAATATACGCAACACGATTATCATTATTATTATTATTATCATATAGAATTTTAACTGACAGGAATATGCTTAAAATATACGCAACGCGATTTTCACTCTTATTATTATATAGAATTTTAACTGATAGGAATATGCTAAAAATATACGCAACACGATCGGAGAGCGCGCAATCTGGTGCTGTCTCGTTGGCCTCGGGCGGATGCACCGCTCCACACATCTGAAATTGATCGGAGAGCGTGCACTCGCGACGCGCACTCTGCTGCTGTCTCGTTGGCCTCGGGCGGATGCGCCGCTCCACACATCCGAGTCACCGTGTAAGGGGCTGGTCATCAGTTACGGTGCGAAAACCAGGCTGGATCAAGTACACCAGTTTTTGAAAGAAGGCCAAGTGTGAAGCATGATTTGTAATGGACGTAACCTGGCTGGAGTTTTGTTGTCATATGGCAATCTCTTCCATCCAGTGAAAATGTGAAAGATACTTGAGACGGAACCAAGACATTATTATTACTATTATTATTATTATTATTATTATTATTATAATAATTATTATTATTATTATATAGAATTTTAACTGATAGGAAATAATAATGATAATTATTATTATTATTACTATTATTGTTATCGTTATCATTGTCATTGTCATTGGTCATTATCATTATTATTATTATATAGAATTTTAACTAATAGGAATATGCTAAAAATATACGCAACACGATCGGAGAGCGCGCACTCTGGTGCTGTCTCGTTGGCCTAGGGCGGATGCACCGCTCCACACATCTGAAATTGATGCGCGCACTCGCGACACGCACTCTAGTGCTGTTTCGGTCGCCTCGGGCGGAGGCGCCGCTCCACACATCCGAAATTGATCGGAGAGCGTGCACTCGCGACGCGCACTCTGCTGCGGTCTCGTTGGCCTCGGGCGGATGCGCCGCTCCACACATCCGAGTCGCCGTGTAAGGGGCTGGTCATCAGTTACGGTGAGATAATATATAAGAAACTATCAAGTTTCGTCATTACAAATCATGCTTCACACTTGGCCTTCTTTCAAAAACTGGTGTACTCGATCCAGCCTGGTTTTCGCACCGTAACTGATGACCAGCCCCTCGCAGGGTGACTCGTATGTGTGGATCGGCGCCTCCGCCCGAGGCGACCGAAACAGCCGTAGAGTGCGTCTCGCCGGGGAACCGCCACGCTGGGGAGCGACGCCTCCGCCCGAGGCCAACGGGACAGCACCTGAGTGCGTGTCGCGAGGGCGCTCTCTCCGATAGTGTTGCGTATATTTTTAGAATATTCCTATCAGTTAAAATTCTATATAATAATAATTATTATGCTTCGTCCATTCATTCATTTGGTTAAAAAAAACAGGGAAAAGATTGATTTAAAATTGTCTTTTTGTCCAAGTGACATTTTGTCAATTAGCGTTTTTGTTAATTTATTAATATTCGTATACTCTGTGACCATACCGCCATCTTTTCAGTCGTCGAGGGAACAGTGATAAACACATAAATGAATTAATAAATAAATAAATTATATATATAATTATAATATATATATATATATATATATATATATATATATATATATATATATATATATATATATATATATATATATATATATATATATATATATATATATATATATATATATATATATATATATATATATATATATATATATATATATATATATATATATATATATATATATAATTATATATATATATAATTATATTTACTCTTATTATTATTATATCTTACTCTTATTCTTATTATTATTATATATATACATTGGTAATTATCATTATTATTATTATATAGAATTTTAACTGATAGGAATATGCTAATAATATACGCAACACGATTTTCATTATTATTATTATATAGAATTTTAACTGATAGGAATATGCTAATAATATACGCAACACGATTTTCATTATTATTATTATATAGAATTTTAACTGATAGGAATACGCTAAAAATATACGCAACACGATCGGAGAGCGCGCACTCTGGTGCTGTCTCGTTGGCCTCGGGCGGATGCACCGCTCCACACATCTGAAATTGATGCGCGCACTCGCGACACGCACTCTAGTGCTGTTTCGGTCGCCTCGGGCGGAGGCGCCGCTCCACACATCTGAAATTGATCGGAGAGCGTGCACTCGCGACGCGCACTCTGCTGCTGTCTCGTTGGCCTCGGGCGGATGCGCCGCTCCACACATCCGAGTCACCGTGTAAGGGGCTGGTCATCAGTTACGGTGCGAAAACCAGGCTGGATCAAGTACACCAGTTTTTGAAAGAAGGCCAAGTGTGAAGCATGATTTGTAATGGACGTAACCTGGCTGGAGTTTTGTTGTCATATGGCAATCTCTTCCATCCAGTAAAAATGTTAAAGATACTTGAGACGGAACAAATACATTATTATTATTATTTTTATCATAATAATAATAATAATAATTATTATTATTATTATATAGAATTTTAACTGACAGGAATATGCTAAAAATATACGCAACACGATTATCATTATTATTATTATTATCATATAGAATTTTAACTGACAGGAATATGCTTAAAATATACGCAACGCGATTTTCACTCTTATTATTATATAGAATTTTAACTGATAGGAATATGCTAAAAATATACGCAACACGATCGGAGAGCGCGCAATCTGGTGCTGTCTCGTTGGCCTCGGGCGGATGCACCGCTCCACACATCTGAAATTGATCGGAGAGCGTGCACTCGCGACGCGCACTCTGCTGCTGTCTCGTTGGCCTCGGGCGGATGCGCCGCTCCACACATCCGAGTCACCGTGTAAGGGGCTGGTCATCAGTTACGGTGCGAAAACCAGGCTGGATCAAGTACACCAGTTTTTGAAAGAAGGCCAAGTGTGAAGCATGATTTGTAATGGACGTAACCTGGCTGGAGTTTTGTTGTCATATGGCAATCTCTTCCATCCAGTGAAAATGTGAAAGATACTTGAGACGGAACCAAGACATTATTATTACTATTATTATTATTATTATTATTATTATTATAATAATAATTATTATTATTATATAGAATTTTAACTGATAGGAAATAATAATGATAATTATTATTATTATTACTATTATTGTTATCGTTATCATTGTCATTGTCATTGGTCATTATCATTATTATTATTATATAGAATTTTAACTAATAGGAATATGCTAAAAATATACGCAACACGATCGGAGAGCGCGCACTCTGGTGCTGTCTCGTTGGCCTAGGGCGGATGCACCGCTCCACACATCTGAAATTGATGCGCGCACTCGCGACACGCACTCTAGTGCTGTTTCGGTCGCCTCGGGCGGAGGCGCCGCTCCACACATCCGAAATTGATCGGAGAGCGTGCACTCGCGACGCGCACTCTGCTGCGGTCTCGTTGGCCTCGGGCGGATGCGCCGCTCCACACATCCGAGTCGCCGTGTAAGGGGCTGGTCATCAGTTACGGTGAGATAATATATAAGAAACTATCAAGTTTCGTCATTACAAATCATGCTTCACACTTGGCCTTCTTTCAAAAACTGGTGTACTCGATCCAGCCTGGTTTTCGCACCGTAACTGATGACCAGCCCCTCGCAGGGTGACTCGTATGTGTGGATCGGCGCCTCCGCCCGAGGCGACCGAAACAGCCGTAGAGTGCGTCTCGCCGGGGAACCGCCACGCTGGGGAGCGACGCCTCCGCCCGAGGCCAACGGGACAGCACCTGAGTGCGTGTCGCGAGTGCGCTCTCTCCGATAGTGTTGCGTATATTTTTAGAATATTCCTATCAGTTAAAATTCTATATAATAATAATTATTATGCTTCATATTTATATGACAGGTAGTCACTTTTTCGGTTATTTTTATTATTTTATATATACGTATATATATATATATATATATATATATATATACATATATATTTATTTATTATGAATATGAAATATGTAATGTGATATGAAACCTAACCTAACCTAACTACCCGCAGAGGGTGCCAGACTAATTATTGATCAGCGATATTAAAAACCCTAAAATCACTAAAAATAAAGTATTTTGTCAGTCTAATATTTTTTTGAGCATTTTCGTCTCAATATATAAGAAACTATCAAGTTTCGTCATTACAAATCATGCTTCACACTTGGCCTTCTTTCAAAAACTGGTGTACTCGATCCAGCCTGGTTTTCGCACCGTAACTGATGACCAGCCCCTCGCAGGGTGACTCGTATGTGTGGATCGGCGCCTCCGCCCGAGGCGACCGAAACAGCCGTAGAGTGCGTCTCGCCGGGGAACCGCCACGCTGGGGAGCGACGCCTCCGCCCGAGGCCAACGGGACAGCACCTGAGTGCGTGTCGCGAGTGCGCTCTCTCCGATAGTGTTGCGTATATTTTTAGAATATTCCTATCAGTTAAAATTCTATATAATAATAATTATTATGCTTCATATTTATATGACAGGTAGTCACTTTTTCGGTTATTTTTATTATTTTATATATACGTATATATATATATATATATATATATATATATATATATATATACATATATATTTATTTATTATGAATATGAAATATGTAATGTGATATGAAACCTAACCTAACCTAACTACCCGCAGAGGGTGCCAGACTAATTATTGATCAGCGATATTAAAAACCCTAAAATCACTAAAAATAAAGTATTTTGTCAGTCTAATATTTTTTTGAGCATTTTCGTCTCAATATATAAGAAACTATCAAGTTTCGTCATTACAAATCATGCTTCACACTTGGCCTTCTTTCAAAAACTGGTGTACTCGATCCAGCCTGGTTTTCGCACCGTAACTGATGACCAGCCCCTCGCAGGGTGACTCGTATGTGTGGATCGGCGCCTCCGCCCGAGGCGACCGAAACAGCCGTAGAGTGCGTCTCGCCGGGGAACCGCCACGCTGGGGAGCGACGCCTCCGCCCGAGGCCAACGGGACAGCACCTGAGTGCGTGTCGCGAGTGCGCTCTCTCCGATAGTGTTGCGTATATTTTTAGAATATTCCTATCAGTTAAAATTCTATATAATAATAATTATTAT
The DNA here is from genome assembly GCA_949825065.1 of Odontocerum albicorne. Taxonomy (NCBI): domain Eukaryota; kingdom Metazoa; phylum Arthropoda; class Insecta; order Trichoptera; family Odontoceridae; genus Odontocerum; species Odontocerum albicorne. Next base: position 114,764 of record CATKWJ010000001.1, read on the forward strand.
GCTTCATATTTATATGACAGGTAGTCACTTTTTCGGTTATTTTTATTATTTTATATATACGTATATATATATATATATATATATATATATATATATATATATATATATATATATATACATATATATTTATTTATTATGAATATGAAATATGTAATGTGATATGAAACCTAACCTAACCTAACTACCCGCAGAGGGTGCCAGACTAATTATTGATCAGCGATATTAAAAACCCTAAAATCACTAAAAATAAAGTATTTTGTCAGTCTAATATTTTTTTGAGCATTTTCGTCTCAATATATAAGAAACTATCAAGTTTCGTCATTACAAATCATGCTTCACACTTGGCCTTCTTTCAAAAACTGGTGTACTCGATCCAGCCTGGTTTTCGCACCGTAACTGATGACCAGCCCCTCGCAGGGTGACTCGTATGTGTGGATCGGCGCCTCCGCCCGAGGCGACCGAAACAGCCGTAGAGTGCGTCTCGCCGGGGAACCGCCACGCTGGGGAGCGACGCCTCCGCCCGAGGCCAACGGGACAGCACCTGAGTGCGTGTCGCGAGTGCGCTCTCTCCGATAGTGTTGCGTATATTTTTAGAATATTCCTATCAGTTAAAATTCTATATAATAATAATTATTATGCTTCATATTTATATGACAGGTAGTCACTTTTTCGGTTATTTTTATTATTTTATATATACGTATATATATATATATATATATATATACATATATATTTATTTATTATGAATATGAAATATGTAATGTGATATGAAACCTAACCTAACCTAACTACCCGCAGAGGGTGCCAGACTAATTATTGATCAGCGATATTAAAAACCCTAAAATCACTAAAAATAAAGTATTTTGTCAGTCTAATATTTTTTTGAGCATTTTCGTCTCAATATATAAGAAACTATCAAGTTTCGTCATTACAAATCATGCTTCACACTTGGCCTTCTTTCAAAAACTGGTGTACTCGATCCAGCCTGGTTTTCGCACCGTAACTGATGACCAGCCCCTCGCAGGGTGACTCGTATGTGTGGATCGGCGCCTCCGCCCGAGGCGACCGAAACAGCCGTAGAGTGCGTCTCGCCGGGGAACCGCCACGCTGGGGAGCGACGCCTCCGCCCGAGGCCAACGGGACAGCACCTGAGTGCGTGTCGCGAGTGCGCTCTCTCCGATAGTGTTGCGTATATTTTTAGAATATTCCTATCAGTTAAAATTCTATATAATAATAATTATTATGCTTCATATTTATATGACAGGTAGTCACTTTTTCGGTTATTTTTATTATTTTATATATACGTATATATATATATATATATATATATATATATATATATATATATATATATACATATATATTTATTTATTATGAATATGAAATATGTAATGTGATATGAAACCTAACCTAACCTAACTACCCGCAGAGGGTGCCAGACTAATTATTGATCAGCGATATTAAAAACCCTAAAATCACTAAAAATAAAGTATTTTGTCAGTCTAATATTTTTTTGAGCATTTTCGTCTCAATATATAAGAAACTATCAAGTTCGTCATTACAAATCATGCTTCACACTTGGCCTTCTTTCAAAAACTGGTGTACTCGATCCAGCCTGGTTTTCGCACCGTAACTGATGACCAGCCCCTCGCAGGGTGACTCGTATGTGTGGATCGGCGCCTCCGCCCGAGGCGACCGAAACAGCCGTAGAGTGCGTCTCGCCGGGGAACCGCCACGCTGGGGAGCGACGCCTCCGCCCGAGGCCAACGGGACAGCACCTGAGTGCGTGTCGCGAGTGCGCTCTCTCCGATAGTGTTGCGTATATTTTTAGAATATTCCTATCAGTTAAAATTCTATATAATAATAATTATTATGCTTCATATTTATATGACAGGTAGTCACTTTTTCGGTTATTTTTATTATTTTATATATACGTATATATATATATATATATATATATACATATATATTTATTTATTATGAATATGAAATATGTAATGTGATATGAAACCTAACCTAACCTAACTACCCGCAGAGGGTGCCAGACTAATTATTGATCAGCGATATTAAAAACCCTAAAATCACTAAAAATAAAGTATTTTGTCAGTCTAATATTTTTTTGAGCATTTTCGTCTCAATATATAAGAAACTATCAAGTTTCGTCATTACAAATCATGCTTCACACTTGGCCTTCTTTCAAAAACTGGTGTACTCGATCCAGCCTGGTTTTCGCACCGTAACTGATGACCAGCCCCTCGCAGGGTGACTCGTATGTGTGGATCGGCGCCTCCGCCCGAGGCGACCGAAACAGCCGTAGAGTGCGTCTCGCCGGGGAACCGCCACGCTGGGGAGCGACGCCTCCGCCCGAGGCCAACGGGACAGCACCTGAGTGCGTGTCGCGAGTGCGCTCTCTCCGATAGTGTTGCGTATATTTTTAGAATATTCCTATCAGTTAAAATTCTATATAATAATAATTATTATGCTTCATATTTATATGACAGGTAGTCACTTTTTCGGTTATTTTTATTATTTTATATATACGTATATATATATATATATATATATATATATATATATATATATATATATACATATATATTTATTTATTATGAATATGAAATATGTAATGTGATATGAAACCTAACCTAACCTAACTACCCGCAGAGGGTGCCAGACTAATTATTGATCAGCGATATTAAAAACCCTAAAATCACTAAAAATAAAGTATTTTGTCAGTCTAATATTTTTTTGAGCATTTTCGTCTCAATATATAAGAAACTATCAAGTTTCGTCATTACAAATCATGCTTCACACTTGGCCTTCTTTCAAAAACTGGTGTACTCGATCCAGCCTGGTTTTCGCACCGTAACTGATGACCAGCCCCTCGCAGGGTGACTCGTATGTGTGGATCGGCGCCTCCGCCCGAGGCGACCGAAACAGCCGTAGAGTGCGTCTCGCCGGGGAACCGCCACGCTGGGGAGCGACGCCTCCGCCCGAGGCCAACGGGACAGCACCTGAGTGCGTGTCGCGAGTGCGCTCTCTCCGATAGTGTTGCGTATATTTTTAGAATATTCCTATCAGTTAAAATTCTATATAATAATAATTATTATGCTTCATATTTATATGACAGGTAGTCACTTTTTCGGTTATTTTTATTATTTTATATATACGTATATATATATATATATATATATATATATACATATATATTTATTTATTATGAATATGAAATATGTAATGTGATATGAAACCTAACCTAACCTAACTACCCGCAGAGGGTGCCAGACTAATTATTGATCAGCGATATTAAAAACCCTAAAATCACTAAAAATAAAGTATTTTGTCAGTCTAATATTTTTTTGAGCATTTTCGTCTCAATATATAAGAAACTATCAAGTTTCGTCATTACAAATCATGCTTCACACTTGGCCTTCTTTCAAAAACTGGTGTACTCGATCCAGCCTGGTTTTCGCACCGTAACTGATGACCAGCCCCTCGCAGGGTGACTCGTATGTGTGGATCGGCGCCTCCGCCCGAGGCGACCGAAACAGCCGTAGAGTGCGTCTCGCCGGGGAACCGCCACGCTGGGGAGCGACGCCTCCGCCCGAGGCCAACGGGACAGCACCTGAGTGCGTGTCGCGAGTGCGCTCTCTCCGATAGTGTTGCGTATATTTTTAGAATATTCCTATCAGTTAAAATTCTATATAATAATAATTATTATGCTTCATATTTATATGACAGGTAGTCACTTTTTCGGTTATTTTTATTATTTTATATATACGTATATATATATATATATATATATATATATATATATATACATATATATTTATTTATTATGAATATGAAATATGTAATGTGATATGAAACCTAACCTAACCTAACTACCCGCAGAGGGTGCCAGACTAATTATTGATCAGCGATATTAAAAACCCTAAAATCACTAAAAATAAAGTATTTTGTCAGTCTAATATTTTTTTGAGCATTTTCGTCTCAATATATAAGAAACTATCAAGTTTCGTCATTACAAATCATGCTTCACACTTGGCCTTCTTTCAAAAACTGGTGTACTCGATCCAGCCTGGTTTTCGCACCGTAACTGATGACCAGCCCCTCGCAGGGTGACTCGTATGTGTGGATCGGCGCCTCCGCCCGAGGCGACCGAAACAGCCGTAGAGTGCGTCTCGCCGGGGAACCGCCACGCTGGGGAGCGACGCCTCCGCCCGAGGCCAACGGGACAGCACCTGAGTGCGTGTCGCGAGTGCGCTCTCTCCGATAGTGTTGCGTATATTTTTAGAATATTCCTATCAGTTAAAATTCTATATAATAATAATTATTATGCTTCATATTTATATGACAGGTAGTCACTTTTTCGGTTATTTTTATTATTTTATATATACGTATATATATATATATATATATATATATATATATATATATATACATATATATTTATTTATTATGAATATGAAATATGTAATGTGATATGAAACCTAACCTAACCTAACTACCCGCAGAGGGTGCCAGACTAATTATTGATCAGCGATATTAAAAACCCTAAAATCACTAAAAATAAAGTATTTTGTCAGTCTAATATTTTTTTGAGCATTTTCGTCTCAATATATAAGAAACTATCAAGTTTCGTCATTACAAATCATGCTTCACACTTGGCCTTCTTTCAAAAACTGGTGTACTCGATCCAGCCTGGTTTTCGCACCGTAACTGATGACCAGCCCCTCGCAGGGTGACTCGTATGTGTGGATCGGCGCCTCCGCCCGAGGCGACCGAAACAGCCGTAGAGTGCGTCTCGCCGGGGAACCGCCACGCTGGGGAGCGACGCCTCCGCCCGAGGCCAACGGGACAGCACCTGAGTGCGTGTCGCGAGTGCGCTCTCTCCGATAGTGTTGCGTATATTTTTAGAATATTCCTATCAGTTAAAATTCTATATAATAATAATTATTATGCTTCGTCCATTCATTCATTTGGTTAAAAAAAACAGGGAAAAGATTGATTTAAAATTGTCTTTTTGTCCAAGTGACATTTTGTCAATTAGCGTTTTTGTTAATTTATTAATATTCGTATACTCTGTGACCATACCGCCATCTTTTCAGTCGTCGAGGGAACAGTGATAAACACATAAATGAATTAATAAATAAATAAATTATATATATAATTATAATATATATATATATATATATATATATATATATATATATATATATATATATATATATATATATATATATATATATATATATATATATATATATATATATATATATATATATATATATATATATATATATATATATATATATATATATATATATATATATATATATATATATATAATTATATTTACTCTTATTATTATTATATCTTACTCTTATTCTTATTATTATTATATATATACATTGGTAATTATCATTATTATTATTATATAGAATTTTAACTGATAGGAATATGCTAATAATATACGCAACACGATTTTCATTATTATTATTATATAGAATTTTAACTGATAGGAATATGCTAATAATATACGCAACACGATTTTCATTATTATTATTATATAGAATTTTAACTGATAGGAATACGCTAAAAATATACGCAACACGATCGGAGAGCGCGCACTCTGGTGCTGTCTCGTTGGCCTCGGGCGGATGCACCGCTCCACACATCTGAAATTGATGCGCGCACTCGCGACACGCACTCTAGTGCTGTTTCGGTCGCCTCGGGCGGAGGCGCCGCTCCACACATCTGAAATTGATCGGAGAGCGTGCACTCGCGACGCGCACTCTGCTGCTGTCTCGTTGGCCTCGGGCGGATGCGCCGCTCCACACATCCGAGTCACCGTGTAAGGGGCTGGTCATCAGTTACGGTGCGAAAACCAGGCTGGATCAAGTACACCAGTTTTTGAAAGAAGGCCAAGTGTGAAGCATGATTTGTAATGGACGTAACCTGGCTGGAGTTTTGTTGTCATATGGCAATCTCTTCCATCCAGTAAAAATGTTAAAGATACTTGAGACGGAACAAATACATTATTATTATTATTTTTATCATAATAATAATAATAATTATTATTATTATTATTATATAGAATTTTAACTGACAGGAATATGCTAAAAATATACGCAACACGATTATCATTATTATTATTATTATCATATAGAATTTTAACTGAGAGGAATATGCTTAAAATATACGCAACGCGATTTTCACTCTTATTATTATATAGAATTTTAACTGATAGGAATATGCTAAAAATATACGCAACACGATCGGAGAGCGCGCAATCTGGTGCTGTCTCGTTGGCCTCGGGCGGATGCACCGCTCCACACATCTGAAATTGATCGGAGAGCGTGCACTCGCGACGCGCACTCTGCTGCTGTCTCGTTGGCCTCGGGCGGATGCGCCGCTCCACACATCCGAGTCACCGTGTAAGGGGCTGGTCATCAGTTACGGTGCGAAAACCAGGCTGGATCAAGTACACCAGTTTTTGAAAGAAGGCCAAGTGTGAAGCATGATTTGTAATGGACGTAACCTGGCTGGAGTTTTGTTGTCATATGGCAATCTCTTCCATCCAGTGAAAATGTGAAAGATACTTGAGACGGAACCAAGACATTATTATTACTATTATTATTATTATTATTATTATTATTATAATAATAATTATTATTATTATATAGAATTTTAACTGATAGGAAATAATAATGATAATTATTATTATTATTACTATTATTGTTATCGTTATCATTGTCATTGTCATTGGTCATTATCATTATTATTATTATATAGAATTTTAACTAATAGGAATATGCTAAAAATATACGCAACACGATCGGAGAGCGCGCACTCTGGTGCTGTCTCGTTGGCCTAGGGCGGATGCACCGCTCCACACATCTGAAATTGATGCGCGCACTCGCGACACGCACTCTAGTGCTGTTTCGGTCGCCTCGGGCGGAGGCGCCGCTCCACACATCCGAAATTGATCGGAGAGCGTGCACTCGCGACGCGCACTCTGCTGCGGTCTCGTTGGCCTCGGGCGGATGCGCCGCTCCACACATCCGAGTCGCCGTGTAAGGGGCTGGTCATCAGTTACGGTGAGATAATATATAAGAAACTATCAAGTTTCGTCATTACAAATCATGCTTCACACTTGGCCTTCTTTCAAAAACTGGTGTACTCGATCCAGCCTGGTTTTCGCACCGTAACTGATGACCAGCCCCTCGCAGGGTGACTCGTATGTGTGGATCGGCGCCTCCGCCCGAGGCGACCGAAACAGCCGTAGAGTGCGTCTCGCCGGGGAACCGCCACGCTGGGGAGCGACGCCTCCGCCCGAGGCCAACGGGACAGCACCTGAGTGCGTGTCGCGAGTGCGCTCTCTCCGATAGTGTTGCGTATATTTTTAGAATATTCCTATCAGTTAAAATTCTATATAATAATAATTATTATGCTTCATATTTATATGACAGGTAGTCACTTTTTCGGTTATTTTTATTATTTTATATATACGTATATATATATATATATATATATATATATATATATACATATATATTTATTTATTATGAATATGAAATATGTAATGTGATATGAAACCTAACCTAACCTAACTACCCGCAGAGGGTGCCAGACTAATTATTGATCAGCGATATTAAAAACCCTAAAATCACTAAAAATAAAGTATTTTGTCAGTCTAATATTTTTTTGAGCATTTTCGTCTCAATATATAAGAAACTATCAAGTTTCGTCATTACAAATCATGCTTCACACTTGGCCTTCTTTCAAAAACTGGTGTACTCGATCCAGCCTGGTTTTCGCACCGTAACTGATGACCAGCCCCTCGCAGGGTGACTCGTATGTGTGGATCGGCGCCTCCGCCCGAGGCGACCGAAACAGCCGTAGAGTGCGTCTCGCCGGGGAACCGCCACCCTGGGGAGCGACGCCTCCGCCCGAGGCCAACGGGACAGCACCTGAGTGCGTGTCGCGAGTGCGCTCTCTCCGATAGTGTTGCGTATATTTTTAGAATATTCCTATCAGTTAAAATTCTATATAATAATAATTATTATGCTTCGTCCATTCATTCATTTGGTTAAAAAAAACAGGGAAAAGATTGATTTAAAATTGTCTTTTTGTCCAAGTGACATTTTGTCAATTAGCGTTTTTGTTAATTTATTAATATTCGTATACTCTGTGACCATACCGCCATCTTTTCAGTCGTCGAGGGAACAGTGATAAACACATAAATGAATTAATAAATAAATAAATTATATATATAATTATAATATATATATATATATATATATATATATATATATATATATATATATATATATATATATATATATATATATATATATATATATATATATATATATAATTATATATATATATAATTATATTTACTCTTATTATTATTATATCTTACTCTTATTCTTATTATTATTATATATATACATTGGTAATTATCATTATTATTATTATATAGAATTTTAACTGATAGGAATATGCTAATAATATACGCAACACGATTTTCATTATTATTATTATATAGAATTTTAACTGATAGGAATATGCTAATAATATACGCAACACGATTTTCATTATTATTATTATATAGAATTTTAACTGATAGGAATACGCTAAAAATATACGCAACACGATCGGAGAGCGCGCACTCTGGTGCTGTCTCGTTGGCCTCGGGCGGATGCACCGCTCCACACATCTGAAATTGATGCGCGCACTCGCGACACGCACTCTAGTGCTGTTTCGGTCGCCTCGGGCGGAGGCGCCGCTCCACACATCTGAAATTGATCGGAGAGCGTGCACTCGCGACGCGCACTCTGCTGCTGTCTCGTTGGCCTCGGGCGGATGCGCCGCTCCACACATCCGAGTCACCGTGTAAGGGGCTGGTCATCAGTTACGGTGCGAAAACCAGGCTGGATCAAGTACACCAGTTTTTGAAAGAAGGCCAAGTGTGAAGCATGATTTGTAATGGACGTAACCTGGCTGGAGTTTTGTTGTCATATGGCAATCTCTTCCATCCAGTAAAAATGTTAAAGATACTTGAGACGGAACAAATACATTATTATTATTATTTTTATCATAATAATAATAATAATAATTATTATTATTATTATATAGAATTTTAACTGACAGGAATATGCTAAAAATATACGCAACGCGATTTTCACTCTTATTATTATATAGAATTTTAACTGATAGGAATATGCTAAAAATATACGCAACACGATCGGAGAGCGCGCAATCTGGTGCTGTCTCGTTGGCCTCGGGCGGATGCACCGCTCCACACATCTGAAATTGATCGGAGAGCGTGCACTCGCGACGCGCACTCTGCTGCTGTCTCGTTGGCCTCGGGCGGATGCGCCGCTCCACACATCCGAGTCACCGTGTAAGGGGCTGGTCATCAGTTACGGTGCGAAAACCAGGCTGGATCAAGTACACCAGTTTTTGAAAGAAGGCCAAGTGTGAAGCATGATTTGTAATGGACGTAACCTGGCTGGAGTTTTGTTGTCATATGGCAATCTCTTCCATCCAGTAAAAATGTTAAAGATACTTGAGACGGAACAAATACATTATTATTATTATTTTTATCATAATAATAATAATTATTATTATTATTTTTATTATATAGAATTTTAACTGACAGGAATATGCTAAAAATATACGCAACACGATTATCATTATTATTATTATTATCATATAGAATTTTAACTGACAGGAATATGCTTAAAATATACGCAACGCGATTTTCACTCTTATTATTATATAGAATTTTAACTGATAGGAATATGCTAAAAATATACGCAACACGATCGGAGAGCGCGCAATCTGGTGCTGTCTCGTTGGCCTCGGGCGGATGCACCGCTCCACACATCTGAAATTGATCGGAGAGCGTGCACTCGCGACGCGCACTCTGCTGCTGTCTCGTTGGCCTCGGGCGGATGCGCCGCTCCACACATCCGAGTCACCGTGTAAGGGGCTGGTCATCAGTTACGGTGCGAAAACCAGGCTGGATCAAGTACACCAGTTTTTGAAAGAAGGCCAAGTGTGAAGCATGATTTGTAATGGACGTAACCTGGCTGGAGTTTTGTTGTCATATGGCAATCTCTTCCATCCAGTGAAAATGTGAAAGATACTTGAGACGGAACCAAGACATTATTATTACTATTATTATTATTATTATTATTATTATTATAATAATAATTATTATTATTATATAGAATTTTAACTGATAGGAAATAATAATGATAATTATTATTATTATTACTATTATTGTTATCGTTATCATTGTCATTGTCATTGGTCATTATCATTATTATTATTATATAGAATTTTAACTAATAGGAATATGCTAAAAATATACGCAACACGATCGGAGAGCGCGCACTCTGGTGCTGTCTCGTTGGCCTAGGGCGGATGCACCGCTCCACACATCTGAAATTGATGCGCGCACTCGCGACACGCACTCTAGTGCTGTTTCGGTCGCCTCGGGCGGAGGCGCCGCTCCACACATCCGAAATTGATCGGAGAGCGTGCACTCGCGACGCGCACTCTGCTGCGGTCTCGTTGGCCTCGGGCGGATGCGCCGCTCCACACATCCGAGTCGCCGTGTAAGGGGCTGGTCATCAGTTACGGTGAGATAATATATAAGAAACTATCAAGTTTCGTCATTACAAATCATGCTTCACACTTGGCCTTCTTTCAAAAACTGGTGTACTCGATCCAGCCTGGTTTTCGCACCGTAACTGATGACCAGCCCCTCGCAGGGTGACTCGTATGTGTGGATCGGCGCCTCCGCCCGAGGCGACCGAAACAGCCGTAGAGTGCGTCTCGCCGGGGAACCGCCACGCTGGGGAGCGACGCCTCCGCCCGAGGCCAACGGGACAGCACCTGAGTGCGTGTCGCGAGTGCGCTCTCTCCGATAGTGTTGCGTATATTTTTAGAATATTCCTATCAGTTAAAATTCTATATAATAATAATTATTATGCTTCATATTTATATGACAGGTAGTCACTTTTTCGGTTATTTTTATTATTTTATATATACGTATATATATATATATATATATATATATATATATATATATATATATATATATATACATATATATTTATTTATTATGAATATGAAATATGTAATGTGATATGAAACCTAACCTAACCTAACTACCCGCAGAGGGTGCCAGACTAATTATTGATCAGCGATATTAAAAACCCTAAAATCACTAAAAATAAAGTATTTTGTCAGTCTAATATTTTTTTGAGCATTTTCGTCTCAATATATAAGAAACTATCAAGTTTCGTCATTACAAATCATGCTTCACACTTGGCCTTCTTTCAAAAACTGGTGTACTCGATCCAGCCTGGTTTTCGCACCGTAACTGATGACCAGCCCCTCGCAGGGTGACTCGTATGTGTGGATCGGCGCCTCCGCCCGAGGCGACCGAAACAGCCGTAGAGTGCGTCTCGCCGGGGAACCGCCACGCTGGGGAGCGACGCCTCCGCCCGAGGCCAACGGGACAGCACCTGAGTGCGTGTCGCGAGTGCGCTCTCTCCGATAGTGTTGCGTATATTTTTAGAATATTCCTATCAGTTAAAATTCTATATAATAATAATTATTATGCTTCATATTTATATGACAGGTAGTCACTTTTTCGGTTATTTTTATTATTTTATATATACGTATATATATATATATATATATATATATATATATATATATATATATATATATATATATATATATATATACATATATATTTATTTATTATGAATATGAAATATGTAATGTGATATGAAACCTAACCTAACCTAACTACCCGCAGAGGGTGCCAGACTAATTATTGATCAGCGATATTAAAAACCCTAAAATCACTAAAAATAAAGTATTTTGTCAGTCTAATATTTTTTTGAGCATTTTCGTCTCAATATATAAGAAACTATCAAGTTTCGTCATTACAAATCATGCTTCACACTTGGCCTTCTTTCAAAAACTGGTGTACTCGATCCAGCCTGGTTTTCGCACCGTAACTGATGACCAGCCCCTCGCAGGGTGACTCGTATGTGTGGATCGGCGCCTCCGCCCGAGGCGACCGAAACAGCCGTAGAGTGCGTCTCGCCGGGGAACCGCCACGCTGGGGAGCGACGCCTCCGCCCGAGGCCAACGGGACAGCACCTGAGTGCGTGTCGCGAGTGCGCTCTCTCCGATAGTGTTGCGTATATTTTTAGAATATTCCTATCAGTTAAAATTCTATATAATAATAATTATTATGCTTCATATTTATATGACAGGTAGTCACTTTTTCGGTTATTTTTATTATTTTATATATACGTATATATATATATATATATATATATACATATATATTTATTTATTATGAATATGAAATATGTAATGTGATATGAAACCTAACCTAACCTAACTACCCGCAGAGGGTGCCAGACTAATTATTGATCAGCGATATTAAAAACCCTAAAATCACTAAAAATAAAGTATTTTGTCAGTCTAATATTTTTTTGAGCATTTTCGTCTCAATATATAAGAAACTATCAAGTTTCGTCATTACAAATCATGCTTCACACTTGGCCTTCTTTCAAAAACTGGTGTACTCGATCCAGCCTGGTTTTCGCACCGTAACTGATGACCAGCCCCTCGCAGGGTGACTCGTATGTGTGGATCGGCGCCTCCGCCCGAGGCGACCGAAACAGCCG